>VWYP01014452.1:550276-564557 GCA_013400435.1 Pycnonotus jocosus
GGGGCGGGGGGACACGGGCCAGCAGCGGGGACAGCAGGGCCGGGGACAGCACAGCCGGGGACAGGCGGCACAGGCGGTACATGGCGGCACCGCCGGCACACGGCAGCGGCCCGGCCCCCCGAGCGGCATGACGGGCCGGGCACACGCCCCGACCGTCCCCTTAAAGCCGCAGCGTTCGCCTTCGTGAGGCGCCCGTGGCTGCTGCCCGGCCCTGCCCAGCCTGGCCTTGGGTGCTTCCAGGGGTACAAAATGTGTCAGGGCCTCCCCATCCTCACAGACAATCCGGTCTAATCCTTCCTTCTTTCATTTTGAAGTCATTTCCTCTCGTCGTGTCTCTCCAGGCACAAAGAACTGCAGGATATCCTGAGTTGGACTGGACCCACACGGATGATGCAGTCCAGCTCCTGGCTCTGCACAGGACACCCAAACAATCCCCAGCAAATGAGAGGGATAATTCCTCAGGGACTGGAGTGGCTGGGCAAAGGGGAATGGCTTCAAATGTAGAAAGGGGAAATTCACACCCCGACAATGGGCATCCCTGGAGCGGTGTCCAAAGGCTCCTGGAGCTCTGGCAGCCTCGGGGCTGTGCCCGTTCCCTGGGGAGCCTGGGCAGTGCCAGCACCCTCTGGGGGAAGAACTTTTCCAAAAATCCAACCTAACCCTCCCTAGCACAGCTCCAGGTGTTCCCTGGGTCCTGTCACAGGTGCAGCACCTTGTACGTGGCCATGCTGAGCTTCACCAGGTTCGCACAGTCTCACCTGTGAAGGTTTTCCATGTTGCTCTGGATGCCATCCCATTCCTCCAGCGCATGACACAGCCAGGAGCTGTCAGCAAACTGGCAGAGGGTGCCCTCACAACTGTGATCACAAGGGTTTCATCCCTGCATTTGCCCTCACAACTGTGATCACAAGGCTTTCATCCCTGCATTTGTCTGAAATGGCTCTGTGCCATCGCAGACACAGCTCATGGCAGGGTGAAGGGTGAATATCCCTGACACTGCATCCCAAGGCTGAGCTCCAGCAATAAAATCCTCCTCTGTCCCAGCTGTGGAGCCTTTCCTCTTCAGGCAGGCTGTGTTTCCACAGGCCTGAGGACAATGGGTGAATTGTGTTGGATAAGAGGATGGATTCCCTCTGGAAGAACTCACAGTTCCAGAGCGGAGTTTCCCAGGACAGCACGGGGTGGTGCAGTGCTGGTGGGTGGCTGCTGTTGAGTGCAAGGCACCGCAGAGCAGATGGGTTTCAGGGAGCATCTCAGGGGAAGAGAGGCAGAGAGCTTTGCTTGCATTGAAACGATCTGTTCTGTCTCATCAGCACCGCCAGTTCCAGGGCTTTACACTGCCTGTAGTGCTTGCTTCATAAATCCAGCCCCTCTCTGAGTGGTCTGGGGAAGAATAGTTTCTCAGAACACAATTTCAATGTTTATTACTGCTCCAGAGCAGTTTGCTGTGTGCTTTCTGTGGCTGTTTACACACTAACAGCACCGGAGCAGATGGATGATATTGGCATGGCAGTGCTCTGAGCAGAGCACACTAACACTCTGTCCTTTTGCTTTCTGAATAATAAAAGAATCCCAGGAGTTCATTCTGGTCTCAGTAAAGGAGGTGTCAGTGGCAGCTCTGGGCTCTGCACAGGGACACTGGGCACTCCCCTGTGTCTGTCTGGCAGATCCATCAGAGCCCTTGTGGGACAGACACCACGGAGCTGCTCTGCTGTGACAGATGTGTTGCTGCTTCTGGACATCCAAAAATCCTGGGCAAGTGCAGAAAAGAGCAGGAGGTCACTTAATGAGGCATGAAAGCATTAGGGCTGGCAGTGGTATATGCACAGCCTGGCTGTCTGCTGCCTCCAGATCTCAGTGGGAGGTTTTGCCTGGAAGCAGGAAGGAACAATATGACAAACACCCACTGATATATGCCCAGTGAAAAAGGAGCAAACACCCAGGCTGGAGACACCTTAATGAGAAGATGGTTTATAAGTGCAGGGAAAAAGACATTAGCTCTGTCCTGCTCATTGTAACTAAAACAAAGGGGAGAAGGTACAGCTTTCAGCTCAAGAAAAGGCTTCTGCACAGACGCACATATTAACAAACACATCCCAAAATGTTTTGGTGTCTACACTAAATATAAGATAAACTGAAAAAAGGGGTGCTGCAAAATGCTAAAAAACATCCAGATCTCAACAGTGTGTTCTGCAATACTGAAAAAAGAACATGGGGTGTGGAGATGTGAACCCCAGTTCCAGATGGCTCAGGGATGTCTGATTTAAAAATAAACGTAAATTTCTGACGCACTTTATCTACTACGTTTGTGCTCTGTCTGAACCCCTGTTCCGTCTCTCAGCCTGTCTCTACGTAGATATGCTCTTATTTTCCATTTGCAATTTCCCAACAGCCACAGAGTGCTGCTCTGGATTTGTGTTATTTGTGTTCTTGCAGTCACTGTTTATCATCAGTAAGAGGAAAGCTGGGGATTGAGCTGAGAGCTATTGAAGAGGGAGTGGGTATAATGTCACCAGGAGATGCATTTCAATTCCTGTCAGGCAAAGACTTTCCCATAATGACCATTCTCTCTAATTTGTCAGAAAGGTTTGTCATATTTTTGTCAGAATGTGTATAATGTAGTAACACAGAGGGTGCTCTTTATCAAGGTATCTATTATAAACCTCTTAGATAACAATTTCCCTTCCATAAATTGACTTTCTGAAGTCAAAATCTCTCTTGGTTTGACAGCGCTGTCAGAACAGTGACAAAACTGAAGTGTGCTCTAATGTACAATTTCTGTAAGCAGAAATCCAGGATGCAGAGTTGTTCATTCTGTGGTTTGCTGCGAGTCCGAGCTAAATTCAACCACTGATGCCTGTGGGACTCTGCAATGAGCTGGTTTAGGAGTTAAATCCATTTGCAGGGATAAATGCGATCAGTAATTCAGTAACAGCTCGGGAGAATGTCTTAGCCAAACTACAAGGATGTTTTGATGATGAAGAAATCTTAGAAGTCTGCTAAGTTTTCTAAATTGCATGAGAGCAGATTCATTACACGTTTTTCGAATGATCTAATCTACAAATAATTCAGGGATTGTGAATGTGCTGGTACCAAAATTTAATGCCTTCTAATGGACACGTAGGAATTGGTTCCTGTGTGAGAGTGGGAGGCAATTTCTTCTTCGTGCTGGAAGCTGTGCCATTTAGCATTATTACAAAAGTAGTAATGTCATGCACATAAATGTAATGAGAGGAGCTGTGAACTGATCATGAACCTCATTTAGAGCAGGAGCAAAGGTAAATTTTTTCGTATTACAGTAAATTAAGGGCATGGCATGTGAACTAGTTTTAAGTGGCCCTATTCTTTAGTATATTGGCTTTTTCACATCCTGTTCCAAGAGTGTTTGAATCATGAAGATGAAATAATGGCACTAGTTGATAAGTTGAATAAGAATAAAAATGATACCAGGAAAGGAATATCCATGTCCAGTTGATAAATGTATTTATTAGTGAAGCTCTGGGCCACAGATCCTCGAGTAAATACAATCACCTTCCAGGGACATCTTCCTTCTCAAGCAAAACCAGTAGAAAGTCATTAAATTGGTCATTTAAGTAATTGGTATCTTCTATTCAAATAGGAGCAGCCTGCAGTGCTAGGATTGCTAAATCCAACGAAAGGCAGCCCAGGTATTTTCATCTTTGAGAGGGCTTCAGGACAAGAAAAATTTCTAAACAGGACAGCAAAGAAGGAATTACTTGTTTCATTTACCTGGAAATCCTTGAAGAATGGGGCTGAGTTGGAGATTTGTGGGAATCTGTGATTGTCCAAGCAAGGGGAACTGTGGGTTCAACTCAAATCCTCCTCAATCAGGCAATTTATGTGATGACTCATGGCAGCCTCTGCACAAAGGGGAATTTCCTCTACTCAGCAGCTCTTGCTCTTTAATCCCTCAGTCTGGCTGGGCAAAAAGAGGTGTAAAGTCAAAAGAGAAGAAAATAGAAGTGAGAATATCCATACTGTGGAAGGGTTTGGCTGCTGATTCCCTGTGCATGTGTGTGATGGAGCAGACTGGTGCTGCTGAGCTGGGAGGCTCGCTGCCTTGCTGTGGAGGAAGCAGAATTCTTTCAGCAACTTTGTCCCTTTGTCACCGAATCTGCAGGGGAAAAAAAAATTAAAACCTCCAACAAGATTTTTAATATTAAAGAATCAGGGCATTACTTTATTTCTGGCCAGGAGGTTGTTCTAACCAGGATGTACCACAGAAATCATTTCATCTACACGTAGCCCGGGCATGTAGAGAAAATAATTCTGTGACACGCGGATTTTACTGGATTTTCCACGAATTTTATGCAGTCAAAATGCACAGAGATTCATTGGTTCAGTGATCATTGGTTCCAAGTTCTTCGTGTTTGGTTTCCTATTCATTACAGATCGCTTCTGATGCTAATTAGGTCCTAATTCTTATCTCTTCTTTTCCAGACCAGGTGTCTCCCACCACCCCAGGGGTGTTTGAAGTTGATGGATGTTATCCTGAGTATCTTCTGTGCCACTCCCAGTCTGTTGAGACAATGCCCACGGAAAGAAAAATCTAATTCCCTTCCCCTGGGGTAAAAGCGAACATGGGTTGGACGTGACGATATTAAAAGTCTTTTCCAACCTCGTTCATTCTGTGATTCTATTAAAACTGACTAAAGTTATAAAATAAAATAAAATAAAATAAACTCGGTATATTTTCCAACACCTTGGTTGACACGAGCCAGCAGCCTCAATTCTCCTCTCCACAAGATCCTCCGCAGCGATCCTCTGATGAGATGTTTTTCCATTTGGCTGGCGTGATGTGCAGCCTTTTGGATGTGTGCGAGTGCAAATCACATCCCGCGGGGTGTGGGATTGATAGCCCAGCAAGGCAGGGAGGTTATTCCCTCACAGAGCTGCAGCAGTGGCACCAGAAGCCTCTTCCTTGGCACCTGCTGTGTGTCACCCTAACGTGTCCAAACAGCTCCTTCTGCCCTGGGAGCTCTGAGGGCACACAAAACTCCCCTCACAGAGGCACTGGCAGCTCTCACCTTGCTGTAACCACTCACTTGGGTCACGCTGGAGGAGCAATAATTGCTGTACAGTTGCTGGTCATGGACTCTTTCCCCATGGGAACACAGGCTTTAACATAAACTCATCTTTTTTGGGTACCCAGCAAAGTTTGCATAGCTCATGGCTGTGAAGAATTTGTCATCTTCTACCCTTCGATTGATATTTATGTTGCAGAGAAGTGCAAACAGTCATTCCTGTACCTGGGGTTTGGCATTTGGAGGAGGTTTTTGGTGGTTATTTATTTTTCATGCGGTGCAGCCCACTCTATTTGTCATTCAGTGCAGCCCACTCTGAGGAGAGGTGTCTGCTCCAGACCTGCACCTTTAGAAAAGAGCTGTCAAACTTCTCCAGCAGATGAGGTCCAGCAAAAATGCAGTGCCTTGTGCTGATAGCTAAATACAGAGAGGCTGCAAATGGTGCTGTTTGCTGAGTTCTGTTTAACATCTTCTGCCAGTAACGTGGGCAAAGTGGTACTTTGTGAAGTGAAAAATCACTTGGGAGCTGAGTGTTTAAACTGCTTTGCCTCCTCAAGGTGTTTCATCCCTCAGCTGATGCCCATGGACTTTCCAATTTGCACAGAGATTCGTCTTTAAATTTAAAAACTTCTTATTTAGATTTAATTTTTGATTCCTCTCTCTAGTGATGATAATTTAGCTTCATGAGAACTGAGGAAAAATTAGGCATGAAATGTTCGAGGCAATTAGGGAAGAAATTGTCCAAGGCCAAGTTGGACAGCGCTTGGGTCAGGAGGTGTCTCTGCCCATGGTGGAATTGGATGATCTTAAAAGTCCCCTCCAACCCGAACCACTCGCTGTGGTTTGTGTTTGTTTTTCTAAATGTTCAGCAATTTCAAATTGTTTTCACGGTATAAGAGCCAGTTGTTCTCTTGCCCTTCAGCCTCGAAAGCTGTGTAAATAGTTGATAACATCCTCTTGTAGCAGCCCAGGACTCGCATTCCCAAGGGCAGATTTTCCTGCCCTTTGCTCCTCCCCGATATTGCTGTAAAGCCAATTGTCAGTCCATTTAGATGGAACAAGTACCAGCCAAGGCCACATTCCCTCTTTTCCACCTCTCAGTGCATAATGCCGTAATGAAATTCTGCTCGAACGGTTCAGCGCGATGCAATATTCAATCTGTGCTCAGAACAGGCTGCTGTGAATTGCCGGGCACGGTGATTAGCCCCTGTTTGTCCGAGGTGATGCTGGAAAATTGTCGCCACGTCTCGCGGGTGGCTGTGCTGGGACACGGCCTTGGGGAGCGGTGACGCACAGGCTCTGCAAGGGAACAGACACCTCTGCCTTGCACGGCAGGTCCTGCTGGGGCTGGCCTTGAGGAAAAACCCACCCAAACTGCCCTAAAGCAGGAGAAAGGGACCAAGGGTCCTCAAATCCTGCCAGCCCTATGGTGAGCAGAGGAACAAACAGCAAGAGTGTTTTGCAGAAGGGGAGGTGCCCATGCTTGCGTCTCATCTCTGATCTTGCATCTGACAGAGAGAAGGTTTAGTGGGATATTAGAAATAATTTCTTGTCTGTGAGGGAGGTGAGGCCCTGGCAGAGGGTGCCCAGAGCAGCTGTGGCTGCCCCTGGATCCCTGAGAGTGCCCAAGGCCAGGTTGGACAGGGCTTGGAGCAGCGTGGGACAGTGGAAGATGCCCCTGCCCAAGGGAGGGATCTTTAAGTTCCAACCCAAAGCATTCCATGTTTCTCTAGGTATCCTGACACCAGCTGGAGAGGTGCCTTCTTTTGGTGCCTTCTTTTCAGCCAGAATTTGAGATACACCAAAAATTGTAACTACTCGAATGACCAAACTTTAAATAGTGATAAAATTGCATCTATGCAGGGGTTTCATAGGTGTGAATAGCTCATAATGAGCCCATAGCTAGGGAACAATGTCAATTACAGCCCCAGCTGTAAGCAGCTCTTTGGTCTGCTGATCTTTCTAGCGTTTAACAATGGGGAACATTCTTTTAAAGCATCTAACCTATCATTTGTAAAAGATTTATGTCATGTTTTCAAGCATGAATTGGTGAAGTAGAACCACTATAAACAGAGTCATTGTGTCTGAGGCTGTCAGCTTTGAGATCTTACAAAATCAGGAGCCTTTTCTGGGGCTCTGGGCGTGTGATGCCCTGTTCCCAGCTGTGTCCCAGTGCCAGGAGTGCCAGGTTCTGATCTGGCTGTGTGGTGCTGCTCATTGTGTGATCTCCGGAGGAGGAGGGAGCTGTGCCGTGGCTCTGGGAGTGTGAGCACCCTGTGCCTCGCTGTGTTCCCTGTGTGACCCTGGCACAGGCGCCCATCCCTCACCATGGGTGGGCACAGAGATGTTCTGCCTGTGGCAGTGAAATCCTTTACCACATCTGACAGCTTGAGAGCTGGCATTGCAGGAACCTGCTCCAGACCAGACTCCAGTCTGGAAGACTCTGCCAAATTCCCTGCAGGAGCAGGAGGGCAGAGTGGAGGGACGCTGCCGGGCTGCTGATGGGTGTTCCTGCCCTGCCAGGATCTTGCCTTACATCCTTCAGTCAATGGATGGCACTGCTGGCTTGTCACAGCTGGGCTCGTCTGCGGAGCTGCCTTCTCAAGCGCTTTTCTGTCTCACTGCTTGGTTTCAAACCAAGGGGCTCCTGCAGCAGCCGTGGGGCAGCCAGCACCCCTGGAAAGGGATGGAGCAGAGCCCTGGGGGGCTGCCAGGGGCTCTAAGTGGACCCCAGGTAGCCTCCACTCCTCACTCCTCACTCCTCACTCCTCACTCCTCACTCCTCACTCCCCAGTTCTTGTTGGGAGCAAGGCTTGCTGTGCCCCAGCTGGGTGTGCACAGATAAGAGGGGGCTCTTGCTTTGTGAAGAGGCCTAAAGAACATTTTGCTGGTGGGAGCTCAACCTGCTGGGGCTCAGCCTGGAGCCGCTGTTCAGTATGAGCAGATCTGCTGGGAATGTCATGGAATCACATCAGAGAGTCATGGAATGGTTTGAGTTGGAAGGGATCTTAAAGACCATCCCATCCCATCCCATCCCATCCCATCCCATCCCATCCCATCCCACTCCCATCCCATCCCACCCCATCCCATCCCATCCCATCCCACCCCTGCCATGGCCAGGGACACCTCCCACTGTCCCAGGCTGCTCCAACCCCATCCAGCCTGGCCTTGGGCACTGCCAGGGATCCAGGGGCAGCCACAGCTGCTCTGAGCACCCTGTGCCAGGGCCTGCCCACCCTCACAGGCAGGAATTTCTTCTCAATATCCCATTATTCATTATTTCTTATTAATAAAGACTAACACATTCTTCATTATTTGTTATCCTGTGGGATAGTGCAGGAGAATTCACTTATTATTCATGGATTTAGCAACTTTATTGGTTTGTCACAGGCTACTGGCTTGAGCTTGCTGAGGTAAATTCTTAATTACACTATTCTGATCCTAGAGTTGGTAAAATGGGAAGGAAGAGCAAGGAGATAGAGTAATGTGAATTTAAAAAGGGAATCAGAAAGAAGAGCTGAAAAATTGAAGTCTATAAGGACCTTGAATGTTATCCAAAGGTTATTAAGCATTCAAAGCAAAGAAGAAACAGAAAAAAATGGAAAGGGAAGGTTAGAGGAAAAGCTGTCTGTGAACAGATCTTCTTCTTCCAGAAACCTGGACAAGTCTTAAAAATATAACCTGATTTCCAAAAGCTCCTAAAGAAACTCAAGCTGCAGACACTCCTGGTTTAGCTGGGTGCAGCTCAGTGACATGAGTAGTGTTGCAATTATAAAATGATGTAAATCAGTGATCTGTGCCTTAATTACCAGTCAGCCACAGCAGCAGATCCCGTCCCGTGGAAACCCCGAGTGGTTTCTGTGGTGTCTCACCCCACAGACTAATTGGTCACTTGCCTTCTAGAAACGCTTCCAAGATAATTAAGAAAAATAATAAATTGGGAGAATATTCCGCTTCTAATTGGGTGTCAGATGTATTAAACCCTTGAAAAATGGAAGGTTTTGCTAATAACCAGAAACCCTCAGCTTTCTCTGCTGCTGCCTGCTTTGTTCTGAGTTGCTTGTGGAATAATCAGGTTTTAATGGATGTGACATTCACCAAGAGGCTTTGATTTGGGAGAAGTTCTGCTGCCGCCAATGTGGGAATGAATTTTGCTGGCCTGAAAGGAAAGAATTCCTCTTTTGGAGTTACAAAACCCAATTTTGCCTGTTATTTGAAAAGGACAGTATTTGCCTCTGACAGTACTGCAGGCAAAGTAATTGTACTGGAGAAAAGGGCCTAAAATATACATTGTGTGCTTTAGACTTGTCTGGGTTAAGCAGCTCTGCTTTCTGCTGGCTCATGGAGTAAATAAACAGCAGTGTGCAGGGAATGGACCTCAGGAATTCAGTTTATTGATGCAGCCTTTGGCATCTGGAGTTCCTGGATGATGCCTGAACCCACAAACATCAGGCATGTGCTTGTAAGTGGTTTCCATGGAAATAACAATAAAGCTATTTAAAGAATGGAAGAAAAATGCACACATCTTTTATGGATTTTTATGGCAAAACAATTGATTCTAAAAGCTGGTGTGAAGCAGTTCACACGCTGATGCAATGAGGCCCAGAGCTGTTTAATTCTGGTTTTCTGAGGGGTGAAATGTTTCTAAATGCTTATGACAGGAAGACACAGTGCAGGCAGAAGTTACATGAGCATTTATAATTCTGTTTTATCTTCACTTTGCTTGCAGAGGAGCTGTGCTGATGAACATGGCAGTCTTTTGTAAAGGAGTATTTCATATCAATATTTAATTCTCAGGGAGCAGAAAGGGCTGGGGCTCAGTTCAGATTCTTCCTGTTTTGTTTTCAGAATAAACTCAAGAATTTAGGAGGAAGCGATGAACTCTTTGGTCCATTTTGAAGTTGAGGAGATGGCACTGAAGTGACAAACCAGAGAGACCTCAGAATAAACAGCAAACATGTAAACAGTGGGAAAAGGAGGAAACCAGCCTGGAAAACTCCTCTGCTGAGCACCTCTGCTTTTCCCCTGTAACTGCAGGGGGCAGGGAAGGGACAGGAGAGGGTGGGAAAGGAGGGCAGAAGGGATTGGAGAAGCAGAATCCCAGAACAGCTGCCAGGGGATTGTGGCTACAGAAAATGTCCATTATTAATGCAACAAGAAACTGCCTGGGCAGCATCATTTTGAGCTGGGTCACTGTTGCTCCAGCGTGACATCACCACCAGGGCTGGAGATGATGAAATTAATAGAAACTGGGGATGTTAATTAAGAGCCAGGCCAGCTGTCCTCCAGCTGTGATCCCTGAGTAGATTTTCTCACCCATCAGTGGCAGGCAGGAATTTTTAGCAGCTGACAGACCCCAGATCAATAACTTACATAAAGCGGCTCCTGAGTCACCTACAACAAGTTTACACATGTGAAATTGGGAAGAAACAGCCTGGAGCTTGTGCTAGTCTGGAATGGCAGCGTGGGGGAGGCTGAGAGGGCCCACAGGGGCTCCTCTGGTGCACTCCTTTCCTCCATTCTCCCACAGTTTCTCTTGGAATAGGATTTCTCCCCAGGTGTTTCTCTCAGAAGAACCAGATGTTCTCACCAGAAGTCCCCACAGCTCTTTGTCTTGCAGTAGGATTTCTCCCCAGGTGTCTCCCACAGGTGTTCCTCTCAGAAGAACCAGATGTTCTCACCAGAAGTCCCCACAGCTCTTTGTCTTGCAGTAGGATTTCTCCCCAGGTGTCTCCCACAGGTGTTCCTCTCAGAAGAACCAGATGTTCTCCCCACAAGTCCCCACAGCTGTGTGTCTTGCAGTAGGATTTCTCCCCAGGTGTCTCCCACAGGTGTTCCTCTCAGAAGAACCAGATGTTCTCTCAAGTCCCCACAGCTGTTTCTCTCAGAAGAACCAGATGTTCTCACCAGAAGTCCCCACAGCTCTTTCTCCTGCAGCCAGATGTTGTCCCCAGCTGCAGAGGGGCAGCCCTGGCTCCCTGCTGCATCTCCTGCCTGCTCCTCCAAACTGCTCTCCCCTCAGCAGCCTGGAATCAGAATTTCTCTTCCTTTCAGAAAGTTTCCCTTTTAGGCTGGAGCAGGTAGAAGATGTGACCCTGGAAGCACAAGGCAGCATTTGCCTCTGCCCACGCTGCCAAACGCAGCCCAGCAGGGCCTGACCTTGTGTGGTGTAAGCAAGAAATGATAAAAAAACCTTGGGGCTTTTCAGATTTGCAGTTGAAGGAATGAGGAGATAATAAGTTCACATGAAGTACTTCAGTGGACAATGCCAATCCAATTGAAATTTTTAGCTGTATATTTGCACTCAGCAATAGATTTATTTTTTTTTTTTAAAGGATGTAAAATGCCAGCCAGAAAAGTGTTTTTCCATCTAGGTTAACAATAGGGGTTCTTGCATAAGCCACTGGAGCTTTTAAAAAAAATGCTTAAAAATAATTTCCTGCAAACTTTAAATGGAGTGGACTGAAGAGAAAATTTGGAATCATTTCCGCAGGAACCTACATTATATTTAATTTGTTGGTATCAACATCTGAATTGAATCTCTAAGGCAGCAGCCATAGGTGCTCTCCCAAATTAGGGTCTGTACTACATGCTTCTATTTTAGTTGTTGCAAATGCTCCAAATGAATGGAGGGAACTTTACTTTTAGGAAAAAAAATTCCTAATTAAAATTAAATTAAATTAAATTGAAACCCTTACTTTGTCCAGCTTTTTATTTCCTGCTGTAGAATACCAGGGGCCAACTTTACATTTTTCTTCTGTAGCTGGAGCATTTGTGAATTAGAAAGGTCAAGAATGTCCAATATTCAACTTTATGGGCATTTTTTTTGGAAGATTATGGAACACTACCAACTGTTTTTTTTCTTCTAAATATACTATTTTCTTCTAAACATGCAGTTGTAAATTTAATAAAGGTTACAGAACTTGTGACATTCCCATTCTCATGTCTTTGTTAATATGAAAGGACCTGAAGGTTGCACATTTGAATGCTCAAAGGTTGGCAACTAGAAAACAAACCCAGATGAGTAACCTGTAATGAATATTGGCTTTGCTTTGGGTTTGTTGTGGTGAGTGAGCACAGGAAAAAGTGTGATTAACAGATTTGTCTCTGATTTCCAAACAATTCAGATTTCTTCTTCACTTTCTTTCTCAAACCACGGTGTAAGACTGCTGTGAGCTCTCAGGCTCAGGTTTAACTGTACCTCAGAAGGACTTGGTGGCTTTTTTGAACATTTCTTGAAGCACATAAAATAAAAAGAATTCCGATGGTGAGCAAGCACTTTAAAGCATTTGGGGCTCTGTAAAAAAACCCAAACAAGGGGCTGCAGAAAAGTTTGAAGGTAGCTGCTTCCTCATTCATATAAAATTTCATTTTTATTGAATAATAAATCCCTTTATAATGTGCTTTCCACTGTGGGCTGTCTGTGGTGCTGTCACCCTGCTGGGGATGTGGGACAGCTCCTTGCTGGCCAGCTGCCTCCCAGCATTAATCCAATATGCAGATCCCCAACCTTAATGAGGGGCTAATTAATGATCTGAGCCCCGGCAGCACCTCCAGGCTGCCACTGTCACACCGGGTTTCATCTCCTGAGCTCCTGGCTCAGCTCGGTCACACCTTGGTACCACCAAGCCCAGAAGGAATAAAACATCCAGTTCTTAAAATTCCCTTTGAGTTCAGTGCCAGCCTCACAAGGTGCAGTTGCTAATGACCCCGAGGTGATTCATCCATTATCAGCTAATCTGAATTTAGCTGAAGTGATTTAAATTCGCGGAGCTGAAGACAAAAACCTCATCTCCTTGATCAGAGAACTGTTCGTAGAAATGAGCAAAGAATTTGGAGGTAACAGAACAGTTTCAAAATGAAAAAAAAACCTCTGCTGCTGCTTTGGACTGCTCAGGGGAAGCAAAGCTGAAGGAAATCTGATTTCCCATGGCTTTAGATGGGCTTTGGGGATTCTGGGGTTCTGAGAAAGGCAAAGAAGAGGCTCACCCATGGATATTCTGTGCGTCTGAAATATCCCGAGAAGGGAACAGGCTGAGTGCCCGAGCCTGCAGCTCTGTGGACAGCAAAGCTGGTATTAAACCCTGGCTTTTCCATGAAGAAGTCAGAGTCTGGCAGAGTATTAATCAGAAAATGAATCATCTCCTGGTTTCACAGAGCTGACATTGCTGCATGAGCAGTTCCATGTCTTGTTTTATGTACCTGGATGGGGATGGAGCCTGGAAGGTGCTCTTTAAACACGACTTTACTCTCCAATGGAATGCTTCCAACTTGAGTTATTTTTGTATTTATAAAAGAGTACATGGATGAGACAACCTTTTGGAAGAACCAGTGAATATTTCGATTTTTGTTTTGATTTTGCAGGGCTTGACATCTCTCTTTTGCACATTCTGGCTCTGAGTCACCCTCAGCCTGAAGTTAAGTATTGCTGATGAATTCTCCCCCGGATCACTCCGAGGTCATTTGTTGCTTTGTCTGTTGTGTTTGATTTTCATCTGGCACTGATGAAACCTTGCACGAGCTCTCCAGGGGTGGCTACCCCAGCTTCCAAACCAACACAAATAACATCCTCCTCCCTTGCTGTATATTTTTTTTTTTTTTTTTTTTTAATTTCAGCATCCACATCACACACAGAGCTGGGATTGAACTGCCCGGTGATAACCCCCTGCCTCCTCCACATTCATTTTTTGTTCCTTTCTTCCATTTTCCGTGCTCCTGTGGTTTTGTACCTTGGGGTGACAGAGCTGACCTCTGCAAGCCGCCAGTTCTGGAAGAGTCCTTGAAAATCCTTTGTGAGACTAAAGAGAAATTCCTGCCACGGAGCCCTGGATTCATTTTTTGTGTGCACAGAGCAGCAGCCTCTGAGTGCTGGGACACCCCGAGGTTGAGTGCCCTGGATGTGCCGGCCAGAGCGAGAGGAGGCTTTGATCCTTCCCATGGAGAGAGAATATTCCATGGCAGAGGGCAGGAAGGAATTTCACTTCACTTGAAACCATCGCTGTTTCTTTGAATCAAGTTGTGAAGTTACCTTAAAAGAGGAGGAGGAAACAAGAAAGAAATAATCTGTGAGTTTCTTCCACCCATCTTGACCCCACAAACATTTTTTTTAATATATTTTGAAAAGTATCTGTGGGTTAAAAAAAACCCAAAAAAACCAAACAAACAGCCCACAATAAAACATGAAAAACTTTTAAACCAACCCCATCTACAAAAAAAAAAAAAAAAAAAAAAAATTC
>VWYP01014452.1:567841-612587 GCA_013400435.1 Pycnonotus jocosus
ACCTTCATTTCTTTAAAAAAAAAAAAAAAAAAAAAAAAAAAAAGCAAATGCTTCAGATTCCCAAAGAGTTTTTTGGGTTTTGGATCTCTTCAGCCTGAGCAGTTGTAGTTGCATTCTGTGGTTGCAGGTTATCTCCTCTCACAGGAAAATCTGTTATTATTCCAATTTCTGTTCCCATTCCCATTCCCATTCCCATTTGTCTTTGTTCCTGCCTCTCTCTGAGCTCGAGTGCAGGCTGTGCACTCTCCCTGTGCCCCTCGGCAGCCTGGACACAATGCAGAGTAACTTCATGAAGGATGCTCTTGGGGGGAAAGGCAGAGTCTGCAGCACACAAAGGCAGAGCATCCTCTGCAGCCAAGGGCTCAGTTACCCTGCAAAGGAATGACAGATCCAGCTGGGAAAAAGGCAGTTTGGATAAACCCAGGAGTCCCCTGTTATGCTCAGGATCAGGACCCAGCTCATTATAAAAAAGCTGTACAAGTGTTGAGCCTTCATGCCTTGCTTCATCTTTCTAATTGGGCAATGACTTAATGAAACTGTGATTTTTTTTTTCTTTGTCAATAATGTAAAATATTTAAACCGTGTCTAGCAGCGCTTTTAGTGCTTTTTTTTTGCTGATCATTTGTGTTGCTCAAAGCTGGACTGGTCTCTCTCAGCTGGAGAAAAAGCTTGCTCTGGTCTCGTCACGCAGTTTAGGAGCTGCAGGGCTCCTGCAGGAGAATCTCCAGCGCTGTTTTAAGGACCTAATTTCCCCCAGGTTGTACAAATAGCTCTGCTCCCCTGCCAGCAGTGCCCAGCACCCTGGGTCTGGAGCCATCCTCGAGGAAAGCTCTGCTGGGAGTGCCCAGAGATGTGGACACATCTCCCACCTTGGCGTGGATTAACTTCTTGTCTTTTTAAGACTTTTATCTCTGTGTGTGGCACAGGATGGTGGGTCACAGATTGAACAAGTCTCCATTTTGTTCCTTTACTTCTCTCATCAAACTTCCTGACTCCCTGAGGCTTTTAGAGGGAGAAATGGTCTCTAACTTGTTCTTGGACAGAAAATAAAATACCCACATTCTCTCCACTCTGCTTGGGGCATCATTAAGGCAGCTGTAATTGCACTAATTTTAGTAGAAAGAAACCTGCTTCAGTCCCCTCGTTGCAGCAGGAGTTTTGAGATTGTTTTGATGCTGAAATGATTTTAAAAGTTAAGCACTGCAGCTGTTTCACAAGCTGGCTTAAAAAACTATAAAACCAAACTCATTCTGATGTTAATTGCACTGAACAACATACTCAGCTAATTGAAAGCTTTTAGCTGTTATGGTTGTCCATGCACTCCCCACTTCCTTGTCCAGAAGTCCCAAATTACATATAATGAAAAAAAATGAAAGCATTAAATGGTTTGCTGCAAGTGCTTGGAGTGCAGTGTGCCACAACATCCACGTCACCAGCACAGGAAACAGCAAATGTTGTTGTCTGGAACATTTCCATTCATAGAATGATTTGCTCTGAGAGGGAGCTTAAAGAAATCTCCACCCCCTGCCAGGACAGGGACACTTCCCATTGTCCCAGGGTGATCCAAGCCCTGTCCAGCCTGGCCTTGGGCACTGCCAGGGATCCAGGGGCAGCCACAGCTGCTCTGGGCACCCTGTGCCAGGGCCTGCCCACCCTCCCAGGGAACAATTCCTGCCCAATCTCCCATCCAGCCCTGTCCTCTGGCAGTTTGAAGCCATTCCCTGTGTCCTGTCCCTCCATCCCTCATCCCCAGTCCCTCTCCAGCTCTCCTGGAGCCCCTTTAGGCCCTGGAAAGGGCTCTGAGGTCTCCCTGGAGCCTTCTTTACATAAGAGAGCTGTAACCCATTGGAACTGCTGCCAGGGTGGGGTTTGAAGAGCCATGGAATCCTTGAGCTTGGATCCATAATGGTGAGGGTGCTTTAAGGTCATCGAGGCTCCTTGTAAAACCCAACACTGCCAAGCCTGGCTCCAAATATCAACAGCAGCCAAAAGCCTTGGGAAGGGCAGGAAAAGAGTTGAAAAGGGTTGAAAAGGGTTGAAAAGAGTGGAAAAGGGTTGATTCTTCCTTTCTGAAGGGGCTGGATGTCGCAATAGGACACGAAAGGACGAGGCAGGGCAAGGCCGAGGAATCCTCTGTTCTCCTTTATTTCAAATTTCTGACTCCAATATATAAACTGTACAGAAGGACCAAAGATTGGCCCAAGGTGTCGCCACCTTTTCAATCTCATTGGTGAACATCACCATCACTCCAGAAGCTCCTCCCGGAGGAGAAGAATGCAAACATCTCATTGTTTACAGGAGAGAGTGTGAGAACTCAGCTCCGAGTTCTATAAACATCAGAAGGCAAAGTAAAACATCAGAAGGCAAAGTAAAACATGTAGAACCAAGGCAACAGCTGGAGAAGCCTCTTGCTTTGGGCCTCTCCACTTGCTCCACCAACAGGAGTTCTCCAGCAGCTCCTCTTGATGTGAGCACCTCAAACCCGCGTGGAAAACTGACTGGAACAAGGCATTGAGGAGAAGAGCCCTCTTGGATAAATTCAGCGTGAAATATTCACCATGTGGGGCACAGCCCTTCCTCCTTTAACTCCTTTAACGCTGTTCCCAGACGTAGTGCTGGCAGCAGGAATCACAAAATCCTGTTACTCATTTCGAAACGTGTCATGAAATCTGCTAAAAAGTGTACAAAGTCTGCTTTTGATTACACAACTAGCAAGATCTTTCCAGTCTTCCTTGGAGAAGAAAAAAAAAAATAATAAAAAAAAAATCCCTTTCCAGTGCATTGTGGCAAAATTTTAAGTGGCAGCACAGCTGAGGTGAAAATGCCATCAGGTTGGCACAGCCAGAATAAATCCGAGCGAGCTGGGGTGACCTCTTCCCATTGCTCAGAAACCGCTGCCAGCCCCCCAGCTGGCTTTTGTGGCTTTGCAGGAGCCCCCCAGAGAGAGGACGATCCTCTGTCATCCCAAAGTGCCCCATTTTTCTAACGGGAACAGGAGAAGGAGAGGCACGGATCTGGAATGGTGGCAGCGTGTCACAAAGGAGAGCAGCCAGCAGAGAACCCAAAGCACCAATCTGCTGCCCGAGGGAGGCACAGGGAAGCTGCAATCAGGACAATAACAGCAGCAGGAAAAGAATCACTGATGATATAAGAGGTGCTGAAGCTCTGGAAATGTCTTTCATTTATTCTTTCATGGACACTCCCTTCCATGTCCGTGGCCATCAGCTGCTGGCAGTGTTTAATTTTTATTTAGAGGATGCAAATGGAGAATTTGGAGCTGGAAATATTTGCATTTTTGGCAGCCAGGCTATAGGGAAAAGGGCCACTCGTGTTGCTGTGGTGGCTTGTGGCTGCTCCCAGTCCCACTGCTCAGTGATTCTTCTCCCTCTGAGGCTTCCAGCAGCACACTGAGCCCTCTGGGAAGCCTCTGACAGATTTTGGGAGCAGATTTTGGACATTCTCAAGCTTTTTTTTTTTTTGCTACTGAAGTGGGCCAGTGTAACAAGTCAGAGCTTGCAGCGTTTTCCAGCCTAGAAAACCCCTGCCAGGCTCTCCCAGTGTGGCGTCAAGAAAGCTTTAATTATCCTGTGCTTGACAGTAAGAGGTAATTGATCTGTAATTTGTCTTGGGTTTGTGGTTTGGTTGGGCTTTGGCTTTTACTAAGGAATCTCTCTAATTGCCATTTAGTAGGCACTGCTCCAGCCAATGCTTCTGGTTTTCCACTCCAGTGACTCTTCCCACAATGGAGTCTGTTTCAAAGGAAGTTTTGGGGTTTTTTTTGTCAAAACAAGATTTGTGACAGGCCATAATCTTCCCCCCTTGAAAAAAAAAAAAAAAAAAAGCAATTATTCAGCCAAAATATGTACACTGCGGTGATTATGTGGATGTATCACTTCCTGCTGGGTATTAAACTGCATTATTCCTGGAGTCTGAACTGGGAATATGATTAATGACAGCAGATAGCAAATGAAGGCCGAGCAATAGTAATTTTTCATTTGAATCCCAGCCAAATTGGCTGTTTTGCAGTACTCGTCTGTGGCAATTATTTGTTGTTCTGCTCCCTAATGCTGATTTCCTTCCAGGGTTGATCAGCATGAACTCAGGGAAGCACTGGCACATCGCCTGTGTCTGTAAACACTCGTGGGCAGGTGGAGAAGGCAGAACTGATGATCAGATCTGTTTGAACACAGGCCCTCCTGCAGGATGGGCTTTTGTGGAGCGCCTGCTCCTGCTCCTGTCCCTGCTCCTGCTCCTGCTCCTGCTCCTAGTTCTGCTCCTGTTCCTGGTTCTTCTCCTGCTCCTTTTCCTGTTCCTGCTCCAGTTCCTGCTCCTGCTCCTGTTCCTGCTCCTGTTCCTGCTCCTTCTCCTGCTCCTGTTCCTGCTCCTGTTCCTTCTCCTGTTCCTGCTCCTATCCCTGCTCCTGCTCCTGCTCCTGGTTCTTGTCCTGCTCCTGTTCCTAGTCCTATTCCTGCTCCTTCTCCTTCCCCTGCTCCTGTTCCTGTTCCTGTTCCTGTTCCTGTTCCTGTTCCTGCTCCTTCTCCTGTTCCTGCTCCTGCTCCTGTTCCTGCTTCTGCTCCTTTTCCTGCTTCTCCTCCTGTTCCTCCTCCTGCTCCTGCTCTTGGTCCAGATCCTCCTCCTGTTCCTCCTCCTGTTCCTCCTCCTGTTCCTCCTCCTGTTCCTGCTCCTGTTCCTGCTCCTGTTCTGCTCCTGGGGTGCCAGGGCAGTGCCCCCCTGCCCACCTTGGCCCCCTCACTGTGGTGGTTTGGGTGGGATGTTCAGACCCTCTGCAGATGCACTGAGCTCCCTGAGCCACAGCATCCCCTGGCTGCCAAAATTGGTTTAATTTGAGCTGCAGGTTTGGGGCTCTGCTGGGGCGCTGTGCTGAGCTCCTCAAAGGGCTTCTCCCGTATTTGTTATTCCAGGATCTTGCTGGGAAATGTTCAGCAGTGCTGAGCTGCTGGGACAGGTTTGGAGCCAAACTTTGGATGGATTTGCATGAGGGGTGCTCAGCTCTTCACTGCTTGTGGTGCTTGTGGTGAAGATCCTGTTCTCTCCCAGAACTCAATGTTCCCATTCTCTGTAGACATTTCATAAAATCACAGAATTCTTTGGGTTGGGAGGAATTTAAAATTTAAAATTTAAATTTAAATTTAAATCCTCTCATTCCATGCCATGGGCAGGGACACCTCCCACTATCTCAGAGTGCTCCAAATTCTGGCCCTGGGCACTTCCAGGGATCCAGGGGCAGCCACAGCTCCTCTGGGAATTCCATCTCAGCCCCTCCTCACCCTCCCAACCAGGAATTCCTCCCCAATATCCCACCTGAACCTCCTCTCTGGCGGTTTGAAGCCATTCCCAGTGTCCTGTCCCTCCATTCCTTGGAAATCCTCTCTCTCCATCTTTCCTGCAGCTCCCTCAGCCACAGGGAGGCCACAATGAGGGCACCCCAAAGCTTTTCTTCCCCAGGCTGAGCAATCCCACTTCTTTCTTAACCTGAAATTTGGCCCCAGCATCTCTTTAAATACACAGAGAAATTAAAAGGAAAAAAAAATTAAAAAGAAGTCGCCTTCATTTTTCTGTTTTCTCCATCCAATTTCTCCCAGCTGTGTTTTGTAGTTCCACAAAATAAGATAAAAATCATAAAGTTGGATTAAGTTGATGGAATGTCCAGAAGAGAACCATTTGTTCATCCTTCTAAGGAAATTATAAAGTGCTTTGTGACAGTTTGTTTTCAGGTTACCCTCGTGCATGTGTGGATCTCGTTTGTTCTCCACATTTTAATTGAAACTGGCTGGGTGTAAGGCAGGCAGCAGAACTGAGGGTGCTTAAATTCTCATTAAAACAACACGAACAAAACCAGCTTTGATACGTGTGAGGAACAAACGTGACTGCAAACCCCAGATAATTCCAGATTTCCTATGAATTGTCAGCCCCTGAGTCCAAGTGTGGCTTTGTAAAGAAAATGAAACATGGCTTGTAGCTTGTACATATACAGGTATAAATGCATTGTATGTATAAAAACACGTATAAAAACACCTAGAACTCATGGTGACTGGAAAGTTCTTAACAAGCTGCTGGTTTTTACTGTGAGCTCCCAGCTGCAGGGTGTGAAAATGCCCATTTTGGCTACTTAAAGCCCGTGAATGTCCAGCCAAAGTGGCTGTGATTACCCAGCTTCCAGCACACCGCACAAGGCTCTGCTGGATTCACAAAGGAAACCAAATGATGTTCGAAATCTATTTATGACAGCATTAACATGAGCGTGCTAAGCAATTTTTTTTTTTTTTTTTGGGAACAATTACAACTTTTCAACCAGAAAAGGCTTTTTTTTTTTTTTTTTTTTCCCCTTAGACTTTTCTCCCTCACAGAAATTACTTCTTGCTTTTAACACATGCTCACTGATTATGCAGATGGCTTAATGACCTGGTATTCATTGCTGCTCCGATGTGGGAGCTGTGTTCTCAGCTCATTCCAGCTCTGCCTTTATTTTTTTGAATATCAGATTGCTCCAAGCTCTTTGATGCGGTGGTTTTTCATCACGCAGGGCCTCTTGCTCACCATCCACGGGGCTGTCTGGGTGTATTTATCTCTTCAGAAAAAGCGATATTGAACCTTGTGCTGCGTGTCCTGCTCGTTCCACCTCCCAATAAAGCGAGGAAAGGAAAGGGGCAGCCCAGCAGTGATTTAATTTTCCAAACAGCAATATTTGTGCACGTGCCCCAGAAGTTTATTTGCCTTTTCGGATCAGCAGTTAAGACAACAAATTGGTGGTAATTATCACATTAAAAGGAAAGCATTCAGTTCAGGATAACTGAATAATTTTTCATTAAGGAGAACTTCCAAAGGGACTGGCATTTAAGAAAACAAAACACAAAACTGTCACAGAGCTCCAGCTCTCCCAGGGAATTCTGTTCCCTGGGCTACATATCCTCCCTGCCAACTTTTCTGGTTTCATTATTTGGCTTTGATGGAGGCGTGGGGTCCCCTACACCTTTTCTGATCTCTCCCCTTGCAGGATGAGAACTCCTGAGCAGCTAAAGAAGAAATCCTGCTCCTGCAGGAGGGAGCAGCAGCAGGGAGGGATGGAGGAGATGCTCCTGTCCTCACATTCTGCTCTGTGAGGCATCAACCAGAGGAAAAGCAAAGCCTTTTCTCCAGTTTTCCTAAAGAAAAGCAAACCCGAGGTGCCCAGTGGGGAACCCAACACCTCTTCACATATTGCTTTGCACATAATAATTGAGCTGGGCTGGAATATTTCTCCTGCATTCAGCCTGGCAGTGATTTAACAGCTCTTAGGTTCTGGTAAGGAGCAGCACGTAGGTCAAAAGATGATATTTAAAATCCACCCTGCCTGAGGAATAATGAGTTCCATTTTGAAGGAGGGCATTGATTTTTTTACTGTGCTTGTGCTATCACACAGAATCCAGATACCTGTTAGAATATTTTTTTGTTGTTTGAACAAAAAAAAAATTTGCTTTTTAAATTTGAAATTTGTTGTTTGGTCTTGGGTGGTTTAAATTTCTATATTTTAAATTTTAAAGGATTATTGGCTTACTTATCATTTAACCCTCACAAGTACAATATGTT
The DNA here is from genome assembly GCA_013400435.1 of Pycnonotus jocosus. Taxonomy (NCBI): domain Eukaryota; kingdom Metazoa; phylum Chordata; class Aves; order Passeriformes; family Pycnonotidae; genus Pycnonotus; species Pycnonotus jocosus. The sequence continues at coordinate 575,429 of VWYP01014452.1, forward strand.
TTTAGCTGATACAAATGAACAACACCAAAACAGAGAGGCCAAAGCCACAAGGGCAAAAAATATTCTGGAATCTTTTGGAGGTTTTCCTTTTGGGAATGAGCAGTGATTGGGACTAATTCCCACCAAAACCCACTGGAAGCTGGCTAAAATAATATAAATTCCTCTTGCTAAGAGAGCAGGGTGGAGGCAAATGTTCCCTGCTCTCATTTCTGTGTTTGCCTCTGGAAAGGGCTGAGCAGGGGAAGTGCAGCTGAAAGAGGCATTTTAATACAAAACACAAAACCCTCAACAAGGAGAAGTCACAGGGATGGGTCAGCTCCTGGTGAAGCTGCAAAATAAACACCAGAGAAGGCAGAAATCAAACCCAAACCAAGTCAGAGTAATGAGGTATGAGAAAAGAAAGCAATGGATTGAAACTTGGGGAATATCGTGGTTTTTTTCTGCTTGGTGAATTGGTTTTTATAAAGAATATTTGGTCACTTATGTGTATCCTGTCTGATTCTCATTTAATTTCCATGGATTTTGTACCTGTTCATTACCCACTCATAGAAATTCTGAAAAATAAAGAACTGCACTCTTTTATCTCTTGATAAAAATGTTCTGTTCTATGATAATTTGCTTGTTTTCACTGTCACTCCCATTTTTTCCAGCTTATGATTTAAAACTTTGGGTTCAGTAGTTATTATCTTTGTAACAGACAAAGGCTGGTTCCTGTTTTAAAGAGACTTCTCTTAAGAACAAAAGAATTTGTGGATTTTGGGCAACAACAACAGGACAGACTTATCAAATTGCCTATCAGGCCATCCACAATAAGGCTAAATCCATGAATCAGTGATGGAAACAATATTATTGTCATAAACACTGTTATTATTACACCCACAAGTCCACTTGTACCGTTCTCAGTTGGATATAATTTCAGTTTCAGCTTCTCTTGCTTAGTTAAAAGCAAAACCCCTGTGGTGTGGTTTTTTAATTTTTTTTAATTTTTTTATTTTTTTTTATCTGCAGGTAGCAGAAGAGAACAATTGCTCATTAGTAAGAGCCTTTTACCACTGATACATGCAACTGTCCCTTTGTCTACAAATCCACACAATTCCTGATTTGACATTCTCAGTGCACATTTTTCTGCTGTTTTTTTTTAATTTTAATCAAAGGGAGCTTCTTTGATTTCATGGAGGATCCCCTGTGGGATCGTTCTGGCCGATTGCATTTACCTGAGTTGATTTTAAATGTTTACTCCTGGACTCTCCAAAGTGGATTTGTCAAGAGGAACTTGCTGAGAGCTCCTCCTGGGCACAAATCTGGGGTTTTTTTGGGGAATAGGAATGACATCCCAGCAGCTGGGTGTTTTGGGGAATGGGAATGACATCCCAGCAGCTGGGTTTTTTGGGGGAATGGGAATGACATCCCAGCAGCTGTGTTTTTTGGGGGAATGGGAATGACATCCCAGCAGCTGTGTTTTTTGGGGGAATGGGAATGACATCCCAGCAGCTGGAGCCACACAGTTTTACATTTATTTATGGAATGGCAGGTTTGTGCCACGTGTGCACATGGATTATTGATTTGGATTTTTTTATTTACTTCCAGTGTTAACCAGGGAAGCACTGTCAAACAGTACTTAGGGAATGGGGGGAATCATTTATCTGTTGAGTTTCATTTGAGTAACAACAGAGGAGTGCAGGGCAGAAGGGTGAGAGCTGAGAGACTTTCCCCCCAAGCTGGCAAGGGGGCACAGAGTGGCAAAAGAACCAAAGCAGAACCTTCCAGCCCCTTTTGTTGCTGCCTGCTGGGGTGGGTGGCACAGGCAGCAGCCTGGTGTCTCCATCAGCTTAAACAAACCTGAGAGGAAAATTGATTTTAGACAACAGCAGCTGATTCTGCCAAAAAAAAAAAAAATTAAAATTAAAATCTGTTTTATCACTGCTTTGGTGTTCACTGATGGACATTCTGTCCATGTTTTGCTGTTCCCTTCCCCTGGAGCTGGATGTGCAGTTCACAGTGCTGGGGTTGGTATTCTCCCTTGATCTGTGCTTTTGAACAGCCCCTGCTCCCAGAGGGACAGTTGTCCTCCAGAGGAAATGGATGCAGTGTTACACAAACACCAAGGATAACGCAGTTCACTCGGTGAGGGCAGCAGTGAAGTGTTTGATTTCATTTCTGTACATCGTGTTGGATATGCAAACACATCAATTACTTTCTGAAGGATAAATTTACTGCATGCCTCCTGTTTGGTCCTGCCTCCTTTTTGGGTTTTTTTTCCCCCCAAGTTTTGGATTCCCCAAGCCCACCTCAGCTCCTTTCATGCAGAGAAATTTGAAAATGAAAGATGCCATTTATTTACTGTCCCTGTACCGTTTCAAAACCTGAAATTACGAGTCCTTGATTTAATTTTAGCCCTTTCCAAGTACATGCTGTACAATTTTAAGATCACTAAAGGCAGCTCTCTCCACGAGCAGCACATAATTGACAGTACATGGAGGCAATAAAAGGCTGCAAGCACAAGGTCTGGTGTTTTGCCCAAGTGAAGAATAAGCTCAGGCTCACTTGGAGAAACAAGTGTTTTGTGAAGAGGTTCTTTGGTCCTGAAGGCTGCAGACAGGAGGAACGTGTAGGCTTTGTGAAACGAGACAGGAGCAAGGACAAACTCTGTCCTAATTAGCTGCAGGCTCTTGATTTCACACTCCTTGTCTCCTGATTGGCACCACAGATATTCACCCTCGGAGCTGTCCCTCTCCCACCCCTCAAACATCAGCACACGCTCCCAGGGCTGTTTGGCACAGCTGCTCACACTCTGCCTCCCATCCAGCCTCCTCCTGCCTCTCTTTTCTCCCCTGATGTTTCTTTAGAGGTGTCCACCCTGCTGGGAGGAAAATCTCACGGTGTGGTGACATCCCTGGCTGCAGGCAGGATTTTGGGATCAGGGAATGCTTTGGTGCTTCAATCCCATCCAGTGTCATCCCCCTGTTAAACTTCAGAGCTGAGCAGAGCAGCACATCTGAAAGCTCTTCACGGAGATATTTATGGGCAGGAGTTTTTCTGAGCCTTTGCAGTGCTCTTTCAAAGCTGTTTCTTTCCTCTGCCTCCCACCTGGGAGGGGATGGATGGAGGGCTCTGTGTCACAGCTGTGATTGGAAAGTTGGATTTGTGCCTGTGCCTGGGGAGGGAACAGCAGAGTGACACCACTGCCAGAGGGATGTGGGGCTGATTTGGGGCTGATTTGGGGCTGTTCTCACAAGCTGGGGGAGCCCCTGCCCCCCTGAATCCTGCAGCTGAGGGCTCTCCAAACCCCGGGGCCTTCTTTAGCAGGGATAGAATAGAATGGTTGAGGTTGGAAGGAGTCTTAAAGATCATCTCATGCCATGGGCAGGGACACCTCTCACTGTCCCAGGGATCCAGGGCCAGCCACAGCTGCTCTGGGAATCTGTGCCAGGGAACAATTCCTGCCCAATATCCCCTTTAACCCTCCTCCCTGTCACTTTGAACACTTCAACCATCCCACATGAGCGGATTTTGCCCTTGGATGTGGGGCCAGGGAGCTGTGGGGCAGCTGCTGTGCCCCTGCTGGGTCTCGGTGCCCAGGTCCCCTGGTGTCCCTGGTGCTGTGCCAGGGCTGTGGAGCTGACCCTGGGCTGCAAACAGCACAGGGCTTTCCTCTGATGCCCCATTCCTCACTGGATTCCTCCCAAATCACCTCCGTGGTTCAGGGGCAGCACCAAACTGCAAACCCTGCTCCCCAGCTAGGCTTCTACAGCTCAGAACATCTTATTTCAGTGAGGATGGAATGAAGGTGTTTGTGCTGATGGCTCCAATAATGACCTTGTTTGACTGCAGAGTTCTGTGCCTGCACTCAGCTGTTTGCCCATTAATACAAATCCTGTCAATTATAAAATATTTAGACACTTATTGACGGGCAAATTGCCTGCCCAGTGCTGAATTTAATGTGAAAGAAACAAATCTCTCTGTAATTTGCAGAATGTGCTGTGCTGAGTTGACTTAGCAGGATAACTCATGTTCCTGCGAATTCAAATATTTGTCTTAAACACACAAGGATTTCCTAACACATCTTTGAGCAAATGGTAATCCTACAGTGTCTGTGAACTTCTTGGTTTTCCTGCAGAAAACCTGACTCAAAAAAATCCATAATAATGATACCTTGAGATGCAAAAGATATCATTTCAGCTGTTTCTTGGAGCAGCTGGGAGATGCTGCTCATATTTTGCAGTCAAGGAAGAAACACTTCTTACTCTGAGAGGATTCCACTTTGGTTTACAAGTGCCAGCTCTGCCAGTGGTGGCATTTCTCTGCAGTGCCATCAGGGGCAGATTCCCAGCTGGAAATGCTGCTGTGGTTGGCAGCAGGGGAGAGGGGCCCTGCCTGGGCTGGGTTTGGTTTGTGGGCACAGCCCGGGGGTGCAGGGCTGGCAGATGTTCCTGGGGTGGGCTCTGCTGGGGTTTGTGGCTCTGGGATCACCCCTGGCTGCAGTTCTCCCCCTCAGGCTGGGTCAGCAGCACTTGCAGGGCTCCCCCCTCATCAGGAGATCTGTCCCACTGGTTGTAGTGCAGCCTTGTTCTTCCCTTCCTTTTCTCTTCCTTTCCACTTCCTTTCCCATTTCCTTCCCCTTCCTTTCCTGTTTCCTTCCCCTTCTTTTCTTCTTCCTTTCCCCTTCCATTTCCCTTTTCCCTTTCCTTTTCTTTTTCCCTTTTCTCTTCCCCTTTTCTCTTCTCCTTTTCCTTTTCCCTTTTCCTTTCCCCTTTTCCCTTCCCTTTTCCCTTCCCCTTTTCCCTTTCCCCTTTCCCCTTTCCCCTTTCCCCTTTCCTTTCCCCTTTTCCCTTCCCCATTTCCCTTCCCCATTTCCCTTCCCCTTTTCCCTTTTCCCTTTCCCCTTTCCTTTCCCCCTGGCTCTGTAGCAGTCAGAATTCCCTCACTGACTCCTCTGTGGGGTTCCATGGACATTCCCTCCCTCCCCTCCCCTCAGGGCCAGGTTTGTTGAGATCCTGCAGCCCTGGATCCGAGCACCACAGGATTCCCCAGCAGGGCTGAGAGCTGGGAATGTGAACCTGGGGCTGGACAAACCCAGCCCCACCTCCTGGATAAACTGTGGGGAGCCTGGTGCCAGAAGGGGTGAGAGATCTTGGGGGGATTTTGTGGATTCTCTTGTGGATTCTGGTGCCAGAAGGGGTGGGAGATCTTGGGGGATTTTGTGGATTCTGTCATGTTTGCACATGGGACTGAAAATCTGGATATTTTTTTCCCCCTCCTTTTTGTGGAGCTCAGTGGGCAGAGTGTAGAGCTCCAGGAACAACCTGGGCCAGTGGGAAGGGGTGGGACTGGCTGCTGAGGGTCCATTCCAACCCAAACCATTCCCCAATTCTCTGAATTAAGAGCCTTTTGCCCAGTGTTGGACTCTGTTTCTGGTTTTGTGAGCCCCCAGAGTGGTTTGATGAGGTGTGGTGCTCTGACAGAAGCAAACATGATTCTCAGTGATCTCTCCAGATTTTATTCAGCAGAGTATGTTTTGCTTAAAGGCAAAGCACTGCATGAGCCAGCCCTGTTTCAATTGCTTTTAAGAGAGGAAAAAAGTGGGACATCAGAGGAATAAGGTGCAACAAGAGCTAGATACACGATGACCTGAGGCAGAATATGGTGGCAAACCAGAGTGCAGAGATACAGAACACTGACACAAAGCAGAGCCTTTTTACAAGGGGCAGGCACAGGCTGTGCCCAGCACCAGAGCTGTGTGGTTCTGATTTCAGCTGCTGCAGAGTGTGACAGGCTGGGTGAACAGAGCACAGCTGAGCTGGCCTTGTGACACACAGGTAAAGCTGAGAGCTGCTTTTGGCTTTGCCAGTCGGTGGTGTTGTCTTTGGTCTCTTCTTGAAACAGGAGAATTTTCATTTGTGCCTCTTCTGCTCCACAGAGGCTTTGCTCTTATTTATTTATTTATTTATTTATTTTTAACTTTAGCCTTTCTAAAATTCAGGGTTGTGGGATTAGGTGAGTGTTGGGACAGAGGGAGTGTTGGAAAGGGAGAAGTCTGGAGGGTGTGGTTCTGGGAGGAAGTGAGAACTCAATTAGAGAATTTTGGATGTGAGCAGTGGACAGGAGAAACAGGGAAGGTGGGGTTGGTTTGTGGTGGGGCAGAGTGTGGCTGGAGCACGGGCAGAGGTGGTTGATGGGCCCAGGAAATGGATCCAGCCCAGCAGGTTGGGAAATGGGGCTCTTCCCTTGGGATGGGGAGGATCCAACATGGGCCAGGATGTGCAGGGTGTGAACTGTGGCTCCCCACAGGCAGCAGGGCTGGCTCTGGAGCCACTGGCACTGAAACAGCAGCGTGGGGCAGAGCTGGGGGCACAGGAGCTGGGGGAGCTCTGGGTGCATGAACAGTTTCTCACCTGCCAGAGCAGAGTCCCAGAAATAAAACAATAATAACATCAACCCAGCAACTCCACCCAAAATAACAAGGTGAGGGGAATAAAACAGAGAGTTTTAAGTCAAACGAGATGTTTGAAAGCATCAGACAACTCTGAGGGTTTGGGGATTCTGCCCCTCCTGAAAGCAAAATACCAGAAAGGTGAGAAAGAACTTTTAGGGTGGCTCAGGATGTTCCCAGCCTGGCACTGGTGGAACCTTTAGGGTGGCTCAGGGTACTCCCAGCCTGGCACTGGGGGTGCCTTTAGGATGTCCCAGTGTTCCCAGCCTGGCACTGGTGGAGCCTTTAGGATAGCTCAGGGTGTTCCCAGCCTGGCACTGGTGGAGCCTTTAGGATGTCCCAGTGTTCCCAGCCTGGCACTGGTGGAGCCTTTGGGATGTCTCAGGATGTTCCCAGCCTGGCACTGGTGCTGCCCCTGCCCGTGCCCATGTCCTGCCCGCCCTGCAGCAGCCCGTGCTGGGTGCCAAGGTGCTGCTTGTGCTGTTTGACCCCTGCAGGGTTTGTTCTTGCAGAAAGCACAGGCAAAGGCTGAACTGCTGCAGCTGCAGCTCTTGCTTTGCACACCCCTGGCACACAAAGGGTGGCACAGAGCCCTGGTGCTCTCCTGCTCCCAGGGCAGGGCAAGGCTGAAGGACAGAGACACTGCCCCAGGACATTTATTTCTCAGTGGATAAAGTTCTGTCTGCCACACACTTCTGGTTTCTTCCAGCTGCTGAACTCACAGGTGGATATTTCTAAGGGTTCCCTGCAGCTTTTACACAAAGCTGCATCCAAAGTATTTTGCATTTTAGCTCTTTCTGATGTTCAGATCCACAGATCTCATTCGTGAGGATTTATCAAAAGGAGACTTTCTACGAGTTTTTACAAATATAGCAATTACTACATTGGTCAGGGCGTTCCAGCTTTAAAAAAATAATTAAAAATTCAAGGATATAATACTCTGATATCACAATAAATAATGTAAAAGCTTTCACATGAGTCAATCCTCTCAGGCAGCTGCTGAAGCCACACTGTCACTGACACTGTAGTGATAACTGATTTCAGTGCAGGAGAAATGTTTGCTTTCACCCTTTGCAAATTGTTCTCAGGCTGCTTTATGGCAAGCAGCAGGAATGTCAATCTATTCTTTCAATGAAAGGTGGAGGCATGGGTGTAGAACAAGGCTGTTACCTGTTGGTGTTTGGAAAAAACAGCTTTCCACAGAGGTTGCTAATGAAATCTCTCAGAAAACACCGACTTGTTGGCAGTGGCACAGAGATAAAGCAACAGGCACGAACGAATGCTAGAGGGAACATTATCTCAGTCTCTAGAAGCTGCCATTCCCTTTCAGGATTCATTTCTCCCAGTCAGTTTTTGAAGCTGCTTTGTAAGCCACTCTGTATTTCCTTCCATTATAACTATTAAAAAAAATTTCAGATAATTCAGTTCTGCAACTGGTTTTCACTCTATAAAGTAGGAAACAAGGCATCACGTAGGAGGCTTCTGTCTTTCCTGCACCCTTCCTTCAGGCACTGCGTTCAAAGTGAGCTGCTCTGCACCTCAACACACACATCAATATATTTATATTTATACCCCTATGGCGTGGCTTTTTTCCACCCCAAAACCGGGTGTCTACAGCATGCACTGTCCCACACTCATGTCATAGCAGCAACACACGATTTCCTTGAAAGTCTTCCTCATCTCCAGGCTCCTGAAGGCGTAAATGAGCGGGTCGATGACCGAGTTGCACATGATCAGCACCAGGTAGGTGTTGAAGTGCGCGGTGTAGCAGATGCAGTAGGGGTTCATGGGGCAGGAGATGATGAGGATGAGGTGGAGGAAGAAAGGCGCCCAGCAGACGATGAAGACGCCCAGGAGGATGGTGATGGTGACGGCGCCCTTCATGCAGGTGCGCTGGGGGGGCACGCCCTCGACGGGCAGCGCGGCGATGCGCTTGACGTGCAGGCGGGCAAACAGGAACATGTGCACGTACAGGGAGGCCATGAGCAGCAGCATGGTGAAGAACATGGCGATGAGGCACACGATGACGGTCTTGCTCTCCGAGTAGGCGATGAAGATGATGCCGCAGATGATGCAAGCCACCCAGATGAGCACAATGAGGGTCAGGGCTTTCTTCACCGTCATGATGCTGTGGTAACGGAGGGCATAGAAAATGGTGATGTACCTGTCGATGGCTATGACCAAGAGGTTGCAGATGGAGGCGACCAGGGAAATGCAGATCATGGAGTCGAAGACGTTGTCCATGTGCTGGATGAAGTGGTCGTCGATGATCAGGTAGCCGCTGCTGAGGATGGCGATCATGACGGTCTCCAGGGCGTTGGACATGCTCACCAACATATCTGCCACGGCCAGGCTGCACAGGAAGAAGTACATGGGAGAGTGCAGGTTCCCGTTCTTCAGCACTGCCAGGATGACGAGGATGTTCTCCAGCAGGCTGATGATCCCCAGGGTCAGGAAGACCTCGGCTTTGATGAAGACCTGCTCACAGAACCCGTCGCCGCCGCTGCGGTTGTTGGGGACGGAGTCGTTGAGGTCCTCGGTGGAGTTGAGCAGCAGGGGCTGGAAGGAGAATGCAGAGTGTGTGGTGTTCATGGTCAGCAAGGGAGCTGAGCTCACCAGGGATTGTGGACCTGAGAGAGCACAGCTTAAAAAGAGAAAAAAAAAAAAAAAAAGAAAAAGAAAAAGGAAAACAAGTTCTTCAGGTCCTTCCAAGCTGCTGCTGTGCATACGGGGTGGAACCAAGCAGGGCTTGAGTCAATTTTACAAGTGCAAACATCAAACAATCTGCCTTTAGAGTGAATTAATTTTATGCCAGGCTGTCCTTTCCTTTAGAAGAAAGTGAGCTCCAAAGCCTGTGGGCAGCAGAGAGTTTTCCCTGCAGGGAGGGATCGGCAGCAGGGCACTGCTGGGCTCAGCTCTCCTGGTGGTGAAAAGCCGGGAGTTCTCCCGGCTGCCGGGGCTGCAGCTCAGCCAAGCATCTGTTGCTATTTCAGCGGGAAGAAAGGGGACGAGAACTGAGGGATTTATACACGCAAGAAAGAAAAAACCAACTCCTACTCGGTGCTGCGAGCAGAGCATTGGCCATTGGAGAGCCAGCACCTTAGTGAGTGACAGCCGGAGCACCTGGAGCTGCATCCCGGCACATCCCAAACTGCCTGGCGCCCTCTGCAGACACCGAGCGGGATGGATTTGCCCGAAAATTCCTCCGGAAAAATCGGATTTTTCATCCGGTAAAACTTTCTGCCCGCTCCGGGCAGCTCGGTCCTGCCCGTGGGAGGGTTTGGGGCAGGCAGGATGCTCAAACACCTCCCCGTGCACCTTGGAGTAGCCACCAGGACTGGTTTTAACTGGGATTGTGGCCATTTCAACCTCTGCAGGACCACGGGGATTTTCATTTGTCACAGATGAGCAGGCAAGCATAAAGTAGATTTTCCTTGCACCTCATTCCTTCTGTATTTCTGTGCTGCAATTTTCTTGGTTTGATTTTTTAAAAACACTTGCCGGTGTCTAAACCCTTCCCACCTCGTGTTTTCACAGAAATACTTTGGAGTCGAGTGCAATGTCACTTATATTAATGCTTGGGGCTTCTGTTTTTAGGTTTGTGAGCTTAAAAAAAGCCATAAATCTCTGGTGCTGAGCCCTTCCCATCCCAGTCCTGTCCATCCTGGCGGTCTCAGCAGGGTCATTCCTGTCAGTGTTCACTCTGGGGTGCTCCATCCCTCCTGTCAGAAGCCACTGCAGATTCTCCCACCTCTCAGCTGGGATAAGGAGTCATTAAATGTGTTGCATCACGAATTTCTGAATGTGTGTGACAGCAGGACAAGGCACCATTTGCACCGAGGTGCGATCTGAGGTGGAAATTGGATGTCGTACACCCGAGGGGATTAATGGCACCATCAGCTTTGCCATTAGGTGCCAAAAATAGGGGACCTGAGCCTCCTGTGTGACAACAAACTCACACTGACTCTGAGGCCTGTGCTGAGAGGGGAAGGAGCTGTGTCTGCACAAAACACAGCAACAGGTGAGCCCTCATTTTCCAAAAGATTTCTCTGCCCATTACTGGAAAACTTCTATGATCTGAAATGTCACAGAATATTTTGTATTCTCCTTGTTTTCCAAAGGATTCCTCTGCTCAGCACTGGAAAATCTTTGTGATGTGAAATGTCACAGAATATTTTGTATTCTCCTTGTTTTCCAAAGGATTTCTCTGCTCAGCACTGGAAAATTTCTGTGATGTGAAATGTCGCAGAATATTTTGTATTCTCCTTATTTTCCAAAGGATTTCTCTGCTCAGCACTGGAAAACCTTCATGATGTGAAATGTCAGAATATTTTATATTCTAATCTAAATGCCAAAATGCTGTCCCACATTCCTGCCCTCACTCTCCTGGGCAGTGAAGTTCTTGGATGGGAGAGCAGAACAAGGGCAGAGCATTGCTGCAGCCCACGGTGTATAAAATGCAATAACAGCTTGGTTTGGGTGCCCTTCCCACCAGAACCTGGTGAAGAGAAGGTTGGAGAGTTCGATTTCTGTGTGTATTCCCCAAGTTTTGCCTTGTCCATTGCTCTTCCCTCTGTTGAGTCTCTCAGCACCTCTGAGGATGTCCAGCACCTCACAGAAAATGGCTCGAAATAACTTTGGGAGATGTCAAGTACGACTTGAAAAAAGCAAAAAGGTTTTAATAAAAGAAGAAAACGATGCAAAAACAAAAGAACAAAGCTGAGCACAGCATAGGGACAGGTCCCACACACCTGCTACAACACCCTGAAAATGCACTGAGGAGCCTCATGCTCTCCCTTGAGTACTGGATGATTTTGTGGGGTTTTTTTGCAAACAGCCCAATAGGGAATAGGAACAGGTAAAGAGATCTAAATCAGTGTTTTTGTCTTGACACCGAGCCAATGACTGCCAGGAGAGCAAAGGAACTTCTGGTGTTCTTCCCTTGAATGGTTTTAGGGTGAGTCTCAAACCTTTCCCTCTATGGAGACACCTGCAGGGGTGTGGGGTGCATTTCTACATCGCTCCCCTTTCCCAAAGCCTGGAGGGAAGGAGCTGCAGCCTGGGGTGTGCTGGGGGCTGTGGATGGTGGGGATCCAATGGATCCAGTGGATGTTTTCCGATGGAATCCACAGCTGGAGTGTGATCCCAGTCCAGGCTGGGGTCTCTGGCCTCTGCTGGTCAGGGTGAGTCAGGGAGCTCGTGGTACACCCGAGTGTCACCCTGCTTTTGCATCTCTTAAATTTGCATTCTGATATTAAAGCTAAAGCCTTCTGATGTTTTGTGGAACTCAGAGAGAGTTCACACACTTTTTATGTAAATAAGAAAATGTTTACATTCTTTTGCTGTGAGAGAGGCATTTGAGTGATTGAGATGTTCTCCAATCAAAATGATGAGAGGACAAACCTTTGGCCAATAATTGGCCACCTATGTCCAGTGCATATAAATAGACTCAGAAATTAAAATAAAGAGAATTCTTGCTAACCCTGGACCTGTCCTGCCTCGTCCTTTCCAAACTCCAACAACAAATGCTGCACCAAAAAATGCAACAACTGAGTGTTTCCTTGCAGCTCTGGTAATGCCCAGAAAGTGGCACCATCTGCTCAGGTGGGTGACTGCAGTGCCCTCCTCACCTCCTGCCTGGCTCTGCAGCCCCTGACTCGTGTCCCCTCTCCAGGCACTGTGAGAGCACAGGGATGTGTCATTTGTTTGACACCCAGAGTCTCCCTCAGCTGTGCTCCTGTTCACTCCCTGGGCTCAAACCCCAACCCTGCTGTTTTTCCATGCCCTGGTGTGTGAACCAGAGGTGTCCTTGGTCGCTGTCCCTGCAGTTGCTAGGCAGCTGTCACCTCCTGCCTGTGCTCTCCTGCCACCTTTCAGTCCTACAGCTCTGGGGCCAAAAGCCAGAGGAAGATGAATTCCTGGGAGGAAAAACATCCCTGGCACCATTGTTATTCCCTCTCTGTTTCCCCCATTGAGATTATTCTGTCTCCTTCCCATGTTTTATTCTCGCAGCCTCCAGAATCCCTGACCTGTTTTGCTCCCTGCAGATGGAGAGGAGATGGGAATTTCAAAAAGCTGCTGTGACTCAGGCTCTCGTAGCTGTGGTGATCAAACAGGTGCTAAAGAAACCTCTGTGGGTTTGGCTGCCAGGATCACCCTCTTCTGAGCATTTCTTAGGAGGAGTTTGCACACCCCCAGAAGTTTATGGAGATCAGGGGTGATCTTGATGTTTGTTTTACTTGATCCCTCTAGACTGATTCTGACTGCAGAAGAGCTTCTCAGCTTTTCTCCAGAGTGAATTACTGGAGGTGGAGTCTGGAGATGGGCTTCAGGGTCTCACTTAGCTGAGAAATAAAAAAAAAAAATCTTTGGGATGCATCTCGAGTTCCAGACTCCAGCACTTGGGTGGGCTGCTGCAGCTAAATCCTGTTCTCTGACTGGGACAGCTTTTACTGAGGAAAACACCCCCTGGTGCTTCTATAACCATTATTAAAACCCCATAAAAATGATGTTAAAACAGGCCCAGATTTGGCAATATTTATCAGCAGCCTCATCCTTTCAGAGCGTGTTCAGAGGAAAATGCCTCTGGGCTGCTCTGTATTCCCATCAGTGCCCTTAAAAGGGATGTGCAGGACACAATTCCCATTCCTTTCTTGGCCAGAAAAGATGAGAGAAAAGATGAGAAAAGATGTGAGTTCCTGAGCACAAAGCTGGATTTATCAGGGTTTTGCACCTCCAGACTTTTCCTTCAGCTCCAGCCCTGCCACCATCCCTGCTCATCTGCCAGGGCTGCCCTTCGCTGTCTGAGGCTCCCAAATTTGAAATTATCTACCCTGAGAATCTCTAATGAAAGTTTTGTGTGCTCCAATCACAGCAGATGGATGCTTTAAAGCATCATGAGCAGCCCTTTAAAAAAAAAAAAAAAAGTCAGGACAACCCGCCCCGAGCCCACAAAGACGCAATGGGTTAAATGTGGAAATGAGATTTATTGTGATGTCTCTTACATTACTTTCCTTCGTGTTCTGTCCCAAAATAACTCCTTTTCTGAGAAAAATAAGCTGTAAATAAGGGGATGTCAGCAGAGCTAATGAAATATCGGCTGTGATGAAGGCAAAGCAGAGGTTTGGCTGCTTTAGCTACCAGCAGAAATGAACAATTTTTCCCAGGTAAAAACCTCTGCCATGTTTTACAAAGTTAAAGCAAAGCTGATTTTTTTTTTTTTTTTAATAATGCTGCTATTGCTCAGTTGTTTCTTCGCTAGTGAAACTATTTAATCTTCAGGGAAAGCTAAAGAGAAAATAACATTTACTGCTAAATGTGGATCGTGGAGTTTTCTAAGAGAAATCCCCTGTGGCGTTGTGTGAAAAATCTTGTTTAACGCTCGACATGAGATTAGGCTGATAATGGCTGATAAATGCATATCACTCTCCTTTATTTTCACTCTTTTCCAACAATAGTTTCCGCCAGACAAAAGTGGAAATTTTAAAGGAAATTAGAGGATAATGAGCTGATGGTTTCTCCCATGCAGCAGGGAATTCTTGTTGTCCTGAAGTTCCAAGTAGCCAAACCAGCGAGTGAAAAAACCTCCTGAAGACTTTTTCTCTGCGTTATCTTTCCTAAAAAAAAGACTTAAAAGATGAAATATTTTCTCTTAGCAAAGGAAGCTGTGCTGGGTTTGAATTCTGTGCAGATTTCTGGAGTGTGCAGTGGGGTTTTATTGGGAATATCTGTAAACAAGGGCTGGAATTCATCCCCTGGGCACTCCTTGGAGGCTGCTCAGGGCTCTGCTGACCTCAGAGCTGTTCAGTGCTCGAGAGCTGCCTCAGTGGAGTTTAAGTTTTTGATAATGGAATACTTGACAGGATACTCGACAAAATGAGTGAAACTTCAGGTGTGATTCAGCTTGTGGAACATGAGCTGCTTGACTACTGACTTAATTTAAAAAAACCAAAAACCTCTTTACTGATTTTCACTGAAATGTGGAGAGATTGCTCGTTAGAATAAAGAGCAGAAACACATTTTGGGACATTTTCTGTGATTATACAAAATTATTATAAAATGCACGAAATTCTACAAAATTATTTCTAATTCGTGATTATAAAACTCGAAGAAGTCTGGAATTAGGGAGCTTCACAAGAACCTGGCACGTGAGGAAACCAAAATAAAGACACAGGTGATTAAATTCTGCCTATTGAAACGCTGTGTTTTATTTCAAATCTTGAGGTAACAGCTTTGCAAGAGCAATTTTTGGTCCTGTCAGAGTCACAGGACTCAGGATCTCTTGCAATATCAGGTATTGGATGGAATAATGGAAAGATTTCCATTCCTTCCAAGGAGTTGTCATTCCTACAGCTCCCAGCCATGCCCGTAGCTCAGAATGTTATTTTAGTCTGAGGCAAGGACGGGTCTGACATCACCTGAGGTCAGTGGAAGTTAAATTTGTGTGCACCACACTGCTGGCAGAGGTTTTCAGAGTGGAAGAATAAATCCTCACCTTACCAAAAAACTGAATCCCTGCTGAAGCCAAGCACCAGGAGTTTGGGATTGAACCCACTGAATTCCCCTCCAGCCCTGGCAGGGGGAGGCAGCCTGCCAGACTGTGATCACTGAGGAGAAGGAACACGAAACCCTGATTGCACTGAGAGACCTTCCAGATGAGGATTTCTATAATTTCAGCCAGTTAAAAAGGTTAATTTAAACAGACTCAACTTTGGGACACTTTGGGGCAATTTTCCTCCTCATCCCTGGGTAAAAGGGGACAAAGCAGAGCTGATTGCAAAACACTCAGCAGCACCTGCAGGTGCTTTTCATGTTAAAGGGATTTGAAGTGCTTTACACTAATAATGCTCCGTGTCGGTTTTGTTCTCTCATTTACAGGGTGAGACACAAGCAGCCGTGATTGAGCCAGCTGCATTCTGCTCTCCAGCTTCAGCAGCCCCAAAAAAATCCCTGCAAGATCTTCCTCATCTCCCTGGGAGCTTCACAAATCTCCCTGCCCGGTGGGGCTGGGGCTGAGGGATGGGAGAATTCGGCATTTTCAGACCTGATTGCTGCTGCTGACTGACCTCATTCCTGGACCTGAGAGAACTGAAGGATTTTGGAGGCTGGAGAGCTTTAAAGATGATTTTACTGAGCTGTCAGGTGCTGTGGATGGATGGATGGATGGATGGATGGATGGATATTGGGACAAATTGTTCTGCTGATGCTCAAAGCTCCTCAGTTTGTTGCCGTCCAGGGTTGCTGCTTTCCAGAGAAAAAGGACAGGAAAAAGCCCCACACCCGGATCCAATCCTTTAATTTTATTTGCCAGTTAGGTCTGACTTCTGCCTTTCTGCTCTGTTCTTTTTGTGTGTGGAAAATGGTGTCCCATGGTTATAAAAATTCCAACTCCAACATTTTTATCTGAGTTGTTTTTGCAAATAATTTCTAGAGCTGCCTATTTGTTATGGATTGGGGGATAACAAGGAATCTGCTGCCCTCCAAAATGTTGCTCCTCAACAATAAAATGGGATTTAAACGCTCTTCAGGGTTAGAGAGGTTCCCTTCTCCAGATTCTGCAGTTTGCAAAGTGAGCCAGGTGTTTTGGGCAATGTCAGGCTACAGGGTGTCAAAACTGAATATTTTCTGTCAGAAACAGAAACGTCTTGATTTGGAAAGCAAAACAGATTTGGAAAGCCAACATGATTCATGTAACCTTGTGTGAATTTATTAGGGAAAACAGAAGTGACGATTGGTTATTCCATTTATTTATTTTCTGCTTTTTCTTTTCAGTTGAAGTGTACAAGGTTATTTACTCACCTTTGAGTTTAATAATAACAATCTATAGGAAGGTGTTTCTGAATAACACATTTCCCCGTTTGGCACAAAAGGAGAAGCTGAGGTTTGAGGTTTTGTTTGCTCTGAACATTGCCTTGACAAGAAAAGGGGTTGTCATGCAAAGGTTACATCTGTTACTCATCCTTCTGAGGACAGTAATAATGGAGTTGCAGCCCATTTCACACTTTTGTGGCTGCTTGGAAAGTCTCCAGAATGTTCTGCAGCCTTGCTCTTCCAGGGCAGCACCTTGGAGGACGCAGCTGGAGAGCTCCAGGCAATCAAGGCTGACCTGAGGAGCTCCCTGGATCACAGGAGGGTTTTGTGTCACTGCTCCATAAATGATTGCAGAGGGGCAGAGTGAACCTTCAGCCCTTCCTACTCCTCCTCAATCCCTCTTTGAATCTGTGCTCTATTGTTGCCTTCTATTAATTATTAATAATTATTTAGATATTGTGCATAATAGAAGTATCTAGATACAATATCTAGATATAATATCCCTTAGGATTTTCCTTGTTTGATCCATGCCAGCTGGAAAGGTTTGTGAGGAAGGTCTGGAGAGACTCTGTGCTATCAGGGTGTCCAGAGCTGTCAATTCACCCCCTGCCTGGTGGGTTATTGTTCCTTCTCTGGCTAATTCAGTGTCAGAACATAAAACAAACTAAATATAAAATACTGCTTTTAGCACTGTGCAGTGCAGAGCTGAGATTTGAAGCCTCACTCCTTTATCTTAACCACGAGACACTTTTATTTTCCTCCTCAGTGTCGTTCTGGGGGATTTGGGGGAGTGCTTGGGCTTTGTGTTTGCAGCACCCCTGACTGTGGCCAGCAATAGAATTAATTCCCTGTGCAGGGGCACAGATGGGTGAGGAGCTCCAGTGGCATTGCTGACACAGTGCCTGTGTGGGGAACCCTTTGCTTTATTCTCATCTTGCTGCCCAAGACTGAAAACAAAATCAGGGACCAGACCAGAGAGTTCCCAGGCTGTCAAAACCAGCCAAAAAAGGAGGAGGTGAGGAGGAAGCTGCAATCTCCTGCCTTCTTTTTAAATATTTTGTAATAATAATAATAATAAAAAAATTAATATTTGGTTTCCCAAAGCCAGTTTTTAATGATGAAAGGGTTGAAGTTTCAAAAGGAGGTTGCAGGAAAAGGGGCATCCCTTGGTCACAGAGCTCATTCCAGGAGGAAAAGGCCACCCTGGACCATGAACACCCTGACTCTGTGCCCCATCAGAGGCTGCTGCTGTTTCCCAGCTCTCAGAAGATGATCCAGCTCCCCTCAGGGTTGTTTTTGCTCCATCTTTGATCCCACAGCCAATTCCTTGCTGTTCCAAACCTTTCAGCCCTTGCTGCTGTGCCCAGCCCTTCCCAGGAGCCGCTCCCTGGGCGGTCACGGGACACTCCGTGGTTTTCTGGCTCCTCTCATTCAACCCTACAAACTCCTCAAAGTTTTTTGCTTTCTGGCTCACTTTTCACCGGCTGAAATGGAGGCAGTTTCTGGTGCCACCTTGTGTCACAGAGGAGCAGATCCGTGGAGCTGTCACTTCCTCTGGGCGTTGGGATAATGCGGATTTAACTTCTCAGCTTTGCGGTGCAGCATCAGAATGAACGAGGTGAGATCACCAGGGACATTCACAGGGCCAGACTTCTGCATGAAATGGGTTTCAAGCAATTGAAAAATTAATTAAATTACGAAATTGGCGCTTTGGCTTTTCCTGGAATTGTTCAAGGCCAGGTTGGACAGAGCTTGGATCAACCTGGAATAGCGGAAGGTGTCCCAAGGCAGGGGATGGAACGAGGTGAGCTTTAAATTTCTTTTTCAGCCCATGGATTCTGTGATTTTTATGATTTCCTTTATTGCTGTTCGTTGCACACAGTGAGGAGCTCAAAGGAAATTGCTCAGGTAGATGAAGAATTGTGAATTTTGGAAATGTGTGGGCTGCCCCTCTCCTTGGCACTGACCATGAACCACTGTCAAAGAAAGCTGCTGGAAACATTTTTTGTTGTTCAAAATTCACCAGCTGAGTAAATTCGTGCATTATCACTCAAGGTAATTACTAATAGCTCCGCTGCTAATTACTGATCTGCTTTTATTTATCAAGCTGCCACTGTGCTTTGCAGATTTATTGTGCAAAAAAAGGGTGAAGAATAAGAAAAGAAGCCAAAAAATGGCACTTCCACCATCAGACCTTGTGCACCAACTTCTTCATTGTAATGAGCATTGTCATTTCTCTGCCTCCAAGTTCCTACCTTATTTTTTTTTTCCTTTTAGGGATTCTCCCATTAGGCATTCAAAATACTGAATTAATTTAAAAAAATACCTCATATTACCCAAAAAAAATGTTTAAACTCACATTTTATGGGAAAATATTTCTTTTATGGCTTGTCTGGTGAAACATGATAAAAGTTGAAATTTTTTTCCTGAGTGAGGGTGCTGCAAAAATGGGCAGAATTTGTGCTGAGCATCACTAGATGTCACCCTCGACCTGAATTTACTTTCACAGAAGTTTTAATTTTCAATTACTCATCTTCTGTTCTCATATTTCCCTCCTCTTTTCCACCCTCTCCTTGCATTTAATGCATCTTCCAGTCCAGTGCAGCACAACCTGTTGTGCATCAATATTTTCCTTGATTAAAACCAGAATCAAAATTAAGCCAAACGGAAATTGGTGGAATTTGCATCAATTTCTGTGCTGAGGGAACAGAAAAAGCAAAACCTCCTGGAACAGGGTTTCTCCCTAATGTGGCTGCTTGGATTTTGTTCAGATCTTGTTGGAATCTCCATCGTGGGAAACGCAGAGGAATGCTGAGGTCAAACCCCCAAGAAGTCACGAGGAGCTCTGAGTTCCTCCCTGTTCCTGCACCATTTCCAAAAAAATAAAAAAAAAAAGGAAAAAAAAGAAGAAAGAACCCATTTATAAAACAGGTTTAGGCAGCAATTTTCAGGTGGAGCCTTTGTTTTTCAACTCTGAAATATTTTGTGGGAGCATTCCGGCCCTGCTGGAACGTTCATGCTTCAATGAGAGGCAAAAATGTGTCTGTGAAGTTCATGCTGTATTTATTCATTTATTTATTTAAAGAATGAATTCACTCAGCTCTCTGAAAGAATTTATTTCATGATGTTCTTCTCTTAGGTGTGAAAAGGTTTAGGAAGATGCTTTAATGAAATAAAAAAGAGATTTTTGCCCATTAAAGACATATTTAGGTTGACTGAAAACACATTGGTCATAGGTTTAGGGTTTGTTTTTTTTTTTCTTTAACTTCCACCAAAAGCACAAAACAATGAGCCCACATGTGGTTATCCACAAGATGATGTTGGAAAACCCTTTGGGGTTTAGAATTTCGGAGAGCAGGAGGGGAATTTGGTTTCTGGCCTGTGAAGGGCTGTGAGATAACAGAAACCAGGAGGGTGGAAGGGATGCTCACACTTCGTGGCTGGAAGGGAAAGGGTTTGGGGAAAGGTGCTCAGAACCTTTGTGAAGAAACCTGAGAGAATCCAGTCTTTTTAGTCTAAAAAACATAAGGTTAAAGGAGAGAATTGGGATTGTTCAGCCTGGAGAAGCTTTGGGGTGCCCCCATTGAGGCTCCTGAAGGAGCTGCAGGGAAGATGGAGGGAGAGGATTTCCAAGGGCTGGAGGGACAGGACACAGGGAATGGCTTCAAACCGCCAGTTTGATGGGATTTTAGGAAAAAATTCCTCCCTGTGAGGGTGGTGAGGCCGTGCACAGGGTGCCAGAGAAGCTGTGGGAAGTGTCCTGGGCCAGGCTGAGCAGAGTTGATGTTTTTCTACATCAAAACTCGCTCTGCTGGTCCAAACCCTTCACTTGCATTGTTCAGATGATGCACAAAGAGTTCTTGTTCTTCCACGTTGATTCCAAGCCCTTTCCCCCATAATTTCCATCCCCACTGGAGGGTGGGTGGTTCCAGCAGGGAATTTTCCCTGTGATCCTTGTTTATGCTGGAATCGATCCACTGAAAAAAAAAAAGAAAAAAAAAAAGAAAAAAAAAAAAGGAAATTACACCAGAGCCTTTATTAAAAGAAGGTGTAATTAACAGCTTCAGATTAATTGAAAATGTTTGCTCCAAGAGCAGCAATTGAGCTCTGTTCTGGTTTGCTGCTTTCTGCCAGGCTTGCAGGACGGGCTGCTCTCCAGGCAGCAGAGGGGAAAAGCCCCTCTCACACCTCAGAGCTGTCATTCTGCATCCTGAAATGCTCTGTGCTGCTGGAATCACCTGATAAAGGGAATTTCCTTGGCATTCCTTCATTTAAAAAGAAAATCGTAGCTCCTCAAGGGCTGAGGATTGTAAAGGGGAGCAGGTCAGTGCTAGGAATGGGATTCTGGGTGAATTAGTTGTATTTTATTTTAGCCAAATGTTAAAGAAAGGTGTTTCCCACAAATCCTTTTCCCAGCTTAGTGAAAGTTTTCCATCCATCACTCTGGACACAGAGCACTCAGAACTGAGGGCATTGAAAGACAATCTTTCATTAAATATTTCTGGATTTAGCCAGGCCCTGTTACATTATTGGCTGTGTTTAACTCTCACTCCTTCAAAGACCTCCTTTTAATCAGTTCAGGTGATTAATCCCTGTTTATAGCAGCACACATTGACCTTCCATTTAATTTCCAGCGCCTGGAGTGATGTGGGAGAGCTCATTCCTGATCCTTTCTCTCCCAGCTCCTGAGCTCTGGCACTGGTGGATGGGGTTTGTACCTGTGGGGATCCAGGGCCACCTGCTCTGCCCCTCTGACCAGAACTTCCTGCCTTGTTTCTATTAAAAAGCTGCTTTGAGGGCAGCAGAGGAAGGAGACCCGTCATCAACCCCAAACATTTTCGATTCCTGTTGCTTCTTAAAAGCTCTGCTTTGCATTGATGTTTCAGAGCCTTTGCTTTGCTCCTCTGCTTGGGGCAGCAGAAATTTCCCAACATTAAGGGTTCACCTTTCCAGCTGGGTCTGCTCAGAGCTTTCGGTGCCCAGGTTGGTTTTGGTGGCTTTGTGGTGTGGCAGAAATCACCAAACAAAGCTGGGGAAAGCCAAGGGCTGTTTTCCCTGCAGCTGCTGAACCATTTTTTGTCAGGGCTGTTGGATTTCAGGAATGCTTTCAGGGTAATTCCCTCTCTTAATCACAATTCTCTCCTCCAGCACAGACAGCAAAGAAAAAGTTTAAAATGCTGTTTATTTTTTGCATTAAGCTGCAGGTGCCTGGCTGCTCCCATGCAATGTGCAGATATCAAAGGAAAAGTTTAAAATGCTGTTTATTTTTTGCATTAAGCTGCAGGTGCCTGGCTGCTCCCATGCAATGTGCAGATATCCATGCTGGAGTTTGGAGAGGTGTTGAAATCGCTGCTGTGCATAAAAACACTGCTGGGAACATTGAACACTGTGTTTGCAGCTCCTCAGGCAAACTCCCTGACATTTAGCATGGAATTTATTGAGAACTGACACATATTGGGTGTTCAGGCAGCTGCAGTGAAATAAATCCTAATAAATAGTAATAAATCCTAAAAAATCCTAATAAATAGTAATAAACCCTAAAAAATAGTAATAAATCCTAATAAATAGTAATAAATCCTAAAAAATCCTAATAAATAGTAATAAATCCTAATAAATAGTAATAAATCATAATTTCACCATTCAGGGCTCGGTGATTTCAGGAAGTCACAAGAATATAAATATCAGTTCAGGAAAAGCAAACAACTTCTACTTTTTTTTTTTTTTTTTTTTTTTTTGGGTCTTTCCACAGAGTTGCCCTAAGGAAGCAAAGCATGGTTATTGTTTCTCTCAGCTCTCAGCACAAAAAAAGGAAGTAACACTTAATAAAAGCCATTGGCTGCAAGATTTCATAAGAGAGGCAGGCAGAGAGAGAGAAGGAGCAGCACTCTGGGGACAAGCAGGTGTGATCCATGAATAAAGTGCTCTTTGCCACCCTGTAGGACACCGATGAGACACCCAGGATTTCCCCAGCCATGGAGAACACCAGAGCAGCAGACACCTTCTCACAGGTAAAAGCAGAAAGTGGTGTGGGCTGGGGTGGAGGTGCTGCTGGTTGGAGAGGGTTTAGCAGTGATTTTGTGCTTTATTGGCGAGGGATTTGCAGCAGGGTTTGATGGAATGGGCCATTATGGGATGTGAGCTCAGCCTGCTCCCATAGATCAGGGAGGGTTTGCAGAAGGTGTGCAGCAGACAATGTTGTTCTGAGCTTTATTCTTCAGGAAGCTGAAACGTGCCAAGTTCTCCTGATACAAGGAGAGAAAAATCTGTCTTTCCCTTGCCATGCTGGAGAGGATTTATTAACACTTTATATTATCTGTGCTGAAAATTTCCATAAGGTAATTGGAGGGGAGAAGAAGTGCTTTATATTATGGGCAAAAGCAGTCTTTTGCTAATCCTGCTGGGATCTGAGCTGATGGATGTGCCAGGATTGAACATCCATCACCTTGGGGCTTTGTCTGAGTGCCAGCCACACTTGGAGCAGGTTTGGAGCATCCTGCTTGTTTCAATATTTGCATTTTGGGGAGTTTGGTACCTGGAGAATTGAGCAGTGGGGAGATCCTCTCTGACTGGGAGAGCTGATGGGACTGGCAGAGGGAAAAGAGCAATCAGGGAAAAGAGCAATTAGGGAAAAGAGCAATTAGGGAAAGGAGCAATTAGGGGAAAGAGCAATTAGGGAAAAGAAGGATTGTGTTGAATGCAGGGTCTGAGGTGAGGAGGGTCCAGCCCTGCTTGCTCTGTTCTGTTCCTCAAATGTGAGAGATTTGCCAGGCCAGGCTCTGGAAAACCCCAGAGCAATCACACAAACCAGGAGGAAAACCCATTCCTGGCTCTTTGGATTGTCACAGGGGCAAAAAGGAGCAGGGGCTGCCTGGGGTTACCTGCACACCCTTGGTGTGGGGAGGGTTTGGAGCAGGGCAGGGACAGGTGACCCAAAAATTGAACTTTGTAGCTTGGCAGACCGCAATTCTTCCTCCTGAAGTGAAATAAAACTGCAGCTCCAATCTGGCAGGGCTGTAAGGAGATGCTGAGGTGCTGCCATCCCTTTGGAGCAGCTGTTGGTGCTGGAAGGGTTGGAAAGGCTCAAGCTCATCCCTGGAATTGTTTTCCCTTCCCCTGCTGCCCGTGCTGGGGTGGTTCTGGCTTGGCACGGACACAACAGGCTCAATATTGGAAATACTTGAGTATTTTAAATATCCAGGGCACTGACTGTGGTGATGCTGAGGCTGGTTCTGATACAGCAGCTCAAGGTGCCTGGAGGAGATTTCCAGGAGATATCTCTGCCTTATAATAAAGATGAAATAATAATAATAATAATAATAATTTATTAAGAGAATGAATATTTAATTAATATAAAATAATTATTTATTAAAATAGTAATAATAAATTTATTAATATAATTAATATTTAATTAATATAAACGCAATATTTTATAATAATAATAATAAAAGAAATAATAAAAGCTCCTAGGCTTTTGATGGAGTCCTCCGAAGTTTTTAAATCTCATCTTCCCTCCAGGGCTGCTGGGGAGGTTGGGGGCAGCCCAGATGTGGGGTAAGCACAGATGTGGAAGCAGCCAGATGTTTGCTGCCAGAGAGGGCTTGACACAAACAGGAAACCACAGCCCCGTGGTGCCACTTTTCACTGATTTTCACCCCCGCAGCGAAGCACAGAGCTCAGCTCGCACCAAAACACCCTCAAAGAGAAACTGAGAAAAACGAGAGGGAAACTGCTCGTGACCTCCCTGTCAAAGCTGATTTTGTGCCTTCCAGAGGGTTTTCATCTGAGAGCTGACAGGATCGTGGTGCAGGGTCAGACTTTCTGCTTTTCCACCCTGCTTTACTTTAATCAACTGCTTTAAGTGCTTTATCCCCATGGATTTCCCCTACAATTTTCACTGGGCTTTTTCTTAAAGGCCACCTCTCTCAGCTGATTGATTTTTTTCCCTATTTTTCTTCCCTGCTCTTTTCTAAGGTAGCTCAAAGTGGATTTTCTCTGTATACTTACCAAGGGATCAATTCTATTTAAATGAGGCCAACTGATTCCATATTTTCTGCTCTGTGCATCCAGCCTTGGCAGCAGCTCTGGTGGCCTGAGGGACAGGGGTGAAGCACATCCTGAGCTGTGTCCTGCTCCTCACCCAGACAAAGCTGAATTTACTGAAGCTCAGTTAAATTTCCTGCTCCTGAGCCATGTGGAGCTCCACGTGCCCTGTTTAATTCCAAATATTGCCCAAATTCCTGAAGCTGGGAGCACAATGAATATTCCCAAGCCTTTTTTTAAAACAGAAATTATTTTCTGACTTTAAAGTTCAGCTTCAATAGATGTCCAGGTAGCTGATCCTGAGGAATCTGCCTGTATGGAAAACGTGGTGTATTTTTATAGGCAAGCAAACAAAACAGAACAAAACCATTTCCACAGACAGGGATCACACCCTGCTGAACCTGTTGGAGTTCAGGGGGAGATGGATAAGGAGAAATTTACCTCAATATTTTTGCTGGGATGATTTATTAACAACCCAGAATCCTGGGGAATGGAAAAAGCCAGGTCAGAAATGATACAGCAGCACAGAGATGCTCAGTGGGTTGGGTTTTTTTGGTTTTTTTCGGGGGTTTTTTTTTGTTTTTTGGGGGTTTTTTTACAAGCTTTTAGGTCATGTTTTGATTAGAACATAATGAAGGGTTTGTTCATTAAATGTTCCAGCTAATTAAGGTGGAACTCATGGAGACCCTGGCTCCTCAGTTAAAGGTTCATGAAATCAGTGCTGCTCTCTCTCTCTCTCTCTTGCACTCCACACCTTTTGCTCAGCAGGTGTTAATGTGATTTAATGAACCTCCAGCAGAATGAAATCTCTTGTTCAGCATTCAAGAATTCCAGAAGCTCAGTTCTTGCTTGGGATGAATCTTTCTTTTCACAAGACATGAGATTGTGAGCCTGTGAGCAGGAGGATGCATTTTTTTTTTTTTCTCCAAAATAATTAGATGTCGCTGTTAAATAGCCCGGCAATCTTTGTTTCTTCACAAAATTAATTTGCCTCTCACGTTAATAAGCAAATATGATGATCCTTGATGCTTCTTATCACTGTGGATTATTTTAATTACCACTGCTAAAGGGACAGAAGGTTATTATTCGAGTAGCAAAGTGAAATGCTGCTGTGTGAGCCACCTTTATTCCATTTCAGTCCATTTTGTAGCAGAGCATTTAAATTTTATAATTTAAATTATACCTCAGCACCCCAAGAAAATGCTGGGTGAGTTCACACTTAAGTGTTGTTTTGAAATCAAATTTTAAATATCCAGGCCACAGAGTGTGGAGATGCTGAGGCTGGTTCTGATAAAGGTGCCTGCAGGAGATTTCCAGGAGATAGCTCTGCCTTGGAAATGAAAGCTCATAGGTTGGAGTTCTCCAAATTTTTAAATCTCTGTCTGCTCTTTTTCCTGGAAAAGCAGTGGAACCTTTAGATCTTTTCAGGGCTGAATTAAAGTTTAAAACAAGGTTAGATACGGCTCAAAGCATTTATTTAAGTCTGCTTAAGGATGTTTAGTGGTGGGAGACTCCACAATCTTCCCAGGGTGGCTCAGTGTTATCCTTACATATTATTATATATAATAATATATTATTTTTCCAAGCACCTCAGCAGAACCCGTTTTGCTGCCATTTCTCTCGTATTTCTCCTCACCCCAGCACAGAGGGATCCTCCTGCTCCTTCCCTTTGGGAGCAGCTCTTTAGGAACCTGCAGCCTCAGAAATCCCAATCCTTCCCCTGGAAATCTCGTTTTTTTTCAAAGCTCTGATTGCTCTCATCATCCTGGAGGCACGGAAATCTTCTCCCCACTCCAGCAGGATCTTCTGTCAGTGCTGAGCTCTCTCATTTCAGCGTTTTGCTGCTGTCAGGAATCTCCCCGAGGGAAATTCCCTTTTTTATTGCACCAGCACCATGCTGGGAACCGCTGTCACTTCCCAAGCTGCTCAAACTCCTGGGCTTTTTCTGCAAAAAAAATCTGTTTTTCAGCCAGTTCTGGTGAAGCTGGCAGTTCCTGCCCAACGTCCAGATCTGGTTTTCGTTCCTCTGCTTGCTGAATTATAGATTATTGCTGCTCTCATTTGTCGAGGTTGGCTGGAATTTGAATTTCCCTCGCGGTTCTTCCCAGCTGCCCGTCAAAAATCTGCGAATTTAATAAAAATTATCTCCAGCCCTTCAGCAGATCAATGATGAGACAGTGAACAGCACACAGCAGAGTCAGTCTCCTGTGCAAGCAGCACTGCTCAAAATTCAGTTTATCCTGAATTTTCACAGTGAAATTCCTTTCCAAGTGTCATTTCCTGAGGAGTTCTCAGAGCTGGTGGAGCAGGAGGGTCTGTGCTGGGGATTTGGGGAGAATTTGAATTTTTGCCTCATGTGAGACCTAGAAAAGGTCAGGGATTTTTTCAGAGGGAATTTTCAGAAATGTTCAGGCTTTGAGATTCCTCAGTACAGTGATATTTTCAATATTGAAAGCAGTGAAAATTGTTGGTATTGTAACTGTGCTGTGCACACATCACTGATCACCAGTTTATATCTTCACATTTTTTGAGAACTGTTCCTTGAGATTTTTATGCTGTTATAATCAATCACTCCATGCCTTAACATCATCAAGAAATAAATTACAACAAAATAACTTTGAGTTCCTCCAGCTCCTTCTGGAAGTGGCAGAGTTTCCAGTGTCCTCAAGGAAATCAAGCTCCTTTTTGAGGAATCCTTTCTTCTTTGAATAAATGTTGACAGATATTCTTGAGGCAGATATGGATCTGCACAAATAATGCAAACCATTATTCCAGTTGCATCATTTATTTGATGAATAGCAGCTCTTGTTTGATAAATGATATTAGCCTGTCTCCAGGCCTGGCTCCAAGAGATGGTATTGCCACATAAAAACACCACATCAGTCACCTGCTGTGAGATTTCATGTAAATTCAAACTGAAGGCTTTTCAGATACCCCAGAAAACCCCCCTGGAAATGTCTGGGTGCACTCTGAGTTTTGGGCTGAGTTCAAACCCGGTGAAAGTGAAGAAATTGGGAAGGGGAAGTTGCTAACACCAAGCTGGGGCTGTAAGGCAATCCAGACTGTGTCTGCTGCCTTTCAAATCACTGAAATGACACTTCCAGCACGCAGGCAGCGTGAAGCTCGATCAGATTTACACCCCAAAATTAATGAATTCTCTGTAAATCAACAATCTGATCCTTTCCTCGTGGGCTGAGCCTCTTTTTCCTTGGAGCATGGAATTGCCAGAAGATGCTGCTGGGGCGGGCAGAGGATTTGGAACAAATTTGGAACAAACCTCCCCAAATTTCCTTTGGATCATCCTGCACACCCAGGAGCTGCTGGCTCCTTGCAGGGGCAGGTGAGAATGTTCAGTGTTTGATCAGGACAAGTGTCAGGAATGCTCAACAATTAAAAACTTGACTGGAAATAAATCAAACCCGCTCCTCTTTGGGTAGGAGCAGTGTTGCACCTTTTTGGGGTTGCAGCATTTGTTTTTTGGAGTTTGGAAAGGACCAGGCAAACAGGTCCGGAGTCAGCATGCAAAAAGCTCTTTCTTTTAATTTTCTGTCTCCATTTCTATCCACTGTACAAAGGTGGCCAATTATTGGCCAAAGCAGAACATCCCATCCCTTGGATTGGTGTTCATACCAATCCCTCAAATATTCTATCAGAACCAAGGAATGTAAACATTTCTTATTTACATGAAAAGGCTTTGGGAACTCAGCTCAGAGTCCCAAAACATCAGAAGGCTTTTGCTTTAATATCAAATGCAAGTCTGAGACGTGCAGAATCAGAGTCACATGGCAGGATTTCTGCATGGCTGGGCTCTGTTTTCTGAGGGAAGGACAGAGCTGGCTGAGCTGTGATCTCCTGGGGTGTCCCAGCCGGTGTTTGTGACAATTGTGGGGCTGTGGAGCCTCATTTCCTGCTCTGTGGCTCCCTGGGGATGTGTGCTCACATTCCAGGAGCATTTTCTGCCCCGGATTGGGGTCCCAGTGCAGGATTCAGGCGGGATGGCCCCAGGAATGGGAAGGGGCTGAGCTCCAGCTGCTCTGCAGGCTCTTGGGGACACTGATGGGTTGGATTGTCCCTGCAGGAGCCCAGAGAGCTCAGGGACACCCAGAGCCACCCTGAGACCCTCTGGGGGGGCTGAACCAGTGCTCAGTGCAGGCTGAGAGCAGAGAGAAACCCCCAAAAACACATTTGGGGTTTTATCCCTGAGCAGTGCCCGTGTCCCCTGTGCCCCCCTCTGCCCTGCTCCGGGGTCACTGCGGTGATGTGGCTTCAACCCCTCTTTCTTCACTGGGTCCTGGAAGATCTGGGGTTATTCCAGCGATATTTCCAGACCTCTGGTGGGTCCTTGCAGGGAAATGGGGAGAGGCAGGAAGGCCTGGGAGGGGTCATGTGCAGGGCAGCCCTGGCAGTGCCCCAGAACCAGGCAGAAATCTCCTCTAAACACTGAACACATTTTACACCGGGGCCAAAAAATTTATAAAAACCTCACCTCTCCTTCCAGAGAATGTCTGGAGCCCCAGGCTCTTCCTTCAATTGTGAATTCTTTCAAATCACTGGGGTGGCTCCGCTGAGTTTGGGGAGGGTGATGAAAATTTAATCTGTTTTAAACAAGCTGCTTTAACCTGGCAGGTGAGTGCACCCTTAACACAATCTCGGGTATTTCCTTAATGTGCCTGCTTTATAACAGAAAAAATTAATTTTTTTCCCTAAATTTTGTTACTCAGTCTTGTGTAAAACATTCAAGTTTGGGTGCTCCAGTCAGATTTTATTGGGCAATATAACACAGATTGGCATCATGGCATTTTGGTGGATAATATGACAGATTTTGTTTCTTTGTAAGAAAAAAATATAACCAAAACAAACACATTACAAAAAATCATGTGATGCTGGGAGGAAAACCCCAGAGCCAGAAAATGGTAAAGGGCAGGGTCTGACACAGAAACCTTGTTTGCAAGTAAAAATACCATTTTTATTATTTTAAAACACCACACCATGAAACATGACTGTCAACAACCTCAGCGAGCCAGACAGATTTCTGACAGATAATCCTGACAGTTCTCATGAGCTGAAAAATGCCTTTTTCCCCTTCTCTTGGCTTTGGGAATGTTCCCTTCCTGCTTCCAGAGAGTTCAGAGAGGTGGAAACCAACAATGTGCTGGTACAAACACCCTGCCCCAAGCTGTGCCTTCTGTGGGGATGGATCCTCTGTCAGGGTCTGACTCCCTAACAAACTTTTCTGGATTTAATTGCACAGAATGATTTGTTTCTCATCTATGAATGTTTTTTTTTTCCCCTCATCCGTTATTAAGCAAATGAAGCCACGCTCCCCGTTTCTTTCACATCTTGGGCAGAAATTCATTTCTGACTGTGAAGGTGAGGAGAAGGGAGAGTTGAATATTGACTTGAGTGTCTTCCTCTGTGCAATTTTTTTTTTTTTTAAAGAAAAATCTTAAAATATTAAATTTGAAAGAAAAAATTTAAATTAAAATTGTCATCATGCTGCAAAAATTCTTTGAGCCTTTCTCCAAAAGGCAAAAATAGTTCCCAACTTCATCTCAGGAGCTGCTCTCCTGAATAAACAGCTCTTGCACTTTGGAGCTTTGCCTCTCCTCGCCTTTTTCCTTTGCTTGATTCCTGTTTGCCCCTCCTGCCACACTGAGGAGTGACAGAAATTGAGTTTATTGGCAGCTCCAGCTCCTTTTTTGGGGAGAGAAAAAGGGGAAGTGCAAGGCTGGCTTTTCATGTGCTGCACTCAGTCCCCGTGGCAGCTGCACCTCCCTGACCCAGCAGCAGTTTTTCCCCTCTCCACCCTCAGAATTTCGAATGTTCCTGATTTTCCTTTCATGTCGTCCTGCACTCACCGTGAGACAGGCTGCCATGCAAAATTGATGTTTGCACTCCTTGCCAGGGTTTCTGCCTCAGAAAGGTTTCCCCCCTGGCAGTTCCATCTCCAGATATCACCATCACATCCTCTATAAGTTGTAAAAGCCCCTGTAGGTTTGATATCTTGTGGGCTTTCACTGGGTTTCACAGGGAGATTATATTTGCTGGGCAGGTTGTCAGTAGAACATAAAATATGAGTGAAATTGGATTTTTATGGCAGCTGCCCTGGCTGTGTCACGAGCACTCTGTATCCTCCACAGCCAGATGAAAAACCAGCCTCTAAAAACATTGGATTGACTTTTTATTTTTATTTTTTTTCTTCTAGTTAAGCCAGGAAAAAATCCTCAGAATTATGAACATGGTGAAAAACAAAGAAGTGAGCATTGAGGGAGCCCTGCATTTGGCACAGAAGGAGGTGTGTGCTGAAAAGGTGAGGCTGCTGCTTTGATGTATTTTGTAACATATCCAGATGTTCTGCAGAGCCCTGCTGGGGTGAGGAGCGTGTCTGGATTGCTTTCAAGGATAAAATCCCGATTTGGGAATCACAAGCAGCCCAGTTCCCAAACAAACAGGACAGGGAAGCCTGGCTGGAGCTGCCTGTGTCCTGCATTCCATGGAAATGCTGAGCCTACACTGCTGCCATTCCCTGGATTAAAGAGTTCAAATCCATGCAAGGGTTGTTATTCCAAGGGGAGCAACGAGTCCTGGATGAACAAATGTGGGGCAAAATCATGGAATTGCAGAATCACAGAGTGGTTTGGGTTGGAAGGGACCTTAAAGCTCATCTTGTTCCACCTCCCACTGTCCCAGGCTGCTCCAAGCCCTCTCCAGCCTGGCCTGGAACATTTCCAGGGATCCTGGGGCAACCAGTCCTCCTCACAGGGAGGAATTTCTTCCCACTATCCCATCTAAACCTCCTGAATTTCAGTGTGAAGCCATTCCCCCTTGTCCTGGCACTCCACCCTTTTGGAAATCCTCTCTCTCCATCTTTCCTGCAGCTCCTTCAGGTTTCTCTTTTCCAGGTCCTCACCATCCTCACAGTAAAGAATTTCTTCCTCATATTTAACCCAAACCCACTCTCAGTCAGTGTGAGAGTGAATAATCAATTATTATTGTGAATAATCCCCCTCTCCATCTTCATTAAGGTGATTAACAAAAGTCATTAGGATTCTTCCACCTGTGTCCCTGTGGAATTCTCCTGCGTGGTTCCAGCGTTTTTTCTGTTCCCAGGGGGGGATTTCACCCGAGAGCAGCTGGATTTGGGTGGCCAAACCTCATCCCAGCGTGGGGATGTGCTGCTGATCCCTGCTCTGTTTTCCAGGATCCCCAGGATTCGTTAACTGCCTCCCAATTTAACTTCGTTATCTACAAATACAAACACTACCGCTGGCAGAAGAGGATCTTGCAGGTAACTTTAAAAGTTCTCACTTTTGGTGCAGCGTATAAAAATATATTAAAGCAAACTTCTGTCAACAACACCTGATGGAGATTTTCTGATTTCATGAAGACAAAGGTTTTGTGGGTTTTTTTGCTGGATATCACTAAAATTTCTTATAGTTTGGACAAAATTTGGTGATGAACGAGTCCAAATCATGCATGCAACAGGGTGGTTTTTATTTGCTACATCTTAACTGTACAAAAATATAATTTTTTCCAGCATTATCCACCATTTTATGGAATGAAAAAATTCTTTATTTAGATATAAAGTGGGAAAATGGAGAGAGGTGTAGTAGATATGGAAGTTATCAGTCTGGACATCTGGATTAGTTTAATTTCAGTTCTCTAATTACCAGCAACCTTCAAAAGTCAGAGGTAACCATGAGAAAGGTTCTGCTTTGGAGGTTCCCTGCAGGAAACAGGACAGAGGGAAAGGCCACGGTGTGGGCATTTGGTGGTGTGGTCTGCACGTACAAACTTTTAACTTTTAACTCAGAACTGCTTTTCTTAGCAGCTGCATTTCAGAGATTGAAGGAGTGAGGAACTGAACGAGTGGTTCTGCATCACTCTGTGCTGAAGGGGAAGTTTCTGCACTGGGTTTTGTGCAACAAGGAGAATTTAAAAGGAAATAATATTTCAGTGTGATAAATTGATGCATATTCGTCTAAAGAGATGCCTGGAAACACAGCTTACAAGGAATATCTGGGTGTTTCTTGTGACTAAAACAAACATTTGGCAATATCTTGATGGTGGAATGTAATTATTTAGTTATATTTATTCATAGTTGGGGTGGTAATGTTGCTATGCTGCCTTTACCTTTCAAAAAATATGACCTGGAGTGATGCAGAATTTCCTGTTGCAGCTTGATTTCGACTCCAGGACCATTTTTAACATCGAGAAGGGGATTATCAAGAAGCAGTTCCCTTTCTCCCAGGTGAAGGGCTGCGAGGATGCTGAGAGGAGGCGCTTCAGCATCGCCTTCCACGGGAGGCAGGACTACGAGCTGGAGGCCGTGTCCCTGGATGACAAAAGGAAGGTGAGATGTCAAACAGCCTGCTGTGACCCCCTGGGATGGTGGCACCCAGCAGGACACAGGCATTGCTGTGGGTTGGAGGGATGGGTTCATTCCCGGGGTGTCTGGGGCTGGAAAGTGCCAGGGAAAAGCTGGAGCTTCCCTTGGAATGGAGAATGTAACCCCTCTCCCTCTGAATTATTGTAATTTTGAAATTTAGGGGCTTTCAGGCAAAGATGTTGGAATAGGAATAACAGTTCTTTACAAGGAATATTAAAAAAATACAAATGTTGTAGTACAAAAGACTGGACTACAGTTCTGGCACAAAAACTGAACTGCTTTGTATATGAATTAAAAAGTTCTGGTTTCCAGTAAACCCCTTCAGAGTAAAATGATATTCTCCTTAGGCTGACAGGTTTAGAACTGTGGCCATAAAACCAAATTGCAGATAAGTAGTTCTGCACCATAGAAAGACCTGGATTATTTCATGTTGATTTATTTTGCCCATTTAACAGCAGCTTTGCACTTGTAAACTCCAACTATTGACGTCTCATTCAAGGGAATTAAAGTGGAAAAAATATTTTTTTTTTCTCTGCTGCCATTTACTATCTAGATAATCTACCTGCTGAGCAGAGTCCTACAGAGCAATTCTTACAAGAGGCCAGTGGAGCCCTGCCCTGGCAGAGCTGCAGAACGTGATGTGATCCACGAAGGGCTGCTGGATTTGCAGCAGAGCACCTCCACTGAATGGGTGAAGTAGGAACTCTGGATTTCCTTAAAATATCTGACAGATGCACTTAGATTTGGATGTGCTGATAGTAACTTAATTATTTAGTTGGGTTTTTTTTCTTTTTAAGTGTAAAGGTAGGTGTCCAACCTGCATGAGCTGTCAGTGCAGTAGTGGTGCCCAAAACACCAAAGTTGTGATCTGGAGCCTGCTGGGAGCACAAATCTGTCATGGTGATGGTGCTCAGAACGATTTTATTGCTGGGACTTTGTTTCTCTCCTGACTTTTCCCTCCATCCGTGGTTTTCCATGCTTTTCTCCCCATTCTGCAAACAAACCACCCTTCCCCGAAACAGCTCCTGAAACACCTGGAAATCCCTTAAACCATCAAAGGAGAGAAAGAGAGAGGAAAAAAAATTCTGTCTAGCTAATGGAAAAAAAAAATCACATTGTAATTATCTGCACAGGGAAATTACCTCAAAAGACTTCACAGCAAATGATTTTAATTGCTTTGAAAAAGCTCCCAGTGTTGTGAACAGCATCCCCAGAGTGCCCAGGATTTGTTACCTTGCAACACTGAGCAGGTTTGTTAACAAACAAAAAATTGATTCCTGTTTATCTTGTGAAGCAAAGCCCTCGCTGTTTCCTTCTTGGTATTAATCCTCTCTCTCCCTCTTTTTTTATTTTATTATTATTATTATTTTTTTTTTACAAAGTAAGTGATGGTGGGAGCACCTGGAGATCCGATTAAACCATAAGTTTAAGAAGGAGAAGAAAGGAGAGATCAATAGCACTGCCAGCTCCATTAAACAATCCTTATCACTTTGACTGTTTGTGTGGGAATAGAAGCAATTGATGGTTTATGTTTAATTTGTTCTGGAGTAGCTACACTTATTTAAACTCTTCATAGAGCACCTTAATCAACCAGCCACACCTTGAAGAGAGAGTGGAGGGGAAGAGAGTTTTGCCAGAGCTGCCAGAATGACAAAGAAAGGCAGAAACCCTCCAGAAAAAATGAGAAGGCAAAAGCTTAAATGAGAATAAAACCCACAGTAAAGCCCAACCTTTTGTTGGGATCTTTGTTATAAAGAGCAGGGCACAATTCCAGAGGAGAGGCTGAGGCAGAGGATTCTGCTGGAATGGAAGCTCTGAACGCTCAGGCAATTTCTTCCAGGATTAATTATAATTTAATTGCCCAAATTTTGGCACAGTCTCTTCTGCTGGAAGCCCTTGAGAGATACTTTAACCCTTTCCTGCCAAGTGACTCCTGGGAATGAGGGGCTCCAGGAGGAGTTCCAAGAGAGAGGGATACTGGACTGGGTGATTGGGAACTAAATTTGGTGATTTGTTTGTAGCTTGGTGGGGTGGAACCTGAAGGACACAGAAACTCTGCAGCCTTGGCACTGCTCAGTCACAGGTGGATTCCTTTAAAAGCTCAGAGTCCCAAAGATCCATCCCAAACATCAAGAGGAGTAAATGGAGAGGGAGGGACAGAGCATGGCTAAAAAATTACCAGAACCTGGGTGATTTTTAATGGTCAGATTTAATTTCAGCTCTCACTGGGCTGATTGGATTTTATGTCACACTTTATTTAGGTGTCAGACAAAACCAAGAAACTCTCAAATAAGAACACCTCAGAGTTTTTTATATTCTACTATTGATATGTCTGACTGTTCTACGGAGGATGCTGTAAAAATGTGCAGCTTTATTGACAATTAGGAGGCGTTTTACCAATGGCCAGGCTGTGTAAAATAAGGAATCAGTGAGGAATGAGCTGTGTCTCCATCCTTTGTCCTTCAGGTGCCTGGCACAGCTGCGGGAAGGAGAATTGGCCCTGTACAGCCTGGGGGGCAGGAGCCCTGCAGCCACAGTTCCTCTGGCAGCTGGGAACGTGGGGCTCAGCAGGGACGGGGCCTGCAGCACCTTCTCCCTGCACACCAGAGATCAGCAGTTCCTGTGAGTATTGCTGGTAATTAATAATTCATTAAAGCAGAGGTGATGCCAGCAGGGTCAGGCAGCAGAGGATCTCAGCGGTAAAGGGACAACCCTGGAGAAATGGGGCCACCAGGAGGGCAGGGATTGCCCCTCCCGTTGCTCTGCAGAGATTTGGGGAGGATTTTCGGGAGGAATCCAAAGTGGAGCTGAGCTCCACTGAAATCCTGCCCACAGCAGCTGGTGGAGCTCTTTGATGTGTTTCTGCCTGGGGTCAGAGTGTTTTCAGCCCCACAAAGGTGTGTCACACTCCGAGGGATGCCAGCAGCCTCTCAGAATGGCTTAGGAAAAATAGCCAGATGGCTGATGGGAGGTGTCTGGAAAAGCAAAAAGGTTTGAATAAAAATGAAAACAACAAACCATACAAAACAAAAGAGTATAAATGGTGTGAGGGGTAGGGAGGTGCCTTGCACCTGCTGAGACACCCCAAAAATGCCCCAAGAATCTCTGTGCTTTCCCTCAAGTATTCAGTGATCAAGGAGGGGTTTTTGGCTTGCTGCCCAGTGGAAAATATCTGCATTTCTTGAGGAACAGCTCAAGGATCCAGCAGGTGCCTTTGTGCTGGAACCGGGCCAATTGCAGTGAGAAGAGCATCCAAGTTTCTGATTCTTTTTCCTTAAAAGATCGGGGTGAAACTGGAACTCTTTCCTCGTGTGGGAACACTGTTAGGGCAGGGATGCTGTGCTGCAGCTGTGATGGCAGGAGATGGGCAGGAGCTGGCAGGAGCTGGCAGGAGGTGCCTGATGCAGCTCCAGGAGCAGGTTCTGGGTTCCTGTCACCCCCAGCCAGGTGTGACCACTGCTCCCTTGTCCCCAGAGCAGGGACAGTGAGGTCACTGCAGAGCCAAACACGTGAGCAGCTCCCTCTGGACAGGGCAGAGCCAGCAGCCCTGGGCTCCTCTGCCAAGAGCTGAGCATCACCACTGTGCCCAGAGCAGGAGCCTGTGCTGGGCAGGATGCTGTTATTCGAGGTGTTATTATTGGGGTTGTTGTTATTTGGGATGTTGTTGTTGGGGTTGTTGTTATTTGAGATGTTATTATTCGGGATGTTATTATTATTCAGGTTGTTGTTATTGGGGTTGTTGTTATTCGGGATGTTTTTATTCAAGATGTTATTATTCGGGATGTTGTTATTATTCAGACTGTTGTTATTATTTAGGATGTCACTATTCAGGATGTTGTTATTATTCAGGATGTTATTTTTTGGAATGTTGTTATTATTCAGGATGTTGTTATTATTCGGGATGTTGTTACTGGGGTTGTTGTTATTTGGGATGTTGTTATTATTCGGGATGTTATTATTCAGGATATTATGTTATTATTCGGGATGTTGTCATTATTCGGGATGTTGTCATTATTCGGGATGTCATTTTTCAGGATGCTGT
This sequence comes from Pycnonotus jocosus, assembly GCA_013400435.1. Taxonomy (NCBI): domain Eukaryota; kingdom Metazoa; phylum Chordata; class Aves; order Passeriformes; family Pycnonotidae; genus Pycnonotus; species Pycnonotus jocosus. The sequence continues at coordinate 612,140 of VWYP01014452.1, forward strand.
TGTTATTCAGGATGCCATTCACACCTCCCGGCGTTTCTGGATGCCCTTTCTCCCTCGCAGGTTGCGGGTTCCCCTGGGTGTGAGCCCCGAGGCTGCTGGCAGGCTGCACAGGGAGTGGCTGTCCCTGCTGGAGAGGCACTGCCAGCCGGCCAGCGCTGCCCCCCTGCCCCGGCACGGATCGCAAGGATGCAGCTCCCCCGAAGATGATTACGAGGAATTTATCGTGCCTCTGAACGAGCAGGAAGAGGAGAATCCCCTCTTTGGGGGGAGCTCTGCAAGGAGCAGCCCCAGCAAGCCCGGAGCCCCCCTGGCAGGGGCTGAGGAGGGGGAGGCAGCGCCAGCCCCATTCCCAGCCCCATTCCCAGCCCCAGCCCCATTCCCAGCTACATCCCCATCCCCAGTCCCAGCCCCATCCCCAGCCCCTGTGCCCCCCACCCTGGGCAAGCCT
>VWYP01014453.1:0-31154 GCA_013400435.1 Pycnonotus jocosus
TGAAGAAATTACTGTTTTGTTAGATAAACCCTACCTAATTAGAAGTTAGTTTGTTTAGTTTATTAGAATGTTCAGTTTATTAGACCATTTATAAGAATGTTTAGTTTATTAGACCATTTTTAAAAAACAGTTGGTGTCCTTCGATTATCCTGATAAAACAAAACAACCCATTCACAGCAGATTAAAAACCCCTCCATAGGTACCAGAACACACGAAGAAATGTGGCTCTTTTCTATTATTTGGCTTCCTGTGGGTTGAAAACCCACCTTTCTGACATTATGGAGAAAAATATTTTCAATAAGCTCAAGTCAGCAATGCTTTTATTGAGAAAAAATTACTTTAGTTCAAAGCTATTCACATATTGACATTTCTTTATAGAAGTAGGCAGATTTCGAAATCATCTTTAGCTGTAGTCAAGAAAGCGGGATAGTTATGTGTTATTGCTAGAAATTAGTGCTTGTGAGTTAATCCAGTGCCCCAGTTGCTTTCTTTTTACTCATGAAATATCTTCCCGTATGATGTCTGAGAGGTATCTATTAATGAGAAAATAAAACACTTAATGTCATTCAAGGAAAAAGCTAGGCAAGAAAAACTTATTCCCTGGTTTTTATCTCCTGTAGAAATAATGTATAGGAAATTCAATCAGGAGTAAGCCAGGAAGTATTGCACAATTAGGAACATTTACTTCTGGAGGCACACTGCTGGGCTAATTCTTAAAGGATATGCTTCATTTTTGGCAGATGATCACTGTGATAAGAATTTCCTTTTGCAGAGGTCAGGATTATTAAAAATACACCTATCCTCTGAGAAAAAAAAACTAGGTGCATGATAGGAAAAAAAACCCCACCCTCTAGTAAATAATGCAATGCATAAACAGATAAAAAATATTCATTTAAAATAGAAAAAAAAAATGTTTCCTGGTAAAATAAGCTTGCTCTTAAAAAAATTTATCATTGAAAATATTAGCTCCAGCCAAGTTGATGAAGTGAGTTATGCAGAAGCCAGATAACAGTTCTAGCTGTGTCTTGAATGAATACTGACTGCAGCAAGTAAAATTTCATAAGCAGCTCTCCTGACCTTTCTTCAATTGATGTAAATATGGATTTATAGCATCAAAAAAATGTAGATGAGTTGCCCCAAGCCATACACCAGCTCAATATGCATGTCTTGTAGAAGTATTCCTTACTTGTGAACCACAGAAAAAATCTACCTCAAAGAAAGAAAAAATAATAACCAGGACAATTAAATTTATAAACTTCATGATGCATTAATTACTGGAAATGGGCCGAAAAGTAGTTTTAAGAGGTAAATATCTGCTGTGAAAACCTGATGTAACGTGCATAGCACTTGATGTGTACCGATTGTGTTTACTGAACTCGTGGATCTTAGAAGCTCCAGTCTTCAGGAAAAGGAATGGTTGAAACTCACCTAGGAAAATGAAGTTAGGGGAAATACACTCTCTTGCACTCAATATGAATTTGGGGCAGAAAAAAGGATTTAAACACTACGAAAATGGTGTAATACAGATAACACCTTTTTTTTTTCCTTAAGGCAATTTCTATAAAACCTTTGAAAGGCAGAAGAAAAATCAATAAAAAGGATTACTGGGTGTAAAGAACTTTCACCACACTGATGTTATTTTTTCTCTGAGCTTCACATTGGGTCAAAAACACTTGAAAGGTGTAAGCTAGTCTTTTAAACCACTTTGCAGAAAGTGGCACCACTGCTTACTATTTCTCACGATAATTATCTGAGAAATGCTGTCTCAGGAAGACCTTGAAGTAAGATTTCAACATGATTAATAGATTAATTGATAGAGGAATTCTCTTTATTGAAAAAATCAAGGATGAAATTAGATATTTTTCTAGAATCCATACAAAATCTTACGGATTCAAAGCTTGATGTACTTGCTTCCAATAAACATGTGGCCAGGCTACATGTTCCAAATGGACTCTTCTATGAATTTCTGATTTAAATACATAAGTCCCTAGGGAGCTTGTAGAAAAAGAGCAAGAAGGAAGGCATGCTGAACTACTATTATATTTAAAGGGTAGGGGAAAGTCGGGTATGAAATTTGAGCATATGGGAAAGCCTGCAGAATCACTGGGATATAAGCTGTTGAAAACCAAATTTGTAAATTACCAGTTATCTTGCATCTTAAAAAAAGTTTTTTTTTAAATGATAGATTTTAACCATTTCTTTAAATCTTCCTCTTTTTTTAATTCATGAAAAAAAGTAGGAAATGTAGCACGTCTTTTTTTTCCTTCTACTTCAGAACTTAATTATTTTCAAATATAATCTTGTTGACTTTTTCTGTTCATAAAAAGAAATGAATGCAAGAAAAAGGTTACTTGAAGACATGATTTCCTTTCTCTAAGGCCTGTCAAGAACTTCATCCTCATATTATGCTGATCGTATCCTTATTTTTCATACTTTATTTTTCCCCCCTGAAAAGACTAAGACAGTTTTGGAATATGTGTATCCACTTACCTTCTGGGACATGAGAATTTAAAGTTAAAACAAAATATGCTATATATAACCCCAAAACCAATAGAAACAATACAAAACCTCATTAAGAAAAATCCTTCACTAATGAACATGAAAATGTTAGTAAAGTCAGTACAATTTTAAACAACAGTATTAGAAAGAAATGTATTTTCTATTAGTCAACTCAAGATAAAATTTTGCTGAAACAGTCATTATCAGCCTTTAAAGCTTAACTATAAATTATATCTCCAGTAAATTGTATATATTGATTTGAGTGACCTTAGATGGATTTCCCTAAATCATTCTATACTGATTATACTTCTACCTAGAATATCTATGAACACATGAAAACACATTGGTTTAAATCCAGACCATGGATTTGTAGCTGACATTAAAAATTTCTTATCAAAGTTGTCGATCAAGTAGTTCTGGAATGATAAAACTCAAGAGACCAATATGTGTTCAACAACAATAGTTTAACATCCTGAAGTATCCCATTCCCTTTTAGCATGAACAGTGAGCACATATCAGATATGGTGGCCTACTCTTTATTTTAGGAATTGATCTTGCTCTCTCAGCCACAAATTTGAGACAGAAGTGAAGAGAAAAATTCTCATGATAAACCCAGTTATTTCCTCATCTAATTAAATTTAACATATTTAAAGAGTATTTTTTCCCTATTTTTTTTCTTTCTGCCATATAACTTATGTGCTGAATTTCCTGTTTCAAAAGCCAACAGACCTCCTTGCAGAAAAGATATTGTCAAACTTTGGCAGTATTTCTTGCAACTGTGCAAGTAAATCACTTGGGTCTCAGGCTTGATATGGTGTAACTTTACACACATTGATGCAGATATCCTTATACTGCCAATGCCAAAGTGAAGCATGAAAATTGTGACAGCAATTATATTCTTCAGTCTTTGATTCGACCCCTTCATTAATGCTTTTGTTTCTTTCAGTTAAGACAGAAAACCTCACAGAAACTATATGAACTTTAATTATTCATTATGCTAAAGTCAAAAACTCTTAAATGGCAAGTATTACAACAGAACAACACACTATTTATTATTAATTGCAGATTTTGCCACCTAGTCCTGTGTCAAAAACATGAGCTACATAGGCATATTTTGTTATTAATTACTTTTTATTTTCATGGAAACAATTCATTCAAACTGTTGCCTAATTATATTTTATCTATGTCAGGGGTTGGCACTGATGCTATTTGTTTTCCGGGTTGGCACTGATGCTATTTGAAAAGTGATTCTTTATGTAGACCTACTGAAAGAGAAGCAAAGACAGTTATCACTGTCCTCAGAAACTCTGGAAAAGTATGCATATGTTGAAAGAGAGGAGAAACAAAATGAATTTGCCTTTTGAAGGAGCAAATCATCAGTCAAACAAGGCTCTTATTTAAAAGAGCAATATCCTTCAGAGAGGTTACATCAGTGTTAATGAAAAGTCTAATGAGACATTAGAGAAATGAGTAAAAAAGTTTCATTATTTATTTGATTTTTTGTTTAAACTGTGGCATATTTTCAAATGAAATCTCAGGTGTAAGTTTTGCAATTTAGTCAAAATAAATATACAAGTAGCTAAAGAGGAAAAAAAATCTGGTTTCCATAAATCTAATATTCCTTCATCATCCTGATTTCTAACTGCAATCTGTAGGTTTGCCAGTATCTTTGGTAGAAAAAAGGTCTCGCAGTGGAAATTAGAAAAGATTCCCTTTTTCAGTTCAAACAACTGCAAAAAAAGAGATATCGAGAGGAAAAACAACTCAGAAACTTCAAAGACAACCAATCAGTAACTTCTGGATAAAAAATTAAGCTCATACTCTTATTTTTTATTAATAAATACAAGGATGCTGACCAATGAGGAAAAGACAAGATGGTTCAGGAGAATGAGACTTGAGAAATATCCTATTCCGTATAGATCAAAAATCCAAAGAATGTGGAGGGGAGAGAATCGTCCACCCTGGATGTCTGAAAAGACAGACAAAGAAAATCCTCTTTCTGGCAGCAAAACTCCTTCAGCAAATATAACAAATATGGAAGGTCCTCTTAACAGGTAAATTCAAATTGCATCTATATGTATAAGTTAATTTAAGCTTCCACAGGCCAATTAGGTGGTTTCAGCAAGATATAAAGTTTTAGAATATATTGTTGAAACAAAGAATAATTTTAAAAGTTGTATGAACAATAAATGAGATTTCAACCCATGATAGCTTACCAAAAATCAAGCAAATTTAATATCTTCTCCCGTACGTGTTTTTTAAGAAAAAAACACTAACCATATAATTAATCTTTTTACACAGCAGAAAAACATTTATTCTAGTGCTTCAGAGAAAGGCTGTTACCCAACGGAGACAGATGAGAAAGAAAATGAGAGCTTACTAAAGAGAAAATTTTCATATGGAAAGCACTGAAAATGGATGTGTCAGAAGCTGGGTAGCTAGCAAGTGATGTACTGGCATGTAGAGTGGATGTTTTTTTATTTATAGCCTTGGCATAAAAAATAGAATATATTGGTGCAATTTTCTAACATCATTAAGTTGAAGGCCTCACACCAGTGAATGCTTGGAATATTGCACATCGAGGGCAAAATGTCTTGAAAGCACAAGTTCTCAAGAACAAAAATAAAAACCTTACCAGAAGCAGCTAATTTTGCTTTATGTGGGAACTTCTCAGTGGGAATCAAGTGAGAGGAGATGAACTATGCTGTATTAACTGATCTCACAAGGACCACACCTTGCCTGTGTGATTTTAGAGTATAAGGAGTTCTGAGGAGTTGATAGTCTATATTATGTGAATAAATTCATTGGATTCATTACTTTCACAAAATAAAAGTTGAAAAGGAAAGTAATTCCTGTCTATTATACATGTCAGAGGCACAATCCAAAAGTTAGTTAGGTCTTTACACCAATGCCAAATATCGCAAAAATAAATTAGCATATATTGACCATAAATTCATAAAGAAAGGAAATTAGTAAGTGACAAATAGCTATCAGAACAATAATGTTTTGCAACATAAATTCTAGCTATTTTTAGGTTATAAATGATTAAGTAGAATGCAGAGATACCTGTAATTACAGCCACCTCTCTCAATGACAGACAATGGTACTGTCAATGATAGAGAAGGACTTTCAGTTCTGGGTGTGAGTTGTTGTTTTCAGCATGTCTGAACTAATTTGTAAAACTATTTTAAAATATAGAGCATTTGGAGCTTTGCACTGAATCATATTTCCCAAATACATGCCAATATAAAAACCACATTGTGGAGCATAAGTGTTTTATTTTGCCTTAATTTAATTTTTCATCAGACATTAGCATGTATACATTATCGTTTTTATGCTGCTAATATTCAGAAGTACTCTGTCAGCTCTGTCAGCAATGTATCACACATTAAGCAAATTACTTGCAGTGTAGGAACACTGAAATTATTTGATTGACTGGCACAGCATTCAAACAATAATTTAATGTGAAACAGTAGAAAAATATTGATAGGATAATAGGACAAAAGCTACTGTGTTGCAAAATTTAACATGTTGATAAAGATTTGTGCAGTTAGATAGAATTGTGAATCTGTGTAGCTATAAACAGATAGAGAATTTTGGTCCTGTACTTTTAATGCTAACTCAACAGAATTTAAGATCAACTGAACTCACACATATGGTATTTATCAAGTAAGTTTATTTTACTGCATGTGATCATACGATTTTACTTTTGCTTAGACTTCCGATAACTCATGTATTCTTCCTTTTCAATTACTAAAGGTAATTTAATAATTCTGCCTTTTAAACAAAGAACAGTTATTGCTCAAATGCCAAAGAATTGCTTTGGCAGCCTTAAACAGGGCAAAATGGCTGAAGATGTTAATCTGAAAATTTTACTGTGGGAATCTAAATAACTTCCTGAACTTTATTTTTTGCCATTTGGGAGACCAAAAGGTACACTAAAACTTGTTTTGAATGTGATTAATGCTTAATTCTAATAAATTTTAAATCTCATGCACTCATCATCTTTTGATCTACCGAGTTTCCCTAGTACCAGTTTTTCTGCTTTATACACTATGAAAGGGATGTTAAAATAATTTCCTTCGAATATGCCCTAAATATTTTTTTTTCTTTTTTATAAGCATGCAGTAACACAGATTTTCAGAGGTAAAGAGACTGATTTAAAAAATTAACTAATAAATATTTTGTGTATCAAAATAGTAATAGAAGACTCCCATGTGTTGACTCATTTATAAAGTAAGTAAGGTTTTAAATCTCATGCTAGAGTAGAAGAATCTTTTAGAGATTAAATAACAAAAATAATAATAATAAACTTTAAATACTTCATAAGGGCAGGGCAATATGGCCAAAATTATGTATCATAAACCAGGATTCCCATTGTTGTATATAGTAAGAATTCTTGAGAGGTGCAAAATGAATGAAGTAATAAAATGTAAATTGGAGCATCAAATTTGAATATTTCCTCCCCAAAAATTCACTTGTACAGTCATAGCTATGAAATTCACATTCACAGAGACCTTGTGGCACATGAGCAATCTCCTACAGTAAATGAGTGTATGTGTTAGTTCTCAGCTGTTCCTTTTGCTACCAGAAAGTTTCTGCTCTTGTTTTGTTCTTGCTGTTTTTAGAAATGGAAACCTTAAGGAAGGTCAGACCCTCAAGAACAGAAACCTGTCAAAGCAGGCCATGTGTGAGACAGACTTGGCAACGCTTCTTAACAGGATTTTGTTCTCCAAAAATTCATAAGAGATTATGCAAAGACAGCGCAACAGTTTTGAGTTTACCTCAAATTTTCTCTGCAGCAGTCTCCTTCCAGTCATTTTAGCAGGTCACCTTCCCCATTATTCCTGTGTGACTCCTTCCAGTGACTAACTCCATCTAGAAAATGTTCTCAGTATTTCCCTGGATAGTCACAGTGCCACTGTTTGCAGATATTTGGCTTCATGATACTGGAAAATTCCAATATCACATACCAGATATAGCCATGATTTTTTATCTCTACAGTAAAAACCAAAATGTTCTCTCTTCTCTGTGGTGAGTCAGAAGCTGATGATTGTTCTCATTGCTTACCTTTTTTTCTCAAGAGTAAAGAAACCCATCTTTCTTGATCACCTCATCATTCTTGTCTTCTTTCTGTCAGATATTATCAACTATTTTTCTTTTTTTTCCTGTTATTCCCTTGCCATTTAAATACTTTGTATATGATGCAATTCTATAATAATATAGGCAATACAAAGTTTCTCTCTTGACTTCTATGAGAATGGTTCTCAGTTATTTATATGGTTGTCAAATTGTTCCCTGTTTTTTCATTAAATTATGAGTGTTATTATTTTAAATTTCATTCAAGGGGGAAAAGACATTCTACCCTGTCCCCATCATCCTACATGTAATACTTGAACTCCTGAATTTATGAGACAATCCATCTTCCCAAAAGGGGTTCAGAACCTGTATGTGATTTCAGCAGAAGAGAATTTCTGTGTACTAACAGAAGTCTTTGAATGTTTAATATCTTGTATATAATGATTGGATCCATATGGGATAATGATAGCAGTAAGAGGAAAGCTTTGAAGTGAAAAATAAGCACAAAAAATTGGTGCTTCTTAGAATGGAAAAACCACAAGAAAAATGCCTTCGTAATGAGTTCCCCTCCCTTTGATGATGAGTGGTCCTCTCCTTTAGCTTTTATTGCTGAGCATGACATACTTTGGTATGGAATTTCACTTTGATCAGCTTGGGTCAGTTGTCCCGGCTTTGTCCTCTCCCGACCTCTTGCCTACTCCCAGCCTACTGGCCTTTGGGGAGTGTGGGATTTGGAGAGACAGACTTGTGTAGAAGCAGTGCTCAGCAGCAGCCAAAAGTGGTGTGTCATCAGCACCATTTTAACTACAAACACAGAGCATAACACCATAAGGGCTGCTATGGGAAAACTGATTCCATATCAGCCAGATCCAATACAATCTCCATGCCTTATTCCATACAATTTACATCATATTCAGGTCCCACAGAATTTAATACATTTATACATCTTCTAGATATAATTTTGTATCTAATTCTCTTTACTGAAACAGCTTCTTAGCAACACAGATTATATTGTATATTTAAACCACCTTTATACCCAACATACAAATTTGCACATTCTCATTAACGAATGTCCCCTGTCCCTTAACAGATAGTTATTCTTCTGTTCTACGCCTTCTAAAATCTATAAAAACAGGCTATGACTTGGGCACTGTAAGTCAAGATGGGTGCTCAGGACAGGAGAGCAGCACATTTGAGTGTCAAACGCCAACATCAGCTTGGCTTAGTTACATTTGTTACAATCACCTGGATCACTGTCAGTTCAGATCTTTCCTGCTGTAATTCTTCCTACAAGATATAACTTACATCACAATCATCTCTCCATCCTTGCACACTACCACAAGGTCCACCCAGGTCCTTGAGGGAAGAGAATCCCGTGAATATGCTTGTCTTTTCCCAGGAGAGGAGCAATCAACACTACCTTCCCCTATCATTTGTGTTCAACAGGGACCTTGTCTCCTCCTACAGTATGTCGGGGTTTTGTTTGGGCAGGGCACAATTCTGAATTCTGTTGTAATTGTGGGAGTTTGTGGCACTTGGCATCTCAAAAATAAGTGTCCTACATATAGCAATGACTGCAGATCCTGAACACAGATGGGCATGCTGCAAAATTATGCAAAGAAATAAAGTGCATACAGTCAGAAAAAGTGAAATTGGAGCTGTAATTACGGCAGCAAAAGAGCCACCTATGCTAACTCTGCCCAGTACAAACACTAAGAATAATAAGAAAAAATCGTTTACCAGCAAATTTCAGATAGAAATCCAATGTTTCCACTAGAAGATATCTACCATAATAAACAGATATAAACCCAAGGAAAGGTGGGGCAGAATAAACAGAACAATAAAAATCCAGAAATATAACCACCAACAGTTAGCTTAATTTCTCTTCAGGATAGTCAGCCTAGGTATATGGTGGAACCTAATTATTTGGAATTCTAAAAAGTCCTAGACATTACAATATTGTACTGACATAAAAGAGAAATTGATGATCTAACACATGCTTCCATCTTAATTTTCCATTTCTAACCCCTGTGATTTTATGCTTTCCAAACAATGGGATCTTTGTTTCTACTTTGTAGTAAAGTATTTGGATTCAAAACATTGTAAAGTTCTATTATCTCTATTATAAAAGGACCATAAATAACTTACATTTTTCTCTTCTTATCAGTAAAGGCCTCTGCTGTGTTTATTACTTTATAAACACAGAGCACAACCACTGTCCAAAAATCCAAGGCATCTGGGAACAAGGTGGAATTATGATGCCTATATAACCTTTTATATTCTTAAATACAAAGTATTGTTTCTTAATAATCTCTTTCTCTTAACATCTATCATTTTGTCTTACTTATCTCACTATTTTTTGGTTGTTCTTATATTTGTGCCACAAATAAATGTCCTCCATACTTTCTCATTAGACCCTTCCTCTCAAAGGTGTTCTGCAGTGCTATTGATGCTCTAAACATGAGATGTTTTTATTCTGCTTCTCTGTGGTTATTTCACAAAGGACTGGGAGCACAAATGCTGCCTCTGTGAAGTCTATGAAGCTGCTACTAAATCTTCTTGGAGATCTAATGTACCTAAAGGACCGAACTAAAAACCTCTTCAAAACTATGGATAGGCCTTCCAGGAAAACATTAGTATTAATTATGCGTAGAGTTGGAAAAAACCACCTGTAAACAGACTAACTCACTGAATTAGTGATGCATAGAAATGCACAGGTAGAAAAAAATGGATGTCTCATCAGCTTGAATGTCACTGAAACGTGCATTACAGTGTCCTTTGTACAGACTGGTGATGACCATCTCACCTGACTCATTATCCAAAGGAAGAGGTTAAGTGCATTTCCTACCATGTGGCACCCTACGTGAGGGAAAAGAACCAATGTTTATTCTTTCCACATTAAAGAAATCAGTAAATAAAGTATAGAATGATGCTTGTAAATAACCATTTAATTATTCTCCCTTTTTCTGGGCCCAGAAAAGTTATATTGTATGTGCAGTGGCATAGCTGTGTTCAGAAGAAAAATAATAAATAGCTCTGCTGAACTGATAAGCCGGTAGGAGTAAAGATATGGACTGGAAACTTTTCATGCTAGAAAACACTGAACCTGTTTTCTCACCTTTTGAGTGAGTGCTTTTATACAAAAAGTACCATTGATACCAACACATTTTTCCACAATCTTAAATAAGATTAACAATGGAAGTATAAGATATGTAGCACCCATCACAACTAAGGATTTGTGTTCAAAAGTATCCATTTTATTGAGTGTCTGCACCTCAATGTGGAATCCAAATTAGATTCTGACAGGACAGAAATAGTGAGCACATGCATAGACAAAATCAAAAATCTAGACAAACAGAAAATTTTAAATTAACTAAATATAGATACCTCTGCTTCTGACAGCAGCTAAGCAGAGAAAATAATAACTCCAGTTTTTGTTTCGGCCTCTCAATATTGCTTGTGATCCTTAATTGTTCCCAGCTGTAATTGTAGGCTTTCAGCAGGTGCTTTTTTCTAGAATACCTTGGAAAAAACAGCACCGTGTATCTGCCAGTGCCACATGCAGACTCAGACACAAAGTGACAAATCCCACCACATTAGGTTTACTGAGAAAACATGGGAAAGACTGTGTGATATGTAAGTAGAACAAATAAAATTAGGCATGAGTGTACTTAAGAAGGTACAAATATGTTCCATCTCACTTATCTTTAAATATCAAAGTTATATGATCAAATTTATCCTGGTTCCCTTTGTAGTAAATAGAAAACAATGAAAGCACCCAGAAGGTCCAAAGTGATTTATGTTCATTTTGTATTTTTCGATAAAATTAATCACGTTCAGCCAGTGATGTTTTCTTGCCCCTGATTTTAAGTGTGTTACTAGCTCATGCTTAAGCAGGTCAAAGTTAAAAAATCTCAATTTGGGCACCAGAATCCAACCCATACATCAGCCTGATGAAAGGAAGGGAGTAAAATGCCCACAAAAGGCATTTACTAATTTTTAAAAATTCTTCAAGATTCTTATTCATAGCCAGCAGAACTTATTTTCAAATACTTCACACAGATGTAGTTTCAATTACATGCATATTGCTTATTGTAGGATGCAATTTTCAGAGGGTTTTTTTTTTGCCAAGAGTAACTGAAAAGCTATTTCATCTGTGTCAGTGTGGAACAGCAATGTCATCTGAAATCTAATGACCTATTAAATAGAGGAATTTGCACACTGGAATTGTCCACCCCCTTCCCACTTTCCTGACTGCCTACCTTACTCAAAAATATTAAATATGTGATAGTATTTTCTGTTGTGTTTCCTTTTAAAATAAGCCTTGTATAATTTAAAAAGATTCTGATTGTCTATTTTCTAGCCTTTTTTAGTTCTCTAGTCCATTACGCTGCAGAAATGTTTGGGATATTCAGTGTATCCAGAAAATGGCAACAAAGGAGGAAATGGAGAATGTTAATGGATATTGTTTCCAAGGAAACAAAGCACCAGAGAGTATAAGAAAGCCAAGAAGGATGTAATGTTCTTTTCTCCAAGAAAACAAGGGAATAGAGGAAATGGAGAAGCTAATGAATAAATGACTTAGGTAAATAATCATCCACTTAAAACATTATTGTATCAAAATTGTTGAAATGCTATCACATAGGTGGTTTTACCTTTTTTTCAACCACTGCCTTAGCTTCATCACTTTATTCTCCTCCCACAATGCTTCATATTGTGAAAAGAGAAATGCCATTCACTGCTTATAATATAATACTTAGGAATTAATTTTTTTTGTTCAAAACATTGCCAATTAACATACTTTCTGATTTTTGAAATTAAATCCTTAGTGAATAGGAAGGAATTCAAGTATATCTAATGGGGCATTGGGACAGGGTAGCAGGAGTGAGATGAGGATAGTAGAGGAAAACAGACAAAGTCTATTAAAGTCCATTACACCTTTCAGATAAGTCTGCCTCAAACAGAATTCAAAAATATGTTCTCAGCCTAGATAAATAGGTTCGTCTCTCAAGATTAACATAGGTTCTGATGTTTTCCTATCAGATAGATAAAGTATTATGTGATCCAAATACCCAGAAATTTGGAGCTTAACAATTTTCCAGACCAAATTTCCAAATTTTGAGTGCAATCTTAGGCATGTCCAGGCTGCACTTTCAATTTTTGTGTGTTGTTTGCAAATGCTTTAACTTCAGACAGGTCCAGTGTGACTGAGTGAGCAAGATTAGATTTGACCTTTATAACTATAATTGAATTTTTGACGGAAAGGCAAGGCACAGGCAAGGGAAAGGCAAGGGAAAGGCAAGGTTGCTTGAACAGTAATTTATAAGGTGTTTTTATCTCACATACCAAAAAAATCAACTGAACAGTATTATTTGGATGAAGTTAAAGAGAGAAACAGATTATCCCTTAAGAAATTTGAGCTTTCCCTCTCCATCCCTCCTTCTTTCCTCCCCAACCACCTGAAAAGAAATGGTGTGAAAGGAAAGTTAATCATGGAGGCTCTCTGAGATCCTGACCTGAAACTACCCCATGGAAAAGTAAATAATCGAGCAATGGTGAGGCAATGTATTCTGACTGTCTCCAGGATGCTTCCACATTAACTTTTACTGGTGCACTTTTGAAGCCAGTCCTCCAACTGGTCACATCTACTGCTTCACTCACATTGCTGTGTGAAGACAATTAATAAATTGGCAGCTGATGAAAACATTCTCTGTCATTTTCCAACCCTACTGAAAAAGAGCATTCTTACACCTATTTCCCCATTTATATAATGCATATGACATAAGGGCATAAGGACACAAAATTGGTATATGTTCATGAAATTTATGCAGCAGAAGCTGTTAACTGGGCTTCTGTATATTCATAAACAATTTTAAAATTATAGGACGTGTTTCACTTTGCCTGTTTTGGATACATGGATGTGGTAAGGTACATTCTCCACATCACTGTGTTTTTCACTAAAAAAGTTGCAGTAAACACTTCCGTTTCAAACAACAGGTCAATTTCATAATTTAGGTCATCAACCCATCAAGGTTCCCTCTTTTTTTAAAAAAAAAGTCTTAAAGTTTATAGAAGCAGGCAGGCAAGATGAAAGAAGTTACACCTTGGGACAGTAGAGAAGAAGAAACATGTATTTATTTTAGATTTTGCTAGACAATCTTTAAGCTTAAGTCATGTTTGTTTATAACGCCTGTGTGCTTGTAATATATCCTAGTTAATTACATATGAGGACCAGACAGAAGAATGGGAAAAAAAAAATTATGTTTATCCAAGCAAGTATGTAGCCATGATTCTTAAATAGTTTTCTTAACTTATTCATCTCAATGGATAAAGTTACCTTGACTCAATATGAGACTTTCTCTCAGAAAATATGTTGTGTTTTGGGGAATTCATTTGGAAGCAATTACCAAAGTGTTGAATACTCAGTAGTTGAAACTGAGTGAAGAGATGAATGTAGATTGTTTTATGAGAGATTCAATTGAGTCAGTATGAATGCTCCAGAAGTTTTATGTTAGGAAATAGTATAATGTTCTACTTTAGAATGGGAACTTTTTCAATTTCTCAAAATATGTGGGATTTATTATGTCTATGTATACACCAGAGGTGCAAAGGTGAAGATAATATTTTTCTTTTATAAGAACACTGATGTATGTTATAAATACTTGAAAAGATTATGTTAAATGTGACTTTCAAATTAAAATTTAATTAAATTTCTAAAAAGTTCTTGTGAGTTTATTTCCATTTAAAAGGCAGATTGGAATTTAGTATAGCCAATGAGAATAATTTAAATAATATGTCAAAAAATTGATGATATTAGCAAAACAATATTTTATTAAAAAGATACAAAGACAATTTTTCCTGTGAAGCATTGTTCCTTCATCCCCTTTTTTAATCTTATGCAGCAACACTTTTTTACTCTCCAAATTATCTTTATTTCATCAATGTTGTCTTCTTTTTCTCAATATATCAAAAGCTTGTCTTTTCAAATAATACCAACTACCAGGTTAGTCACCTGACTAAAATATTCATATTTTGCTTTTCTCCTAATTTCACACTCACTTCTGATTATGTTTCCAGGCTCTTAAACAGAAGTCTGTGGAGAATCAATTTTAAAAAAAGAAATAGTGAATATCCAAAATATAGGAAGCTATTTAGAGTGAGACTAGAGCAACAACTTAGCTGTATTTTCATTCTTAAACAAGAATTCAAAATCTGATGTGGAAAACTTGCTAGACCTAATTGTATATTTTGGTGTTATTCTTGAAAAGGAGTATTTGATTTAGTTCTCTAGTAATGAGAAAATATCTTTTCCTTCCACTCTTATTTCCAAAGGCTGCTGTATAATGTGCAGACTCACATTTCAAAATGCATTTTTTAACCTCAAAGGCACAACAGGTGGATTCAAAAAGGCAGTGGATTTCAAAATAGCAGTCACAGGTAGGAAGTCACACCTAATGAAGGAAGACTCATAGTTTGCATTTTAGAGTGTATTGATTGCCTGGCACTCTCAAGGAAGTGTGTGAGACAGCTCCTGAGAGCGCAGAAAACACTGTGAGTGTTGCTGGGTCTTTCACAGAAAGAAATATGTGCTGTGCAGCCCTTGATTCTGAAGTTCCAATCCTTCCTATTCACTGTAAATATTTATTATTTTGTGAGAAAAATGAGAGGAGAGGAAAAGAACACTGGTGGAGTAGAAGGCAACACTTCTCTTTTCCCATGGGTATTCAGCAGATTTGGGCTGGCGTATTTGAAGTGTGTGGCTTTCATGAGAAAAACTGGATCAAAGACTTCAGGTTTACACAAATATTCAGAATTAACACTTGGATTTACAGAGAAAATTGAAATATGTTGGGGCAGAAAAATAGTTTCTTAATTCAAACCAAATACTGTATGATTAAATCTCATAATAACAAGCAGATAGATAGAATAGAGATTGGAAGGCCCTAATGGACACACATTTTAATGGTTAAACCAGATTCTAAATTCAGCAAATATAGAAATAATTTTTTTAAAGCATAAATTTCTATTAATGACATTTTGATCAGAATTCATCAGCAGAAACTCAAACTCAATGGACTTTAAAGTCTTTTCTTCTCAAAAAAAAATGGTAGTGTTCACAAACAAATGTATAAGACTAAAACATGGTGAAATAAGCAATGTATGGGGCCAGTCGTTGTCAATGAATACACCGAGGGATTTAAATCAGAAGAGCTTTATAAGCCTTTATAAAACCCAGATAAACAGCACAGTTTTTCACTTTCAGCTGTTTACTGGCCAGCCTTAATAAAACAATTTCATGAAACTTTTGTAGAAAGTCAGGCTCAGATATTTGGAGAATTTAAACAGAAACCAATGTTTCTCTTTTAATGTCATGCTTCTTTCAAGTTTTGACATGTACATTGAATTTCAAAAATTCAGTTGTGAATTTCTAGAAAACTTCTGGGACTTCCCTACAGTTCTTTACATGAATGAACATTTACTGAAAGCAAATGAAGCTCATTCAAGCAGGACTGATGTTTACAAGAATGACAAAAAACAATTAGAGTTTCTGATATAAAATGTTTTACTCTGTGTGAATAGTATGGTAGGCTTCCAAAATATTTGCAGAACTTCAAGCAGTTCTATTTGCAATAACATACTCATGCTTTCTATGTTCAAGCAGGAATAAAGCATGTAGAAACAAATGCTATTTATACATCATCCATATTTATAAATTGTAATTTTATTTTCTTTTGAAATTCTTCAAACTCATTTTTAAATCTTCTTCTAATTAAGTACATCTATGATTCCTTCCTGTAATGAGGTACCACAAACATACCTTGTAATCCTAACAAATGCTTGCATGATAAATGTTTTGCTTGTTTTCATGTGGTCCAATGTTTAAAATACTATTTTGATTCATAATGTTCTTTTAGAAAAGTCTGAGATTGGACAAAATTATGACTTTGAAATGCTGTCTATATTCATAATGGTTGTATGAAGTCTTCATGTCTCCTTTGAATGTCTGTGTTGACTTGATTTTAATTTTTTTTCTCTCCCAACAGTTATGGACACTTGTTCATTGTTAAGAAAGTGTTGTTTCAGACTGCAGTTGTATGGTGAATGCAAGTAAAATTTTAACAATTAGGAACTGTGAAAAGTCTCTTCCCAGTGTGTAATTTTCAGTTGATTTGAGCTATGGTAAATTAGGACCTCTCATTAATGTCAGCGTGACTAGAAATGTATCATGATTTGAGATTTAACCAACCTCCATGAGACTACCTTGTGCTGAATTTATTGTGTATTGTATAATGTTCCTTGTAATTACTAGAGTATCATCTTTCTCCATTTTTACACCTTTTCCAAACAGAACATATCATAGTAAGGTATTGTAAATTATGGATCTACTCAGTTATTGGCAGACTTTAAGCACAGAACCACAGAAGCACTGAATGGGCTGGGTTGGAGGAGACCTTTAAAGATTGCTTCATCCACCCAAGGGCAGAGACACCTGTCACCAAATCAGGTTAGTTAATGCAATGACCAATGTGGCCTTGAACTCTTCCAACAAAGGGGCATCCACAAACTCTCTTTGCAGCCTGGTCCAGTGTCTCACCAGACTTTTCCTAAAGAATTTCTTCCTTATGTCTGGTCTAATTCTACACTCTTTCAGTTTAAATCCATTGCTCCTTGCCCTGTCACCACAGGCCTTTATAAAAAAATCTCTCTCCATCTCTCTTTCAAGATCTGTTTAAAGATGGAAAAACCATAATAAGATCCCTGTAGAGTAGTTCCTTCTCCAGGCTAAACAACCCACTCTCTCTTAGCCATTTTCATAGCAGGTCTCCAGTACTGACCATTTTCATAGACCTCCTCTAGAACTGTTGCAACAGGTTTTGAAGATTTCTCTTTGTGCTGGGGATGTCAGAACTAGATGCAGTGTTCCAAGTGAAGTCTCATGATATGTATTCGCTTTAAAACAACAATAACCCAATTATTTTGGTTCTAGAAAAAAAAAATACTTTAGAAAATCTGACTCGTGGCTGGATTTAACATTACTACTAAGTAAATGTGGCCTTTTCTCCATCATCTGACAGAAATATCCCTAAGTGAAAGGCAAGAAAACTTAGGGTCTCCCCAAAAAACTGCTATGCATATAAGTGTTCAAACAGAAAAGGTGTTAGCAGTGTAATAAGCCCTTTCTTTCCTACCACANAGGGTCTCCCCAAAAAACTGCTATGCATATAAGTGTTCAAACAGAAAAGGTGTTAGCAGTGTAATAAGCCCTTTCTTTCCTACCACAGTGGCCTCTTTCTCAGAAAAGAACTACCTATGGAGCTGGAAGAAAAATCCACTCATCACATAACTTAAAAATGTCTATATCTGAAATGCTGACATTTGAAAATATTATTCTTGGATATAGGGGCTAGAGGGAGGTGATGAGAGGTTGATTATGAGTGATGCTGGCCAGAGCACCTGCTGTCTCCTCATACTGAAAAAAACAAAACACAACTACCCAAGGCTGTGCAGCAATCATTAGTATGAAATGTAAGTGTAACACAGAGTGAAAAATGTGGAGGCGGATGGGGTTTCCTTGCTGTGCTGACTCAGGGAAGGTTTCATAGAGAGTTCTCAGCCTTCTTGGCAGAAAATAGGGAACAATGTTAACTGCTTTTTATTTATGCTCCCGTGCAAAAGATTTTCTCATCATATTCCTGGCATAAAGTTTTGTGATAAATCTTATGAGGAAAAAGATATTGCCCTTCTCATCTTTTCCCCAATTAGTTTGGATGACATCTCATAGTACTACTACAAAGATGACTGGGATGAGGATACAAAAGGAAATAACTCTTTTAAAAAAATTTAGTATTTTTGGTTTGAAAAAAAATTCAGGTTCTTTCCTGTTCAAGTTGTAATAGGAAGGGCCAAAAATGTTTGAAACTTGTGTTTAAAACAAAGTTCTGAACTACAGCATTTTTCATAAAATAGTTTCTTATCTCTTGTAATGTTTCCCAATTTCCCAAAGATGAGTATAAAAACAAAAGATTCCTTCATTTGAATAAGAAACAGCTTGAGGGCTGGTGGAAATGCAAGTGAGGAAGCAAGTGACTTAGCAAGTTCTCACTTTAGTCTTTATAGGACTACTTGTAACAATTCTAAAGTACTTTATTAATATCACAAAGATTTTCAAATTATTTTACAATAATTTCTCACACATGGCAGGTTTAAATGGACTTCTTATTGAACATTCAATGCTGAAACTCAGCAGTTGAGGCAGGAAACTTCTGTGTAATTTTTTCTTCACAAATACAAGTAGTGACTGTCATATAGAAAATAGCTAGTCAGTTGAATAAATTTTTAAAAGAAAATAAGAGAAAAATTTTTAAAACTCCGTAATTAATGTAATAAGTCTGTCTGGGTGTACCAATCAGAATTTCACTTTTACTAGCAAAAGATGTTCTGCAGACATATGGATATTTGTTTCTTTTATTTCTTTGCATTAATTGTGCAAGATTGGTGGTCACATCAATGAACAGTGCAGCGCGGAAAGATCAATAGTATCCCTTAATTATCCAGGGATTTTGTCACTGTGATCCCATCTCGTTGGAGTCAGGAGACTTTCTGTGTTTTGTAGTAGTTGTCAAATATGCAACAAAGTAAAACATCAAGAGAGCAGGTATTATATTGGATAGCACCTACACGTAATGTAGGATCTAGAAAAATCACCTAAACTACTTTAATCTTTTAAGAGACAAGGAGACACTTTTAAAAGATAGGTGGAAATATACTATTATATCTATTTATTAGTTTTAATGCCTTATTAATATTATTACATTATTGCCACTTGGGTATTGATTTATGGGAATGAGTATCCAAATGTCTAAATATCATTGGATCAATTTGGCAATTTACACTGCATAACCTTTCCTCTAAATTTGCCCCCAGATGTATGAAGATTGTCCATGAATTTTAAATTTAATAGTGGCAGCTACAGCATTTCTCCAAAGAGCAAATTCTCCAATATTTATCTCAATATGCTCCTCTAAGGAGAAATTTTGATTCAGCATTTTGTCTTCCATAATTGTAGAATTTTAACAGAAAGATCTGTTGTATCGACATTAAATAGCTTAAATATTTTTGATCTAGTCTATTTTAAACATGATTTACTGAAACTCAGCCTCAGCCATTCCATGGATTTAATTGGCTAGCTGGATGACAGCAGAAAGAAAGGCTCAATCTTCAAGTTTCAACATTTTAATACTTTTGCACAGAATGGTTCCAACTCAGCAAATGGAGCCACTTTTCTAAACACAGTGTGCAGCCAAGCAATAACCAACCTCACTGCTTTCTGGAAAACTGCTGGTTTTATATGTGGATTTTTGGTAAGGAACTCATGGCTTGTGGAAGGGATTGGTTCAGATGCAGAACTCCTTTCTATATTCTCAAAAAAGGGAAAAAGTGCTGTTCTTACAAGCAGGGTTCAGCACTTCTGAGATGGATCTTCTAAATTCAACATGTGCATAAATGAACTCAAATAATTTTCAGAAAATATGTTAATTTATATTTTAAATCTACCTGTAATTAACCAAAGAAATGACATAATTTAGATCCTTTTAGAGATGAGAATCTGCTACATGATATAAGTATTCCCCTTCTCTCCCCCAATTACTACCTTTTATTGTATCATGAAAGACAAATTTTTGGACTACTTGTTTTTGCTAATTTATGTTGCCAATTGATATAATATTGACATCTGTTTGATTGGCACGGTATCTAATTAACTGGTGTGCTTACAATGTTGTTTGTACAGCACATTTTTTGTGCTCTTCAGACCTCTGATCTGATGTCTGACACACTTGAAGTAAGTAGAGCAGAAATTTAGTTAAAGTTCAATACAGAGCTGAGCAATTTAAAGCCAGATTGCACCGTAAGCTAAAAGAGTGTAGGCTCTCTTTGTGTGCAACTCAGGCTGCCTGCTTTGAAGTGGAATCCTATCAAGAAAAGCCCTCAAGGCCTTGTCAACAGAGGAGATCAACTGTGGTCTGGTAGAGTATTTAAAGGTCATTATTTTAGAAGGATTTTTCAACAGAATTCACACTGTCATTGTGAGATACACATATTTTTAAGACAAATTACTATTGCACGTATAAAAAAAAAAATCTCTTTAGTACTAAAATATTGCGGGTTATAATTTCCCCAGTTAGTTATGTTATTGTGCACAAATTGGAAGAAAGAGGATATTGGACACAACTGTGAAGAATCCCATAAGCTGCAATGGGCAGAATACAGCCTGTTTGTTGGCTAGGATGGACAGACTGAAATGATAACAAACCCAAATCATCTCAAGACTCAAGAAAAAAAGAAAAATCTTGCAATTCTGGGAAATTAGAAAATATAAAAAAAATGTGTTACAGTAGTTTCATAATGCAGCAAGGTGGGACTTCTGTGCTTTTCTGGAACTGGGCAATGAGAAAGTTTTCTGTTCTAAGAGAAATTGGTGTTTGATTTTTTTTTCCACAGCTGTTTCAATTGATAATCAGTGTAAACAGGCTTATTTGTCTTTTCACTTTGAGAGAACAAGTCCCAAGCCAAGAACAACTTCTATGGTGATTACTTTTAACCAGAGAGCTCTGTCCTTCCCACAGCCAATGACACGTTCCTCTGCCATCTTTTTCGAGAAAACTCACACCTCAGATAGACATCCCAAATGTTAAAATTTACACGGCGCTTCAAACCAGATAAGGAGGCTTGTGCAGCTCTTCTAGAATATATTAAATTTCTTCAGATACTATTATAACTATGGACTACATTGTACTCTTCTTTGGTGTTCTCCATGAAGAAAATATAAAGCAATTAAGTGAATCAGTATTGTTAATGACCATCTGCTAGAACCCAAAGCTTCAGCGTCCTCCTGACAGAGTATCCATGGTTAAGTCTTTCCAGGAAGACTCCATGATGAGTTCTTATGTTAATGATACATAAAATGTTTTTATTGTCCTCTCATAAATAGCTTACTATTAAGAATACCTCTTTCCACTCAAAATATTATGTTTCAGTGACAGTTTCTGTGAGAAATCTATCTCACTTATCATTCCATCACAATTGATCTCTAAATATGATACCACAATTGACTTGTAAATATACCACAACTGAACTACAAATATGTAGCATTTTCACTTAAATTCTAAACTTTAAAAGGTATATACTATAAGTGTGGATTGCGTATGTAGCAATACATGACTAAATTAAAGAACAGTGCAATGTTTATATTTGTGCTTGAGTTATAGAAAGGTCTCTTGGGATGTGGTACTGATCTACCTCTAGAGATTGAACTGTCTCTAAATGAGGTGCCTCTTTCCAACCAGCCCAAATAATAACAGTATTCAGATATTACTAAAAGCTCTCAGAGGGACATTGGCAAATTGATGAAATGTAATTGTAAAGAAACCTGTGGGAAAATATATCATGCATTGAAAACAAAAGATTTGACAGTACTGAACTCCATGGTGAAGAACAGATTTCTTACTTGTTCTTAGATGTTATTCACAACTGCAATCCTTTTAAAGCAAAGCCAAGCAAAGTGCTTTATTTTATATACTCCATTTTCCTTTCAAGACTGAAAATTTCTCTAGGGTATAGTGGGAATGTCACCTTAGAATAATCATTTTTTAATATTAGAATAAAGATTTCTCCACTGAAAGCAAGATACTGAAATTTTAAGTCATCCAGTGAAATTAATGTATTTTTGTGAACTATTTAAATAAGGATTGCAGTGAAACAGACTGTTGTGACTAATTGGATTTAAATGGAAAATTGGTAGAAATGTGGATGCATTGTTTTGAAGATGTTAGCATTTTTAATAAGATGGAAAAAATATAATTATGTTAATGCAGCAAATACTAAATCAGCTTTGAATATTTCTTTTGTCATACATTCAAATCAGTTCTATTACTCAAATCCTATTCCACATGAGGAGAGTGTAAAAATGGCACAAACTGGTTGGTAAATAAATCACTGTTCCATTTAAATCTCAATGTCTGAGGCCTTGAAACACTATTTGTAGTCAAATAGCCTTAATAATTTTACCTCGATATGTGTTTATTAAATTCTTTTTTTATCAGTGAAGTGAAGCTTGAGAGCTTTGTCCCTCAAAACCTGTTTTCTTTTCCAGTAAAAATAAAATTATATGGATTTGCAGTGCAAGTGTACCTCTCAGAATATATAATCCACAGCTTTGAACAGCTCATAATGAGAATGCAACACAGAAGGAAAGACTTGTTTGTCAAGGTAAGTATAAACATATTCCATATCTGGCCTTTAAGATTTGAACTAGTAAATTCACTTCCAGGTGAAGCTGAAAATGTTGGTGTTGTTCTTAAAACTCTACACTGCTAAGGATAATCCATTTGATATTCTTAATTTCTGAAACAGGCAGAAATCATTAAAGGCTCTCTGAAATGTGTGCCCTCCTTGACCAGAATTCAGTCCAAACCAAGATGGACAAATTATCTATCTTTTAGTAGATAGAAGCAAGGCTACCAGATTTTGGTTCTCTGAATTAAAGAAAGACAAACTCCTTCCAAATCTCCCCACATCCTTTCCCTCTTGTCCTTCCCCTGTTCTGAGTTCAGTAGCCAGCTCTCTCAAGTCTGGACAGTGGAATGAGCTGCCCAGGGAGGTGGTGCAGCCACGATCCCTGAAAGAGTTTCAAAAAAGACTGGATGTGGCACTTGGTTTAGTTGGCAGGCTGGAGTGAGGTTGGACTCGATGCACTCAAAGGTCTTTTCCAACCTAGATGATCCTATAACAAATTCCTGCTTTTGGAGACAAAAATCTTCATCTTGAAAAACAGAATGAAAACAAAATGCATAACAAACAAAATTTTTATGCCAATAATAAAACAAACCCCATGCATACACATCTTAGAAATATATGTATCTTCATACGTGTGTATTTATAATACTTGGACCTAATTTTCACATATATGCATAAATATTTACATGCATTTGTATGTATAAACACATAGATGTATATATATATCTATCTATCTGTATACATGAAATAATTGCTTGCATGCTCCAGAGAAACATGAGTTTCCCTGGAAGAGAAGAACAAAACAGTGGGAAGTTTTCCAGAGTTACAAAAATATTTGCAGTTCTGAGTGGCACAGTTTGCTGATGCTAGTTTATACTGATAAAAAACAATATGATGGTGCTTCCTGAAAATTAAGTTCGTGGTTTTAGATTAAGTAGTCTTACGTAGACTTGAATCCTTTTTCTAAATAAAACCAAACATTAAAACATCTGTGCCTGGAGCTTTGGATCTAAGTAATGGATAGAAAATTTTCAATTCCATACGCTTCAGAGAAAGCCAGCAAAACACACCAAAAAGATATCATGACCTTCAACATAAAGTAGAGTAGTTTCCTAGAAGACTAGATTAATAGGAGATATCCTGACACATCCAGAAGTGATATACTACGGTAAATTTCCATGACAGACAAGAAAAAAAAAAGTGATATAAACTTTCTGGTTTATTCTCATAGATGAAGAAAAAATTGATAATGTTTAACTGCTTTCTTTCAATACATTTATTTCACGACAGAGATATGAAGTAAACTGCAACTGAAATTTTCTATTGTTATATTAGGAATGTTAATAAAAGCAATGGTTTATTCATAGCAATTTCTGCAAGTGAGCACTTATTAAAGAAGTTATAAAAGGCAACAGAAAGACAAGTAGAACTGATTAGATAATTGGTAAAAGAGAACCACAATCCATTATATCCATGATGGTGCAGAAAATAAAACCAAAAACCCTCAAAGGACTAAAAAAACGGAAGTTCACATGCTGCACAAATAAACCAAAGCCCACAACAATCCTTCCATTCACTTTATTTGGAGTTACCTTCTTTTATAAGTTTCCAATATCTAATTGAGTAACAAAACTTTAGAGTGATTTTGCCTCAAAGCCTTCCCTGGTGCATAGATTTTAAGGGCCAGAAGAGTTTCATCTACTAGGTTTTGCATGAAAACACCTCCAGCAGTCTAGCATTATGTATTTCCAGAAGAAAGTCAATGGAAGGCTTTGGAGCATTTTTAAATACAGCAGCAGAATTCTGCTCTTAAAACACAGAAGTTTGACATAGTGACATTTCACTTGTTTTAAGTAACCAGGGTAACATACCTGATACACTTGTACATGTGCTTTTACTATATACTATATGTAAAATAGTTATAATAAACTGTTGATCCGACATAGCCTCAAATTTAAATTTTTTTTCTATTAACTTTAAAGAACAGACTCAGGATCTGCAGACTGCAGAATGCCTACAGACCTGAAAGGAGTTTTCATGGCAAAAACTTTTGCATGTTTACAGACTCCTTAATTGATTACTACAATTGATTATTTCATTTAAAATAGTGGCTTCAAAGTTTTTCCAAATTACATATGGTGAAACACACTGCCATTCCTTCTCTTTGTGTCCTTTGTTTATATTTTGTGCTTCCCAACTTTGACAGCTTTGTCAATAAAACAGGCACATCTAATAGATAGGTGAAAGTCTGACAGGTTGTTCTGTAAGCCATGAACCACAAAGCTTGCAGCCTAATTTTACTATATAAATTGACATGTATCCTAATGACACTGGCTTATGTCTGCTGAGCAGTCATATCGACTTAGAAACTCCAGAGATGGAAATGTGCATTTCCAGATTAATGAAACCAATTCAGAGAGGACTAATTCAGCTGTATTTTGTGACTATATGCTCTGATTAGATATTCACCCTCATCGTATATTACCATTTCCATGGACCTGATTACAATGTGGTTTCATATAAAGAGGTTTCGGTTGTGCATTTATAGCTGTAAATTATTATAGACTTGCAATTTCCAATACAAATAGGAGATTTTGTGGTTCAGTTGGCCAAATTCAGTGAGTTTCAAGCAACCAGTGAACAGCACTGCTATCATTACACAAAAAGTGACAGAGGGGTAGCAACATCTCCTTAGTCCTAGAATTGAAAATTAAGACATACGTTTACTGTTTAGATAACATCCTTTGTGGTTATTCTTAGTGCATTTTGTGTCTTACTGGAAAAAAAAAAGCTACAAAACTCACAAATTTGACCACATAACGAATGTGACATTGCAAAGGGGAAATAATGGTTACATCCTTCTGTAGTGTACCAATTAATATTTTTGAACTTTGTGTTTTAAATTTTTCTTCTTTTTTTTTTATTTGTCTTACCAGCTTGCCACATTTGCTATCAAGTCTTCCATGAATGCAAAAATGCTAAAATGGGTGAGTTGTTAGATGTCTATGTCAATTTTTTCTTAGCTATCAGCATATTTATTGCTCTAGCACAGAAACTGACAAATGCAGCACAGAATACTCAAAGCTTATGAGAGCTATTACTATGTTAACACTCTTAGCTAAAGGTTCTGAATGCCAGTTTTAAACTCTTCAAATTGTTTTGTTTAGGCAAAATGATTGTATCATTTTCTCTTCATTTATATCACTGTTTTCTTGTTACTGTTGTTTAGATGTAGCAGCTGGGACTATTTCTTAAAGCAAATGACTATAAACAACCTCAAACT
This sequence comes from Pycnonotus jocosus, assembly GCA_013400435.1. NCBI lineage: Eukaryota > Metazoa > Chordata > Aves > Passeriformes > Pycnonotidae > Pycnonotus > Pycnonotus jocosus. The sequence continues at coordinate 26,156 of VWYP01014453.1, forward strand.
GTGCACGATATACTGCCTGCTATGTCCCCCAAACAATTCTTAAAATCAATGTTTACTCTTTAATTACTTATATCCTAATCATGCTTAAGAATGTTTATATCTCAGAGTGCAGAACACATAATTCCATCTGTTTGATTTATGTTTCAGAACTTCTGATTGTAAGAAAAAGGCTCTACCTGTTAGCTTATAAACAAGGCTCATAACAGCTGACTGTATCTTTTGCTAATGATGAAACATTAGGATTCGCAAAGGCTTATAAAGTTTTTGTCATTCTCATGTGACATAACTCATAAAACAACTGTACATATGTCTTTTTGGTGACATTTGGAGGTTAGGGCGGTATGAGAAATAAGGGGAAGAGGTTTTTTCCTCCTGAAAACACACATCTCGTCATTAAGTAGTCTATAACCAGGCATCCATGCATTTAATTATTGTGCACAACCATCTTCTTGTTTGACAATTTTTCTCTCAAAAAATTAATTTCTTGCAGCTTCAGTTCAGCCTGATTAGCTTCAGAACCTCTGTAAAAAAAAAGGAAAAAGAAAGACTGTCCATTTCCTTTGTCAAAAGTTCAGACAATGCCTATATACATCTTTACCCCATGATAATGCCTTCTATATGCTGCAAACTGCTGAAAAAGGAATACTGAATTCTTAGCTGAATACCTCTAAGTAGAGGGAACACCAGTAAAGAGAACCCACCAGCCAGAGCCACAAGAGTTCTTGTGGTATAAATGAATGAAGTATATCATGATGTATACTGAATGTTCCTATAGAGCACTAAGAAGTGTTAAGACAAATTGCCCTACATCTCCACTTGAATGAAAAGAAAACAAAAATCAGTAAAGGATCTCTTTCATTCCAAACTCCAACAGTTTTCCAGCATGGTCCAAGGCATGTATCACAGTGGCCATTGAATTGACAGTGGGTATTCAAGCTACATTTCTTCAATGCCAGTGAGAAACCTGAAGTCAAATAGTCAGACAAGGAACTATATGCCACAAAGAAGGTGAGGCCTGGGAAAATGCCCCAGCTGACTCCAGAAGAAATTACAGGGGGAAGGGAGGTAATCTGAGGCAGCTAAACCACAGAGTGCAAGATAAACCTGAAAGAAAAACATTATCTCCATATAATGATTTTTTTTTCCTTTTACTGAACAGAAAGTACTCCAGCTATAGATTACAGCTAGAAAGATAGGCAGGCTACAGTTAATGCATTTTAAACACACATGGGTACATGTGTCATTACCATTTAGTGTAATCTGGTATACTTAAGAACTGTGCCAGATGTCTAGTTTGTATGGCTAGGACATTCTTGTTTGGGAGAAGAAAAATAATTCTGAAACTTGTTAAATCTCCTCAAAAATTGCTTGTCACAACACTGCACTTTCTACTCATATAAAGCAGATTTTTTTTTTCAAAGTTAAACAGCTTTATAGTCTTGAACACTCTGTTTTAAGATCCTCCTTCTTGCCTGACACTTCCCCAATAATTTTGGTTGCACCCTCTTCTCTTTTTTGGACATCAAACTGCCTATGACAAGTGTTCTCAGTGCTTCCCTTGAGGTCCTAAGCATATAAGGAAAAAACTCATTGTTTATTTCTAAATCTGCTTGGAGTTAAAGTTATGCAACTCTGTTAATTTCATTATATATCTTCAGACATAAACTGAAGGTAAAGGAGAAATCACATGAAAGCTTTCAAACTTTTCTTCTTTCTTATTTTTTGTATAAATCCTAATGTTTCCTGTTATTTAAGCTCATATGGAAGGATGAAAAGGCTACTGACATCTAGAACGTACATCGAGTAAACACCCAAATCATATCACATTTCAAAAATCTAACAGTTTCTTCACTAAACTTACATCAGACCTTTTATTGTTGTAATTATTTCTAGCTGTCATTTCCCAGCTGACTATTTTGACCTCCATCCTATCCAAGATTTCCTAGAAAGAGAAGACACAAGTACTGAAATAATATTTTTGGAATATTTTAAGAATCCATATCTCTGAATCCCTTTTACTCACTAATTAAACCTATTTGCCTTATATGTACATAATTCCCTGTAATGTGATATTTTGCTTTACATTTCAAAAGCAATAAAGAAAAAAATCTGTGCACATTTATTAATTTACCAGTAGTGAAAATGAAACGGTAGTTCATTTTTAATAGATCCCACAGAATTTGGTTTTCAAAATTAAGAGTACTCCCTATACACACAGAAATGCTGGTTCAAAATCTCATTTTAAGTCCTTTCAGCATGTTTGTTTGCAATAAAGGAGTTATACACACAGATAAGTTAGACTTTGTTTTGTTATGAATACCAAAAGGATAAATCAGCACCATAGTGCAGAAATCAGTAGCTGTACTGATTTCTCATTGGAGTAAACCAAAGGAATAACTCCAGTGTAAAACTAGAAGGAGAACCAGTCCTCTAAAACTCAAATCTTGTTTTAAATTTAATTTTTATTTTGCTTGAAGCCATGCACTTATTTTAAAAACAGATATAAACTTTTGTTTCTTTGGTTGGTTGGTTTGTTTTTAATATAAACATCTAAAGTCCCAATTCAGTGATGCAATTTATAAACAGGCAGTGATTAGAATAATATTCAAATTTAAATATTTGTAAGACCCTTTCACAGTTATGGGCCCAGGTATTCCAAACTGAACTAATAGGCAGACATGAGGCTACTTTTATCCACTGTTGGAGCAAGCTTTAAAGAGCTCAGCTAAATCATGTCACTTTGAATGCTAGTCTGCTTAATGCCTAACTTGCTCTTTTGAAAGGTAGAATATTTATACATCTATCACACCCACGTGCCAGCTTCCTGAGCAAACTGCCTATGTATTTTGGGGTGATTTTTTTAAACTAATGTTTTTGTAACTGAGGTCTTGACGACTTGAATATCTGTTTCAGCTTTAGCTCCTGAGTGAAATGGAAGAGGGCTTTGCATTTACCTTAAGCACTTTATAACTTTGCAAATGTACTACTGTGGCTATCGCTACACCATGAACATCTAAATGAATTGTACTTTTGTTTTCCATTCTAGAGAACACTGAAAATATATGAATTTCCAGCTGGATATATTTCAGACTAATGACCCATGAGCCACATTGTTTGTGCCTGAGACTGAGCTTGTGCTACCTGTTCATAGCAAGAGTATACAGATTCCATGGACTGGAAAACAATCAATTGAGCCACTCATTTTTTATTCAGTTTTTAAAATTAATCTCTGCATTGGTGTTTTCACCTGAATCTCTTCTGCCATGGAAAAAATGCATTTCACTTAATGAAGAAAAATATTCTCCCAAAGTTTTCATACATTATAAAGGCAAGGCAAGAGAACAATGGAGCCAGTGATCCAACCAGGTCACTGCAAGGATTAGGTTGTGTTATCTGCCTATGTCCAGCGAACAGGCTGACTCAGTAATGATCCAAAGGCTGAATTATCATAGCTGGAGAGTCCTGAGTTCATACAAACAATCCCAACATTTCAGACAAGGCCAAGATTTGGATCTACAGAAGACTTTTGAAATGGTTTTACATTCATTCTCTCACTAGTGCTTCTCATAGCACTCAGAAGATTCAGTGAACAGATTTTTCCCAGAACTAACTTTTTATTTTTTACCCAGTTAGTTTCCACTTGAATCAAATTCCTGAACTACCATTGAACAAATACTGATCCCCCAACTTATTAACTGTTTAATCTACATTAAAATGTTTTTTATTTAAAAAAAAACATAGTATTCAAACTCTCAACAGATATAATTCACAAACTTCTTATATTTCTCATTCTATCTTTCTTCTCTCATATAATGATAGAGTCAGCAGTGAAGTCATTCAGAGTAAAGTACAATTTTATGAGACTAAGACAAGCAGTTTCTGTCCATCTAATCTGCAGAATATCATCTTATGTTGGTTTATGTCAGAGCATGATTCTTCCTTCTGCCTTAGAATGAATAGTTTCCTACCTCCATGATTAGACTGAAATAAATACTGTGAGTGGGTCTCTATCATGTGTTTAGTATGCACCAGCAGTCTACATTTTTGTCTATTCTTGACAAGTACTAAGAAGGATACCCAAATTCAAGGCTGTATCTTGATGGTGTTTAACAGATGCTTGATAATGCTCTGGACTGACTATTATATTGTAATAGCTTTAGGGCTATTATAATATATCACACAGAGCACCTCCATAATAATATCTTTCTGTCACAACATATAATTAAAAATTCCCATGCCATATTCTCAGGATATAGTAATTACTCATCAAGGTTCATCAATATTTTATCATATTCTCTTATGTCTGCTACTCACTAAAAAAAATTTACACAATGGAATTGGTGTACATTCATAGCCAAATAGAAAATTATTTTTAAACTTACACAAAAAGACCCATCAGAGATGCCTTAAAGAATTTAAGGGTCAGTGAGCAACTGAAATGTAATGAAAGAACTGAAAAAAGGTGCATAATATTGGAACTTAAATTTAAAAAAAAATTTCATATGTGAAGACATTTCAAGGTGACATATAAAGAGGAGGAGATTTAAATCAAACCAATAAAATGAAGATCAATAATAAAGAAATTGGTAGATACCATATGGCCACTGCCTAAACTGTCAAAAGTACTAATTTTGTTCTATACTCACCAAATCTCTCATAGCATGAATAATTAAATGATCCTGTATGCATAGACATAACATGGTGAATAGTATTGATATAAATATCCACCTTCATTACTGAGCAATTTGCTTCATTTTCTAATAAAGATCAATAATAATAGCAAAAAACATATATACAAATTTTAAAAAGGAATTATTGCTGTATATATACCAAAGAAGGAGGTGTGGTGTCACCCCAGCTGGCAACTACATACCCCATGAGCATTTGCTCACTTCCCTTCCTTCTGATAGGAAGAGGAGGAGAATCAGAAAAAGTAAACCTTGTGAGATAGGAATATTTTCATTACTGAAATAGAGTATAATAAATAATAATAATAATA
>VWYP01014454.1:0-23734 GCA_013400435.1 Pycnonotus jocosus
AATTAATTCTAGAACACGTTGCTTATTGACATCATAATAACGTGTCAGTAAACAACACGTTCCATTCAATCATTAAATCTGTAAATGAAAATTTATTTAAAAGCATAAAGAGATAAAACAGAGTGAGGGTTAAATGATTTTTGAGTTCACTGCTGTCACTCATGGGGCTTCCAACAGGAAGATGTCAACAAGGACACGGCACATTGTACTCACTTTTGTTTCTCTTAACCCAAAAAGGTAGGTTAAAGATACTTTAAACGAGAAAATAAAGACATTTTTCTTTTGCTTTTTGTCTAGCACAAGAACATCTCACAGGGCAATTCTTTTTTAGGGATTTCTACACCACACGGGAGCACTGTTGCCTGTTCACTTCAGGCTTTTCTGTGAGGAGAAGTCCCTAAAGCAGGCCATGATCATATGAACACACACATGGAATCCTAAGCACAACACAGAGGTATCTACCCCTTGAGAAAAATATTTCCCAAAAGTTACTCACAACTATGAAATTCCTTAATATGAAAAGTTCTCTGTAGAGCTCTCATAATTGCATTTCCTCTTCTCGAAATCCTCTTGATTATAATCAATTAATATAGCAAATACAGAAAGTCAATTAATGTTGAAGTGTCTTGGACAGAGTCCCACAGCGCTCTGCAAGCTGGCAGCAGGCAGATTCCATGTGATAAAAATTGTCTAGCAAAAATATCTTCATATAAACAAAATCTGGGGACAGCTTTATTTAGTTCACTACTTCACTCATTCTTCCTTTCTACCACACACAGCACCCACAGTGCAAGTGCAAACTGACACATTTTTGCATTGTTTTGTCAGAAATCCTATCTGAGGTCACCTTTCCAGGTCTCCACACTATGATAAAGTGTTGGTCAAAGGATGAGCTGCTGTAATTAATCACGTGCTCATTTATGTCCCTGATTTTTGTCATGCACATGTCAAACCCTGGACGTGAAACAAAGGAATGGCAAAGGCTTTTATGGAGAGGCAAAAATGAATGTGAACAGATGCAGGTAGATAATACCTGATTACAGGTAAGAATAAAGTGTTCATCATGTTATAGGTAATATTTTAAAAGTCCTATCTCAATAAGCTTCATTTACATCCAGTATAATTAAAAGATCAGCATGAAAACTAAAGGACTGAGTTCCTTGTTTTTGCAAATTCCCTTGCAAATGGGAACTTTCCATCATGCCTAGGCTGCTTCTGCTTGTCCTTTTCCCCTTTTTGATAAGATGGACCCTCAGTTTATCTCACATCCCCCTTTAAAGGAAAGCAAATAGGGGCAGCATTCAGGTAATTTCCTCTAATTAAACCATGTCATGAGAGCTAAATGGTGTGAATGCTCACCAGGAGATCTCGTTCTGATACACCAGCTACCAGCAAATTATGAGTTGCCAAACATAATCAAGAGAATGAATTACAAGAGCTATCAGCAGTGTCAAGCTGGATAAGGAAATGTGTGATTATTGCTCAGCCACAGCTGAGAGATTCACAGCAAAGTGCAGAAGGCTCTAATTAATAAAAACTGTGGAAATAGCAAACAAATTTTTTACCCCAACATGATTATGAATTTCAAGTAAAAACAAATATTTCAACCATTTTCCAGGTTTTTAAGTACTCATATATTCTTTTCATACACTGTTCACTACTCCAGTATCTGGAGTACTGCAGATATAAATCCAGGTTGTATAACAGCTCTATTATTAATACCTTTTTTAGTGAGAAAGTTTAGTTACAAAAGTATGCTGAGTGAAGAAATGGAATAACCACTTCAAAAGCAGCTGAAACTGGATTTAAATCAGATTATGTCAGCATCTTTACAATTCCACAAGTGGAAATAATGCTCATTATTGCCATCACACACTGCAATTTTACTTCTGTGATGAGTATAAACAATCAGTGGTGGCATTTCACCATTACAAATTTTGTCATAATAAAAAGTACCGTAAAAGAGCAGTGCTTTTATCCACAGGTAAGAAACTAATTCAAATTGTATAGCTTGTTGTGTCTGAGAAGTTCAGCTGCAGATAAAGATTCTCTGAAAATTATTAATTCAAAACAGGGCCTTGTTTTATAAACTGAGTTGCTGCTTTCCATCTCCAAACCAAAAACCAAAGGCCTGAAACAATTTCCTCACCCCCCTCTAATTCTTTATTTATTTTTCAAGCATAGAGATGAAATCAGTTCTTTAGTAAAGAAGAGCAAAGCTGTGAATTTCCTGTGCATAAACCCCATGGTCACAGACTCACCTCACCAGGGACTGCTGATATCCCATTACTGTGGTCTTTTGAACAGAGAAAAAGATAATAATTTCAGCAAACCATCTGTTTGCCTGTGATAAACCTTGTTTTCTCCACAAAGCTGGAACTGGAAACTTAACTCTGGTAAATTATTTCATAAGTGCTGCAGTAATAAGGGACGTGAGGGTTGCAATTCCTTTAGGCTTCATTATATATCACATTTTAGCTCTTTTGCAGTTAAGCAAAAGAAAGTGGGAAATTAAGTATATTTCCTGGTGTGAATGTCACCCGGAATTTCCAGGAGGAGAGTTGTTAACACATCTGTGCATCACCGAGCACCACAAACAGAATACAAACCAGTTACCTCTCTAAAGCTGTGGGTGCAGGTTTTTCTGCACTTCAAAGGACTTGTGTTTTAAAGGAAATGATTCACTCAGAGGAGAAATTCACTCTATTAAAACTTTCATAACCCTCCACCACCACCATAACAGCAATTGTGACATTATTCTAAGCCTAATCTGACAACTTCTGACTTGCTGTGGAGATGCTGTTTCCAAACTGAAGGTGCAATTCCATCCATTTTACCTCTTATTCACATTTTCTGCAGAGAAACCCGAAGCATTTCACTTACTGGGAAAATAAAGCTCCTGGAGAAGAGGTAATGACACAAGAATACCTTTTAATAATAACTGAACACCAGAGGCACCTCAGGTAGAAAAGGCAGAATGGAATTACCTAAATTGAAAAATTAGTGTGAGACTGAGATTTTCTGCTTTAGTTGAAGATAAATGTATTGAATTATCTCAGAGTATCTAAGTTATCTCTGGTTTACTGTTCCATCTGAAGTAAAATATTATTCCTCACAACCCTTCTGTTATTTGCCATCCCCAGACAGATTGTGGGAGAAGAAACCTTAGTTTTATTTACATATTTTACAGCTGCTGAAGCAGCAGTTCAGCTAACCAGCAAAAGGGCAACACAACCAAAATCCGCAGATCATGCTGGGAAACTTCAGATAATTGTAACAAAAAAGCTGCTGCAAAGTTCAACCTGTAAATGAGCCTGCTCTGGGGCAAGGGGCTGCTCTTTGCTGCTCCTCACTCTGCTGGATGAGATTCCTCCATGAGAAGCTGGGATCTGCAGGAAGGAGAAGGATTTGGGAGAAATCAGCACAGAACAGAATGCTCAAATGCCTTCCCACTCCTGGAGCTTCAGGGCGCAAGGAGCTGCACAAGGTAATTGCTGAAAGTGGTTTCACCACACTTGGGAGAACACAAAGCCTTTACAAAGCACATCACTCCACCCTCCAGGCTACACCGGGGCCAATTTTTCAGCATTTTCACCAATTTTGGGAAAAATAAGATGGCATCAGGTAAGTTTTGCTAAAGCAATGAAAGCCTCCATTCCTACCAAAGGCATTCATGTTGAAGAGTCATCCGTGCTATCTTTAGGTTATCCAGGCTCCTTTTACACAGCATAAATATTCCAAAAATCTCGCAGTGGTTACCACAGCAACAAAGTGAGCTGTGCTGCATGAACCAGCTCCGGGGCTGGATCTGCACTACAATGGGGCTCATCACCTGCTATTTTTCACCCCATTCATCCAATCCAGCTCACTCAGCTCTGTGTCTTGCATGCTTGTACACATCCTCCTGCCCAGCCAGCCCCCCACACCACCCACAGCTCCCACCCAGCTCAGAGCACGGGCTCTGTGTGATGCTCCCACCTTCCTGCCACTGAGAGCTGCTACCCCACAGTTGGATTATCTGAAAACCTTGGCTCTTTGAGAAGAGGTAGACACACATGGCAGGATCTTCAGACACATCTCTAATCAGATCAGCACCTTTAATTGGTCAATAAACACGTCGGCAGTGCCAATACCATGGAAATGTCAAAGCACATCACAGAGGCTCTGGACAAGCCCATCACTCTGTTCAAGAACAGGGAATCTCTTACTCTGCACCAAGGTTACAACCCCAATTGGGTCTGGCAGTGATGCCTTGAGTTTTATCTTTCATATTTTCATGTAGCAAAAGAACCAAAGGCAAAAGGTGTTGCAAACACCAGAAGGAAAAATATGGCCTGGGTGTCATTCAATCAGAAAAAAAAAAAAATCTGGATTTTTTCTGGAACATCTTTTCTGAATCTCTTTTTCTGGAATATATTAATCACAAAGCGTTTGATCTGCAGTTCTTTAAGAACGCAAATCAAGCTGTGAGCAAAACCAAAACTCTGCACCAGGCATTCAGTGAAAGGTTTATGAGGAAGTCCCCTAAATGGCCAAAAGCACATTTTGCTGTCTCTGTGTTCTGAGAGGAATCCAGCTTTTGGGTTCCTACCAGAGCACACTTCCTCCCACACACGGGTCCTGTTTCTAAGCAATCTGCAGTTTGTGAAACAGGAATAAAAGAGTTAAATATCACCACTCAGCCTCAGCTGCTGTGCCCCCAGGAGCAGCATCTCCATGTCCAACAGAAGGCACAGATTTATCCCAGCAGAGCACAGGATCCTGCAGCTTGGAGGGGGCAGCTCAAGGCTGACTCAAGGAGAACACAACATTAACAGGAAAAGGAAAAGAGACTCCAGAAATAGAGACTCCACTCTGTTTCCATTACCAAGACCTCCACGTGGCCTTCATTGAGCAGGAATTAAGAAAAGAAAAAATTAGGCAACCTGAGATCTTAAAGTACTGCTGCTCATTAGCAGTAATGTGCTAAACTCAGGCAACTTTGCCATATTTACAATTTCAGAGACTTTTAGCCCCTTTTATTCCATGGAAAACTACAGCTATTCCAATTTTTCTCGAGGGATAGATAGACAATATTTAGGGAGAAGAAAACCTTCAAGATTAATTTTAAAATCTCCTAGAAACTTCATCTTAAGGGCTTCTCAGACAACAGTGATGCCACTGAAGTCAGTAATGAAACCAATATCATGCAACTCAATAAATCCATAATAAACTCACTACCTAAAGAGTGTGGGTGGTTCTATCTCTCTTCCTTCCTTTAGTGAAGGGAAATGTCAGAACAAAAAAAAACAAAAAAAAAACCCCAAAAAACCCCAAACCAAAACAATAACCCAAACTACAAAGAACAGGAAAGAATGATCAAAGTTATAGAAGAGCTCCCTCATAAAAAGCAACTAAATAGGTCAGACCCAGGTCAGGAAAATGGTACAGCCGTGATTATTTTAGTTTCTAGATTATTATCTAATATAAAGGAAAAATATACTGGCATACACTGGGCTGTGAGGTGCAGCTACTGATGGAGAAGTCTCTGAAACGTTCAAAATATATTGAAGTCTAATTATATTTGGTAACAGAAAATGAGGCAAGCCTTGAGTCAAATCTAAATTTGAGATTAGCTGATTTATAACTATCTCAATTCTATAATAATGCAGATTTAAGAAGTAAATACGTTTGTGTTGGTGAGAACTATACAGCAATAAAGTAAATAAAGGGAAGCTGTATTATGCTGTGTTTAATATATTGTTTAATGCATTCAGATCCTTTTCCTGGCAGAAAAGCAGAGTATCCATCAAAGTACAGTAGCAGCTGGCAACTGTAATACACCAATATCCAATTTCTCTAGGGGAAAAAAAAAAAGGTTGCATCTAACAAAATCTGCCTTTCTATGTTTCCTTTCAAACTATTAAAAAAAACTCCATTTAACAGAATAAAAAGGAGTAGTAGCGCAAGGAAATAACAGCGATGAACAAAACAGATGTTATGAGTCAGATCCTCAGTTTGAATAAATCAACACATTGCAGAAAGCCAAGGGATAATTTGTACCATTTTACAGTCACGTCTCCATATCAAAGATGGTTCTCCTGGAGCTCCTGGAGGACAAAACGGGCACAGAGAGCTGAGCCAAGGGCATCCAAGCAAGGACCAGCAGAAGATAGAGGTCAGCAGTCCATGGTCACAAGATCACTGGTTATAAGGTCTTTTAAGGGTTAATTAGCCAATAAACTCCTGCCACAAAGATTGTTTCTATTTTCACACCAATCCCTGATTAAATTGTCTCACACTTTGCCACAATGGACTTTCTTATACCAATCCTGTAACAACACACAAGCCTGCTTGCTATACCTTAAAACTTTTTACTATTTCTGTAACTGCTTCTATAGCTGCACTTTAAAGTTTTAAAACTTTCTACTATCGAGTTTAATATGTCTCTGTCTATATTGCAAACCCAAATTCTTGCTTATGGGCTTTTCCAAGGGCTCAGGTCAAACCCTGAATCCATTTCTGTGTTTGGGCCTATGAACAAGGTTTTGAGAATTTCTGTACCTGGATTTCCAATGTGGTTTGACCCTTAGGAGACACTTCAGGACTTTTCAGTACAAAATTAACTTCTTTTGAAAGTTTGAGTTGCTTTCAGACCTCCTGTGGATCCCTCCCACTTTGCCAACAATCAAAGGAACGAAAAAGGAAAGAACCAAACAAATTTGTTTGTTCTTAGACCTGGAAGATCTTCCTGTGGTTCTTTCTGCCTAGTCATTTGTGATAACCTCCATGATTAACCTGTGAGTAATAATCACATTGGTAAGTTCCCACTGTGCACTGCTGCAGTAATAATTTTTTTTTTTAACATAAAATCCAAGAAATGCAGAGCTGTAATGTGAGATACGACACCACTGGTTCCCACTCAAGGTGTTCCAGACTGCCAACGTCACAAAAGCTTCTGTGTTGTTCAGACAGAGAAACTGTAGGAAAAGTACTCAGCCCAGAGTTTTCACCAGCCATCCCCTTCTTGTTTGACTGTGTGTTTATTTTAACTGTCAAATTACGATTCTTGTCAAAACATATCGCCTTCTCTCCACCGCCATATGCCAAGAGAAATCTTCACATTCTCACTTGAATGTCATGACTGCTTCAGCGTTTTGCACTGAATATTTCTCGAGTGTAGAACAATCTCTGAAGTAATGCATTCCTTTACTAAGAAAGGAACAAGGAACCAAGGGTCTCTCATTATCATTAATTTCCACATCAGCTGTCCTGTGATATTATGGCTGTGGAAGGAAATGGTCTCTTTGCCTATAATTAAACACCATAAATTTGTCTGTACCTGTCATTAATCTAAAGGACAAGATTTAAAGAGAGTAAAGGGGCAAAGTGCCATCTAATTAAACGTGCAGCTTAAGTCCTACTTTCAAAGTTTAGCAGAATATGGAAGCCTCTGTCTCATTTCTTCTAATGAGTATTTTAAAAATCTGATTTAAGTGACAATTGTTTGTCTTTTTTTCATTGGCTATAAATGCAAAGTGGGCGTCCACTCACACTCTTGAACACTAAAAACCAATCTGTCCCGTTAGGAGGTTTGCCACGGCTTTGGAGGGCTACCAACAAGAATTTCATCGTGAAAAGAACCCAAATAAATACAGTTCATCACCAAAATAGTCAGTGTGGAAAAATTATCTAAATGCCAGAAGATATTTTAAAACCTCCCAAAGTTCCTCGAGTTTGGAGGCAGACAGGAGCTTTGTGGAAAAATCCAGCTTGCTGGAAAGTTTGGGGTTTTTTTCAGTTAGTCAAACCCAAAGTAATCAGAAAAAAATTAAAACTTGTTCAACAGTTTACTGATAAATTGTTAGCTTGGCCTGTGCTCTGGAGGCCACAACTGTGGGGTCATTTATTCCAGGTTTGGAATCCCCATGCACAAATTGCCAACAGACTTGGAAATGCAGATCAGGAGCACTCAGCCTGGTTTGGTGTCTCCATCAGAGGGCAACAAACCTGCTCAGGTGATTAAGAAATGAAAAATCCAAAACTGGTCAAGTTCCCAAATCTCTTTTTTGGTGACTTATTCTTCACCAAAAAAGAAATCACCCATATGTAGCATGGTTTTAAGATTACTTACATATATATTTATAACTAGTTATTTGTTATTTATATAGTGATTATATATGATTATGATAAAATTATGATTTTTTTTTAATCAGTGGCATGGTTGCTGCCTTTCATTCGACTCTTCATTGTGAAGGCAAACACTACTTTAGAATAAAATACAGCAACAATGGAATTCCCTCTGCATTCAGCTTTTTTGACACTCAAATGATGCCAAAAGTCTTGAAAACTCCCAGGCTTGCATGCAATCCTACATTCTCAACCCTGCTCAGAGACCATGCCTGCTGCTTCTCATTCATAACACCTTTACAGAAAACATTTTGCTTTTAAGACAACTCTCAAAATTGTAACCTGGGTGTGACCACAAGCCATAAAAATTCTCAAAGTAAGGAAGTTAATGGATCGAGGTGTCAAAAAACCCCCAACCTAATTACTTTAAAAAATAGCTGGAGCAAAGCAAAAGTCAACAGATAAAGTTGATCTGAGCCAGTAAAAGAGCTCAGCAAAAAAGAGATGCAAAATAAACCCACAGAAGCTAAATCATTTTTATATCAAATCCACAGCCACAAAGAATGTTTTTAACCAGCAGGACTACAACTTCTTTGTGACAGCTGGAAGCTGAATAATAAGTTCATGAAACATTTTATTGTATCTGCTTCACTCTTGTTTCAAGTTTAGTTCTGTTCTATATTCACAATAAAACCTCCCCTCTCAATTCATTACCTGCAGCCTTAATTGGGTAATACTTCTAAAAACTAAGATTATGTGGTTTATCTACTTTTGGGCTGGGTTTTGAAGACAATATAAAAGGGGAAATTTGGAAAAAAAAAAGTATAATTTTAAATTGGGACTTTTTCACTTTTTAATTTCCAGTTTGTATGCCATATTTTTAATAACAAGAAGAAAACATCAATTTCCAACATCTCGTGTATATTCACCCAGTAACTCCAGATTTAAAGAATCAGAAAAAGAAGACAAGTTCAGCACAAGACCATACAAAGACATAACTCTGCAAAATATTCTAATGTGGTCTTAAAATACTATCTAGCTACTTAAAATTCTAAAAATTGTCATCTCATATGTCTGAATCACATGAAAAAACGAAATAAGCACAAGACTGATCCTCCCTTTACAGATTGTGGCTGCACACCCTCCCACTAGTCCCTGATCAAACGCTTTATTTCACATATCCAAGGAATTTCATGCAAAATCACCCACTCCAACTCTTAAATGTCACTTTCTGGACACAGATCAGGAGTTCAAATAATCTCCAGTGTCCCCAAACACCAAATCCTTGACCCTGCAAGACAAACTTGGAGGTGACACCTGAAATCGTGTCTCCTCACAGATATCTTCTGAATTTTCCACAGCTCTGAGCAGGCCACTTGTTCTGTAAATGAAGAATTAATGAGCCCTTTCACCCAGGAATATTAGATATTTGGAAATGGCCAATCACGGCTCAGGGTATTTTAGAAATTTATTCTGGCATTCCTCTCACAGCCTTATTAATAAATTAATTAGCTGCCCTTATAATACAAAACATCTCCCTCTGAGAGCACCACTGAAGGGTGATTTTCAGCCCAAGGACCCTGTGATAGGTGAGGTAGCAGTGATTATCTTCACTTTTAAAATCCAGTACAAAACAAGACAAAGGGCTAGAAAACATAATTGGAGAAATAATAATTCTCCAATAATTTGGAGAATGAGGCTGCAGTGGATGAGGTGGTTTTTGTTTTTTTCTCTTCAGGAAGCTGCTACACTGAAGCTCTAAATTCCTTCATGTAATTCCAAAACTGCTTCCTTTGAATCTCCATGAGCTGTTCCAAGAGAAGAGTTTCCAGCTGCTTTTACAGTCCACACGTGGGGAATGAGTTAAGGTAATACAGAAGTAGGAAGATTTGGGGAGAAATAAAAGGCAAAAACCACCCAGTCGTGATTCAGATCTGCTTTTCAGTGCTCTGCCTCCCATAAATAAAAAGAATGAAAGTTGTGCTTTATCACAGTCTTTTAAAAGACCTGTTAATGAGCTTAATATTACATTAGTGCATGGGTGATTTGCTGAATGGACATGGCAGCTCATTTATTTAAACAGGCCATGCACAAAGTTCCCATTCAGGAAGAGCTGAGAGCCTTGTTTAGCAGGGAATAACATTCAAAAACAGGAACAAACCCACTCTACTCTTCATTTTCTTCTAGAAATTATTTGAATGGTTCCAAGTGAATCAATTTAGCAATATTTGAAGATTGAACATCTGCTTTCCAAAGTTATTCAATTAAAACACAAAATGGCTCATATCATTTTTTTATATGCAACCATATAAGGGATTGCATCAAAGAGAATGCCTTACAATTACTGTGATAGTCAGAAATAAACAAGTATGAAAACAATTATTTCCCTCCAGAGTGGATAACACTTCCAGTTTAACAGTCATGAGCAAAGTAATTTGTGAAGTTTATTAAGATTATGGTTTTACAGGCTTTAATTTATTGAGACAAAGCCTCATTTATGCAGAAGCATTAGGACATACTACTGACTCATTTGATATCAAATATTCTTCCTGGAATAAAATTTTCACATAATTACTTCAAATAAATGAGGTGTTTACAGTCAATGAACTGATTCCCTTTAATCTGTTTCTGAAATAATACATACTTATGGAAAAATAGCATAAGTTTCTTCAAACTAATAATCAACTTTATGGTGAAACAGATGAAGTGCCTTCCCAAAGAAAGCCTTTTACTTGACTAAATGTATCCCTATATAATGTAAACAATTCCTGTTCTGACTAGGTCTCAAATTGCTAACTCATTTCTCAGATCCCTGTGCAGAGAACAGGATTTATCAGATCAAATTGCCAAACTGGTGAGAAGCTGGGGGTTTTTTTTAATACATTTTCAGTGTCTTGGACCAGACCTACTGTGAATAACAGCAGAGTGCTCAAATCCAAATCTAAATGAAAGATTCACCTCTGAATCCAGTGAATGCTGCTGCAATATGCAACATCCATGTACCTGCTCCCCGTTATTTAAATTGGGGAAACCTTGCACAAATCTTGCAGTGTAGACACATGAACAAAGCTTTCTCCACAGTCTCCTCATCCCTGCCAAGAGATCTATCTGTCAGCAGCATATCACATAATTAATTGCAATATTTAGAAGACAGGACTTTTTTTTTTAATCTAAAAATGTAGCCTTGATCTCTTTCTCCTGCGTGAGACTTGATTTCCCTGAGTAGATGATCACTTATTACTCATGTCCTTTCTTACTGAGCCCAAATAATGACAATGTAAAGATAATGAGGGATTGTTAATGCATTTTTGTTGAGATATTGGTTAATTTAAAAAAAAAAAAAAAAATCTCAGCCAGGGTGAACAAAGCTGAGCTGGTCCAGAAGGTGGCAAAGATCAAAAATGAAATAAATCAAAGAGGATGTGCAATAGTTGCAGGCACTATTACAGCAACTGGCTTATGATGTGATAGCTGAGGGTTTAACCATCAGTTTCATTAGGAGTTACAATTCCTTGGTGTAGACAGCTTTGAAGTGAAAACTCCCTTGATGTACAGCCTTGGAAATAGGAGTTCTCAGCTAAAAGAAAACACCTCCTCCCCTATGACAATCCGATGCTTTTGGTTATGTTTCTTCCTTTAAAAGATGTAGTTCCAAAAAAAGAAACTGTCGTGGTTTATCATCAGTGTGCTTGCTTCTAACGAGTTGGCAAAAATTCTTCATTTCTTCCCCTTCTCACCAACAGGGACAGAAGGCTCCTCACAGGCCACTGTTTCTGGTAGGGAGCATCCTTTATTACACACAAAAATCAGAGAATTTTTTTTCCCCACCAATCTTGCTGAGCCTTTGTATCCCTTGCATTGTTTTTACGTGAGCTGCACTCTTCAAATCCACTGCCAATTCAAGCACTGCCATGGACATGGTAGAACTGTACCTCTTGGAGCAAGCAATCACATTTGGTGGTTCCCACATTCTGTTCCTCAGGAGGAAATACACAGCTCCTCATTTTCTGCCACACAGGTTTAAGGAGCTGAATGCTGGAGCCCAGTCAGGCACTGGGGAGGCAGCACAAATTCCAGATTCTGTTCTGAACCGTCCCCTAGAGAAGCTCCTCTGCACGCAGCAATGGTGGAGTGCACTTTGATGAAGCAGGGAGTGCAGTTATTATTTGTTCACAGAGGGATGGAAATAACTTCCACCGTCTGAAATGTGGGAGAGGAGGTGGTGCTCACCATGGTCCTTGTCTTTGGGGACAAACCACACATCCCCCATGGATGTGGAACACATCAGGGGCCACAGAAGACATCCCAGAGCATGTTGAGATGAGATCCCAGAGTGTGTCAAGATGTCCCAGAGCATCTCAAGGCATCCCAGAGTGTGTCAAGGCATCCCAGAGCATGAGAAGCATCCCAAAGTGTGTCAAGGTGTCCCAAAGCATTTCAAGATATCCCAAAGCATGTCAAGACATCCCAGAGTGTGTCAAGACATCCCAGAGCCTGTAAAGACATCCCAGAGCACCTCAAGACGTCCCAGAGTGCATCAAGAGATCCCAAAGCATATCAAGACATCCCAGAGCATGTCAAGACACCTCAGAGCATGTCAAAATATCCCCAAATCATGTCAAGACATCCCAGGGTATGTCAAGACATCCCAGAACATCTCAAAGCACCCCAGAGCATCTCAAGGCATCCCAGAGCATCTCAACCCCTCTTGTGGCTCAGCACAGAAATGTTCACCCCTGGGGTGCAGGAAGGAAAATAATTCCTGCTGCTCTGTGCCAGTCACTGAGGGCAGGCAGGAGGGCACAGGGGCAGCAGAGCTCTCTGCCAGGAGCCAGCTCAAGTGCCTGGCTGGGATTTGGGCTGCTCAAAGACAGGAAACAACTCATTCCTCTCCCGTATGAAATGTTAAAGCACAGAAGTCCAAGGGTTTCTTTGTTCTTACCGGGATAATGGAATTACCCAGGAAACTCAGAGCACTTTCTAAAATTACATTTCATTCCTGTGTAATCTTAAGATTAATTAACTTCTGTGTTCCTTCATTCTTCCTCTGTGTATAATACTGGTTTATTGACATGTAAATTTGGGGGGACTGGGGGGAGGAATCCTCAGAAGTTCAATATCTCCTGCAGCAGAGCAGGAAAAGTAAAGGAGAGGTCATACAGTAATTCAAAGCAGGGGAGTCACAAACCAATGTATTTCCCATACACGTTCCCAGACCTCTGCTAAATTGACTGCTGCACAAGAAAAGCAAACCCAAATGAATGTCAGCCAGATATTGCCTCTTCCTTCACCTCATCTTCACAAACACAGGGAGATCATTTCTAATGAAGCTCGCCCTTTCTCAGCTGAAAAATTAATCTGCAAGCAAAATTAAGACATCTTTTCCCATATCCCTCCCACCCAGAAAACGTTAGTAATTTTGGTTCAAATGGCTTGGTTTAAGCTCAAAATATTTTTCCTTTCCCAGTTCTCCATCAGTGCCACTACTCAGATGTTTGATGTGTTGCTACAGTTAATTTCAAAGTGTAGAACATTTTGAACTGTTCATCCTTCAATTCTACAGTTTCCACTGCTTAACAGAGATTTATTGTTCTTTAAAGTTTTCAGAGTATTTCTACCTTATTGTTTTCCACCAGCCAATTTCTATCACCTGCAAGGAAGAAATCAAGAAACAATGAATGTACACTAAAAATACCACCAACATCAGTGGAAACTATAAATCCTGTCCTTGTTTGATTTCTCTGGTCCCCTTATTTTGTGACTTCATGGAATTAAGTGCCCTACCCGTGTACTGTTTTATTTAAGAACAAAATTCCTATGGCTAAGATGGGTAACTACTTGTAATGTTTAAACAACTTTTATCTGATCGAGCTAGTGGCCTTTTTGTTTCCTGTTTCCTATATTAGTTTTATTAACTGAGGATATTTCCACCAGCAACCACAGAGGTTTTGCTCAAAATACTAAAAAAAACCAACCTCAAACAAACCCCCCAAAAAAGAAAAAAAGAAAAAAAAGCCATAAAAATAGTTACTGTGGGGTGGAGAATAAGCAGAACAGATTTAAATATCTTTAAGCATTTCTATGCTTCACATTTTGAACAGGAATATAAAACAAATATATTCCATCCTGGTCCATATATACACATCAAAGTGTTACAAAGCTGCAGCCAGGAAAGTGCTGTGACCTCCACTGGGAAATGCCCAACCCTTTTTTGCCTTTGCAAACTTCATTATCCAGCAGTGTCACAGCAGAATTTCCCACCCCAAAACGCTCAGGCACAAACCATGGTCCCTGCTCCAGGCAGATGCTGAGGTGGCACCGTGCCCTGCAGGTCTCACTGGAAGGAGAGGCCTGGGTGTTCTTGTAGAGTTAAAAATATCACAGTACACTATCTAAACACACAAAACCCAGAGGAGAACAGTGTTTGGCTGCAAGGGACAAAGTCGTGATGAAATACTTTCTGCTGGGCACACCAAACTCTTTCATATAAAAAAATTAAACTAAGCACCACCAAAAATGTGCTTTTGCACAAAATTGTATCAGACAATTGTCTGTTGGCAAAGACTCCCAGACTGCCAACGTGCTGGCACCTTTGTCAGCTCCAGTCCTTGCAGTGCCTTTGAGGCACAACCTCCTTCATTTAAATGCAAGAGCTGCTGACCCCCAGGATTCTGTAAAACCACATTCTTTACCTTCTCTGCATGCCAGCACATGCCCAGTGTTAAAGGGTTGGGGTTTTTTCACTGCTTCATCAGTGAACTAACTCTCCAAAAGAGTACAGAGCTCCATTTATTTGGCATTTGTGTAGCTGGGGAAAAGGGGATGTGGGAATTCATCCCCTGAGAGCTCCAGAGGGTAAAAAGTAGGGAAGTATTGAAGAACAACCACGTGTGTCAGAGAAAATTAACAGCCTGCATTAATCCAAGGCTCTGGCTGTATCCTAGATGTGCTCCTGTCTCATTCCCAGCAGATAATTCCCAACTGATCATGCTTGTCATCTTGTACCCTTGTATTGGCAGCGAGCCCCTTAATGCACAGTTAACCACAGATGGCAGCACTCCAGCTTCAGATGCAAGATTTGGAGATGTAACATATAAATAAACCTTCAAGCACCCTAAAGCAGAGCTGTGAAAACTTGTTAGTGCTGCTTTATGTATTTAGCTTGAAAGGCAGTGCCATTCTAAATAAGGATGCAGGGAAGGACAACATGATCATACACTGGAGCAACAAGTCTGTCTGCACATGATTTAATTCTCTATTTAATCACAGTGACACCAACCTCAATCTTCTCATCACCCATCAGGAAAAAAAATATGATTCACATATATAAAAATAAAGTTTTCAGATAAACTGCTTGCAGCTTTTTTTTTCCTTTTAAGAACATTTCTTATCAAAAGTAATCGCCCAGTGAGTCCAAAACCAATAGAAAAAAAAAAATATAAAATCAGAGTACGCTATCTAAATATAAAAAATGTAGATGAGATGAGCTATTTAACAGCAAAGGGAAAAGCAATAGTGAAATGTTTTCTTCTGGGAGTACCAAACCCTTCCATTTAAATAAAAGAACCAAAACATTGTCCCTTATACATGAAATTCAATTAGGCTCCTCCATAGGGCTCCCTTTGGAGCTCTGAAGATAAGAAGATTTCCATCTGCTCTTACTGTTATGCTACACAAAAATCTGCATTTCATTTTTTCATTGGAAAACAACACCACAAATTAGAATAAAGTGTGCTTGTGTTGAGGATTTTGCATGTATCTTTCACAGCAAAGAAGAAAATCAAGCAGTTCACTGCTTATGAGGCACAGGAGCAGAGAAAGAGCAATGGACAATGAAAACTCAGCTGGCAAACCATTACAGGAAATATTTGACACTGATTCAAACTAAAGGGAAAGAAGCAATTCCACAGGCAGGGAAACAAGGACCAGCCAGGTCCTGGCAGTACAGTGAGGTCCCAGGAGAGAGAACAAGGGGAAAGATTGCTCTCATTTTTAAAAGGGAGGACCCTGGGAACCACTGACCTGTCAGCCTCACCTGTGAGGGTGCCCAGAGCAGCTGTGGCTGCCCCTGGATCCCTGGAAGTGTCCCAGGCCAGGCTGGATCGGGCTCGGAGCACCCAGGGACAGTGGAAGGTGATCCTGCCATGGCAGGGGGTTGGAACAGGATGGTCTTTAACATCCTTTCCATTCCAGGCCATTCTATGATTCTGTAATAATTATGTATTACAAACTTTATCAATTTAAACCAAAGGTATCAGAACAAAACAATTCCAAATTAAACTACAAACAACAAAAACAAGTTGTGTGAGTATACAGAAGTGAGAGTTCTACACAACACAAATTCACCACATCACTTGAGGAGTTCTCAGTCTCCCTTTTACTCTCTCTCATCAGTTCCACCTTGGTGTCGAGCAGAGGTTTAGTTCCTGGGAGATTTACTTACAATTAAGAGGGAAGGAACTAAGATTTGTTTTGTTTTTAAAGGGGGTTGAGCATTAACACCAGCAAATCCAAGAGCTGCTGGAGAGAAACTGATATCCTGGGATAGAGGCTGACTGAAGGACCACCAGGGGTTGCCAAGCATTTATGCAGGTTACAAGAACATTGCTTCAGCTGCAGAAAAATCTGAGAGATTTGTACTCCAAACAAATTTCCAAGTGGGATCTAAGTGGTCTTACATGTTCAACAATAAATGGCAGCAGTGTGTAAAAATTCAGCATAAATAGGGAGTTTGGTCAGAAGACCTTGCTCTCCAATATGGAAAACTCAAGCTGTGCACTTAGTAGCACGAATAAAATACAGAACTTATAACTTTTAAAAATATTTCTTTAAAATATGAGAAGCAATTAGCTCAGTTTCACTGTCATGGAGCCATTCCACAAAATTCTTATTCAGGAAGGAGCATCTTAAACCTGCTCTACCCTGCAGGCACTCATTATCTCCTGACTGTCACTTTGCACTTGTGGTTAATTCTGGTGGATTGAGAATGCACCAGTCACACTGCTGTTAATTTATTCTTCCTGTTTGGTTGGATCATAGATCAGCATCATTGGTGCCCTGCCAGGCAGCAGAAGAGCAACAATATCTGGCAACTAAAGAGATTTAAAATAATTGGTGGCAATACACCAGCTCCAAAATGACTGAAGGTCTGGCTCCTGTTCAGTTGTCAAATGAAATGTTATCTTAATTATAGGGTCTAGGCTTTTCTCTGAGCATAGGAGGATTTTTTTCTCTCTCTTTTTTTTCTGTACAGCCACTGAATCCCAACTGTTACAGGATTACCTTTTCATATCTTAATACTCCAGTCAACACAGTCACAGAGAAGCTGCCACTCGAGAAAAAGAAATACAGAAAGGATAATTTCCAGAGGTAAACAACATAATGAGCTCCAACTCTGCAAGTAATACAGGGAATGCTCCCATGAACTGGGAATGTTGGTGTCCTCTCCTTTCTACGCAGCATTTCAGTTTATATAATTGCCAGATTTGTTAATTAAAGTCAGCTCTTAAAAAAAAGTAAAAAAATTGTACATTGTAGTGTTTCATGAATAAAATAGGACATTGAACTGGTCCAGGTATTCCATTCCAATTTCCCCACCACCAGCCTTGCATCACTGCCACTTTCCCACTCAGGATTCCCACCCTGTGCATGTCAGAGTCAGTAGCTGGAAGGGAAGAATTTCCAAAGCAGTAATACATTCATGGGAGGATTTCAATCACAGACCTTCTGTGCTGACTTTCACATCTTTTCCTACAGCTTAAACTGTAAGGAATTCATAAAGGGAACGTATGCCATGCTCTCAGCTTTGTTTCCTCTATGGAAAATCCATTCCCATCACCAGGACTGGCAGAGCTCTGGGGTTTCAGACACTTCTGGTGTTCCTCTTTAGTCAGTCTGAATATCAGGGACATCCCTCAGGCTTGGAGATCTCCTACAGCAGTAACTCAAACCATTATTACCAAAGTAAAAACATTGCTACACGCAAATTTCTTCAGTCTGACTTGTGTTAACATCATCAAAACTCTTATATAAATAACATTTCTCTTTTATGTTTCATAATGCAGTACTGTTTGGGATAGAATGAGAGAATGTAGGCAAGATGGACTAAAATTAACAAACCAGGCTTCTCAACACAGAAGAGTTAAAGGGAGTTCCAATCACGACAGCTTGGTCAAAATCATTAATGAAAGTAGTAATAAAAAATGGCATTCTGCTTTTTTATTCCATAAATCATGGACACTCACCAGAACTACAAATCCCAAATTATTGCCAAACCAACTTTGTGTAGGTTAAGCCTCACTCTCCCAGCTTATTAGTCATTAAAAAAAATTAGATTATCTTCACCACAGTGCAGAGTTTTACCATGTGGAAATAACTCTGCTGGGTCCTGCACCTTATTTGGACTGAAACCTGAAATAACTTTGAGACAACTGCACTACAGCTCATTAATTTCACCTTTTGCCAAAGAATTAGGCTTCATTCCTAGATTCCAGACTCAAATTAGAATTTGTGCATTCTTTGCTTAATGCTAAAATCAATAAAATAATCTGCTTCCAAAATGAGATTTGTTACAATGGAAAATAAGAGGTTTTCTATAGAAAATCTTTTGCATGATAACTCTAATAATAAACAGATATCCAATCTAAATTACACCAGCAGGACTTGGGCAGATTGTGGTTAAACTACAGCAAAATAAAATCTAGAAGCCTGAAATTTAAAGGACTGAGGAAATACTGTTAAATACTCATCTGCAGTAAAATGTGGCCAGAATTCATCCATGGGTTATGTACCTATTCTGAACTCCACAGAGGAAAATCTGGCACACACGAGGCCAGTAAAGGCCCTCACTCAAGTAAAACTTAATTTTGCAGATCAGAAATAGCAAGGGGAAAGAATGACTTGCTGGAGAAAAAAAAAAATTATACATTGTTTTAGTTGAAAAAGAAATTAATTATTGGGAACATCTTGTTCAGGAAAAAAAAAAATAAAAGCACTTTTCATCCTTAACTTCAGTTGAAATGCATTGTGTGTCCTCCCTTCATAGTTGGAAGGAACCTCAATTACTTTGAAGTTCATCAGCCTAATGAGGGAGTCCATATAGCTCAGGCAACTGCTGCATACTTAGCAGCTCCTGGAAAGGAGAAGCATTTATAAAGCTGAAGGGATGGTTATTCACACACAAACACAAATCCACTCACCAGCCCTGCTGCTGACAGGACTCACCGGACTGTGAGTGCTGGATTGGGATGGAGCATGGAAAGACATCCCTGCAGGGTTTTGTTTGAATTCCCTGCAGCACTGAACGTGATCTATCCACAGCACAAGCAGAGCCACAGCTCTCAGCAAAGTTTTGCAGTCTTGGCATGGGATGTGTGTATCCATTTCTGCTCCATCTGAATGCTTTGAGGGTTTCAACACCGCTCCAGCAGCCTGGGTGAAGGACTGCACTTTTTAAATGATCTGCCAGTGGTTTGATAACAAGTAAGAAATATTTACTGTATTTTATTTCTGACCTTGTGTAGGATTTAATCTCCTTTTGAATGCCATAAGCTTGGACAAAGTCTCAGGACTGAAAAAAACAGTAAAAGTGGTATTTTCTATTGGTACTGAGGCACACTGGATTTAATATCTACAACTGGGAAGATGTAGATAAAAAACACAGTTTAATATAAACCAATTACTTCCTTACACTCCAAATTTCAGTTCCTAATCACAAATTACAAGAAACACTTATTTACACCATGAATAAAGTCACGGATTTGGATCCCACGAGGGGAAGGAGAAACACAATGTGTGCACGCTGCACACTTCATGAAGCATTTTGCACATTCACACATTTTCATTGCTTGGTTTCTCTGTGTTCCTAATTACACTGCAGATAAATTTCTTCAGAGAAAAAGAATTTGGAAGGAACAGACCTCTCTCAGAGACAAGGGCAACAATTAAGCTGGAAATGCCTGCTTTTTTTTTTCTTCAGCATAAATTGAAGCATAATTATGCAAGTGATGTTGCTGCCATAGCATTTCATTATCTGAGTGCCAGCATGGAGGGGTTCTGTTCCCTTTGGATGGAGGTACCCAAATCAATCCAGGCTGTGCCAGCGTGGAAAAATCTGAAGTTGCCCAGA
The DNA here is from genome assembly GCA_013400435.1 of Pycnonotus jocosus. Lineage (NCBI taxonomy): Eukaryota > Metazoa > Chordata > Aves > Passeriformes > Pycnonotidae > Pycnonotus > Pycnonotus jocosus. Next base: position 20,237 of record VWYP01014454.1, read on the forward strand.
AATTGTGAATGCAAATATAAAACCCAGCAAATCAGAGCTGGAGTATTTATAGATGTGCGTGCTGCCTGAACACCCAGGATTATCTGGAGATAAAGGCTAGCAGAGTTATCCCAAAATGCATTTGCAGGGTGCAATTTCTTCCTGGTAACTTCAGAGGCTGCTGTGTTTCTGCTTCCTACAGCGCACATAAAACTTAACTCTGAAATTTGCAGACCATGAAAAAGGAAGTTCAAATAATGTACTCCAGACTAAGGTAAATCCAGAGTATAAAAGGGCAAAGAAAGGCATCTGATAAAATGTCACCCCAACTGCAAAATAAGATTATCAACAGAAATTAAAAATAAGTATTAAATATTTTCAACATAACTTCAACTTCACTCCTTTGATCTGGAATGACTACTCTTGATGCTACAATATAAAGTTCCTAAAATAGAATTATATACTTTACAAATGAATGAGGGAGTGAATCCTAACTGCCTTGTATTTTTCTATATATTCCAACTGTTTTCTTATTTTTATGTGTAAGCATTAGGTGCTTGCAATACTAAAAACATTAATGGATGCTGTCAAGCTCCAAAGTGAACTGTAGGAACTTTTAACAAATCTGTAGAACTTTTTAAATTTGCATGTTAAACACGCAATGAAGCGACAGCATTCCACAGATGCCACCATGTAAAACAACCAGAGGAAATAAAAGGGGAGGAGAAAACAAGGAAATTTAATTTTTACACACAGAGATAAACCCAGGGCAAACACGGCCATGAGAGCACATTAGCAGAGAGCAAAAGCACAGGGAGTGAAAAGCAAAGAACACCATCTGGGTATCCTGGATGGATCCTGTCAGGGTTCTGTGCCCTCCATCCAGCTGGCAGGGGGCTGGGACACGGTGCAGCTCACACTGCTGATGTGGCTGAGAGCTCAGCCAGCTCTGGGCTGCTCACAAATCTTCATCTCTGGCTGCAGCAGGAATGAGGGCACTGGCACTTTATGTGGCAAAAAATGCCTTCCCTGTGATTCAGGATGGCTTTCCTATCACTTCCATCAGCATCAGATCAAGCCCTGAAGTTAACTGGCTCAACAGCACCCATCGTTTTGGATTAACTTCTCTTTGGATTGGTCACTTCTTTTAAGGGCTAAATTCCTAGAGGAGCAGATTGAAGGAAAACAAGAATGATTTTCACATATTTGTTACTGCAGAGAAAAAGTCTCTGAGCTGTTCTCAGTGTCCATTGCATCCAGAGGAGCCATAAGGAAATTAAAGCACAGAGAAGAGAATTTAGATTGGATTTTGCCACATTTTCTAATTAGGGCAGTGAACATTGATAGGAGTCCCTGGGAGCACTGTGATAAAAAAGATGGGAAGTTTTAAATAACACACTGCAGAACTTTAGGGAGAAGGATTGAGACACAGTCCCTTCTGATTGAGGAAAAGGTGATGGAATGTTGGATCAGCACAAGCTCCCAGAACCACTCCTGACTCAAATCCTCATGACTGTGACCTCCTGGGGTAAACAAAAAATCTCGGATATTTGGTGACATGACTGCATTTTCCATATCTAACACATAAAAATACCACCCCATTATGGGTGTGAGTTTCAGCAATTTCCCTTTAAGTTATAATGCAGCTGTCTTCATTCTTCAGTAATATTTTTCTGTTCTGCTCCCTAATTATCTCTTGGAATAATTACCATGTCATGGCTTGCAGTCTTTCCTCAGTTGTAATCAGTGGTAATTTGTCTGGGAAAAAGACAGCAAGCTCAAATTTTGCAAGGATCTGAGGACTAGGATGACCCCTCCAGAGAAAAAAGCATCATAGGATGGGGGGGTTTTTAATCTGAAGTGATGGTTAAACCTTTAAAGTGGCCAGATTTAAACTGTCAGCATTCCAAACATGAAAACAGACTCCCAGAGAGTTCTGCCTGAGTGTTTTGCCCAGCCAGGACGGTGCTGTTGCTATCAGGGCTGAAGGAGGTGATGCTATGTTCATAGAAAACTGCCTTTTGTATTTCTTTTTTTCTGCACTGTCCTTGCACCCAGGAATTGGGACATGACGATGACCACAGGATTAAACAGGTGGAGCTCTGGGCCTTTGTACTCAGCCTGTGCTGACCAAAACCAAACCAGCTCACAAACAAGAGGGAATTTTCCTCTCCTGTGTGGTACATGACCGTTCACAGCAGGCAGGTGTCAGCCAGAGGTTCTCTCTCACTCTGAAATATTCACTGTAGGAATTGCACCCTTCTGCCCATCACATTTCAGTGTTCATAGCCCAGTAAAATGTATCTGCAACCCGAATATGCCAAAAGGATTCCTCCTGAGAAATAAGTAATTTCATTAACTCTTCCTGAAATAGAATGTGCAGTGTAAGTGAACCAGCAGCTTTTTCCAGAGAGAAATCAAGGACCATTGCCAAGTGAAATGTCAATTGATATGATCAGGAGCAATGACAATAGCACACAATTGTCACCATTTAAAAGTTACCTGGTGCCAAATGCCATTAAAATTCTTTTTAAAACCTCACTTTGATACAGATGTTAATATGCAAGATGTGCTGGCACCATTTAACAAACTTCCAGTTTGAGGTTGTCAAGAGTGTCAAGGATCAAACAGAGGTTAGGGCAAATTCCAGGCTGTCAAGAAATACCTGACAGAGAATAAAGAGCAAAATTCTGCAATCCATTTTAGTTTGACATTGATGGTTTTTTACCTTGGAAAGAACTAAAGCATGCCAGATTTGCTCTGGGAGGTGCAACAGGAAGGGGTTTAGGGCTAAAAGCAGAAAATGCAGAAGGTATTTGAGTATTGTGCTGCCAACCGGTACTTACAGACCCTTATAAATGCACAAACCAGGAGCAAAATAAAACAAAAATAAGTGGATTGTGTGGTTAAAAAGAAATTAAAAAAAAAAAAAAAGATGGGAATGAACACTGGCTGCAAATGAACACAGTTACAATGGTACCAAATTTACTTCCAGGAAATAAATTATGTTTTAAACTCTCAACTACACAATAATACCCCATAAGCAATAATCCCCATGTGCCTTCCCTACTGGGCAAGACTGTTAATCCTGTTTCAAAATAAAGTCACCCAGGGAAGATGGAAGCAGCCCCAGAGGAGGAATGTTCTGAGTGCCTGCAGTTGGATCTTTATCAAACCATTTCCTCCTTTCACTGTGTTAGCCCAGGGAAGTTGAGCAGGCAATCTCATCACCTCAAACCCACTGAACTCAAACATCTCCCCTTTATTTTGCCTATAAATAGCAAGAGCTTTACACTGTACAGATTTTATTTTTTTTTTCCAGCTTAAAACTGATTCTAGATTGTTGCTTTAAGACAGCACAGTCAGCTCAAGATGTCATTGGCACCAAGCCACTCAGAGATATTCAAACCTCCCATGGGCTGCTTTGGCACATGTACAGTACACAGTGTTTTTGTTCAAGAAGTTCTTAGCACAAAAAAAAAAAAAAAAATGAAAAATTGAGGTACTTCAGAGCATTAT
>VWYP01014454.1:23787-41029 GCA_013400435.1 Pycnonotus jocosus
AAAAAAAAGGGTTCTAAGCAGCTAATTCAAATAACTTCAGGATTAGAAAATTTATCTCTCCCAGTGCTGAAGTGGTGAAATGAGCAGTAGCTCATAAAGTAGAAGTGGTGCTGAAATCCATTCATTCCCTGGTGACCTTGTGCTGGCATTGAACTTCAGCTGGCACTGAAATGCAGAAGAGAACCAACAGTGCTTACTGATGAAACACAGAATGAGTGCAACCTGCTTTCTGGAATATTTTGTACCTTGTGCAAATGTTTTGATTTTTCTGATATCTCATTAATGCTGTTGCTTTCTTGTTCGTGCAAAAAAGACTAATTTTTAATAATTTGAGCAGATTTTTGTGTGGCCTTTATAGCGTGCTTAAAGTTTAAAAAATTATCATGATCCTGATATAAATTCCACAGCCATTAAGCTGTTAACATCCAAAAAAACCCTAATTTAAAACTACAGAACTCATTTTGACCTGCAACAGAGTGGAAACTTATTCCAACAGATAAAAAATTATGCCTTGAAAACTTCATCTGTTTTGTAGCCTACTGCAGCTGAAATAGACTTATACTAAAAAAATTAATGCAATCAAACTAAAATTGAAGTGGCCCATTCTCATTTACTGCCTGGGGCTGCAGATCTGTTGGGGATCAAAAACTCGTCAAGACTTTGCAGCTGATCCTGTAACTGCAGTTAATTTGCCATAGCTGCAAGGTTAAAAGACAAACTGCAAACTGCAAACTGCAACCAACTGAAATTACTCATTGTTGATTAAGGTTTGACATATCTGGCCAAAATATTCCCAGGGATGTCATAAAAAATTCAAGATGCCCATTGATTTCTGTCTCTCTACCAACAGGATCAAAGTTGTCAATTCATTTACTCGAGATGTTTTAGTTTTCAAGTCCTGTGGGCCAAGCCAAAATTTTAAAATCGTCATTTAAATTCTCAGTTTAACACAAAAACCTTCTGAACACTGGGGCTTTTCACTCTTCAAAGGTTGAACACAGCAAAATACACACTGCAAAGTCTAGCAGTGGGATAATAATACTGAAAAAACACAGCAGATCTCCTGTTTTACTTGTAAGAGTCAGAGTTTCATTTCAATACTTAGTCCATTTGAAGATGTAGAAAGAGCACGATACTAAAACGTTTATGTTAATGCATTTTGCCTGTTTATATTTGTTTACAGTTCAGCAGCACATTAGCAGTAAAGCAGAATAAACATCATAAAGTAATGGTGAGACTTGACTGCCTCAACACAAATAAGGAGAAGGTTTCACACCACACTGAATTTATATTAAAATTTCTCAGTGATTCTGAGACACAGACACAATTAGAAAAGGCAGAATAGGTCCTAAATTAGCTCTGTGAATTCTGTATGTCTCACCCTTCCTGATGCACCACACCAACAAACTGTTAGAACAATCCTGCTGGTGCCAAGGCTCCCATTGTCTTTAATAAGCTTTTCCATTCACAAAGCAGGCAGGCAGGTAGAGGGTAAAAGCAGAATATTTGATGGAAAGTGGCAGCTCTGAAGGAACAGAGCTATTTCTGGGTCCACCAGGAAAACCAGCCCTGCAATGGCCAAAACACAATAATTAATATCATCATCCAAAAGCCAACTGGCAGCAGAAGTTCAATAAGCTTTACCTCTAAATAAAAACCTCATCAGTTTGATTTGGCTTCTATGATGTTATTTTCACAATTCCTGTCTCCAGGCATTGTTCTTCCCCTGTATTCTCTGGGTTACTCACAATTACAGTTCCACTGTGAGACCTCAGCAGAAATGAGAGAGCCCTTGCATTTTGGGGACAATACAGAGGCTTTTCCACTAATTCAGTCTTTGACTGACAAAATCATGATATCATTTGTGTGCAACATTGTGGATATCTCCAAAGAACCACAGCATTACTTATTCACAAACGAGACTGTTTGACCATTAGGAAATGTCAAAGTGATTTTGGGGTGCTTACACTGCTCTGCCAGAAACCTGGGAGCAAAATTTATCACAAAGTCTGGTTCAGTTTAGTGAGGGAAAAGTCAGAATTAGGTCACTGGCACACCAGACCCAGCCTCAGCTCCCTGCCACACTTTTGGTACCATCACACAGATTTGTAGTGTAAAATAGAACAATTACATTAATAGCTGAAAAGGAGCTGAGCTCTTTCCAAAGCTAAAACTCAATTAGCTAACACCTACCGCAGAAATGAGCTTAAAGAAAAGTCAGTCAAATAAAATAATACAAAATATAAAACAAAATTTGGGAACTTGAGGAAAGATGCCACTCTCAACACATCACCTTCGTGCTCTGTGCTTGCTGTTCCATTCCTTTGCCTTGGATCTGTGGCCTTTGTCCAGAGGAGATGTGAGATGTCCAGATGAGAGATATGAGATATTTGTGTCTGCAGAAATGCAAACTCAAGGAGAGGTGAGGGATGCAGGCCTGGTGCCATCCAAGGAGCAATCACCAGGGCAACAGCATCCTCTGCATCCTTGGGGGCAGCAGCTGCCCTGCAATGAAGGGACACAGCATAATTTATCTGACTCACAGGTATTTATATCTGCCCACCACAGTCTGCATCCTGGTTTTAGTATGGAAAATAATGGAGGGTCAAACACAGCCACTGGTGGAAAAAAAAATCCAAACTTGCAAATTTGGGGTTTGAGCTAAAATATCAGATGAAGGGGGATACATGAAAAAGCTGATTGCAGGTCCTTAGAAATAATATTTTATATTGTACATGTTGAGTTCTACCCTGAATGATTTCATGTGGTTTGGTCTGTACCCAGGAACTCCTCAGACAAACAAAAATATTGATTTGCAAATTACCTGTAGATGCAGTTAGTAATTTGCAAAAGATCTTGCGATTGATTTTACCAACTTTCAGACTATTAAATACACATACAAGTAAATTTTTTCTTTAAATTTATGAGCTAATGTTTGTNAACAAACAAAAATACTGATTTGCAAATTACCTGTAGACACAGTTAATTATTTCCAAAAGATCTTGTGATTGATTTTACCAACTCTCAGACTATAAAGTACACATTCAAGTAAAATTTTTTCTTTAAATTTATGAGCTAATGTTTGTCTTTTGCTCGACATCATCCTTTTGGACAGCTCTAAACACAGCCCAGACACTAAGCCTTCATTCTCTTAATTAGTTACTCACCCTCTGCTGTCACTTTTTAAAATGTATGTAAACATCTGGTTCAACAATTATTTTCATAATGGTTATTTTATTGGAAATTATTTTCATAATAGTTATTTTATTGGAAATGTCTTTTTTTCCCCCCTTCACAAATTCCTAATTTCTTTTGCAAAAGTCTCTCAAAAAAGAATTGTGCAGGTATCAAGGCAATAATTGGAGTTTCTTGAAAGCATTTAACATGTTAGTTATTTTCAATTTTCCTTAACAATATTCCTTCTGGTTCAGGTCATCACACTGCTGCTCTCTGCTGTCCACAAGAAGAATCCACATGAAATTATTGCAGATATGCCACTCATTTCAGGCTCTATAACAAACTTCTGCACACTGCAAATTTTCCATTTCTAATTTTTCTTTCTCGCAAAACCCAAATCTAATTGTAACTGGCAAGAAAATCCAGGTAATTGCAAATGCCATGAGTTAAACAAGAGAAGAATCAGAGGGTTTTGCAAAGCAGTTGCACTCACACTTGAATTTTGTACTAACTATGAAATACATGCTCACCTTTAGTCCTTAATTCTTTATTTCTGTTTTACCACGACCTGATGAAAAATTCATTCAACAAATACTTTTCAGTGCGTAATGAATGGATAATTGGGTCCAAATTTCCACACTGCCAGTGGTCTCTGCATGGGCTGACTTCAAAATAGTGCAGAGAATACAGTTGTCACTTAACAGTAGTTTGCATATTTTCCATCATGACAAGGCAGAAAATGAAACTTTTAAGAACAGGAAATCCCCAAACAGCTCAAAGATTTAATGACAGAAGATGAAAAACGTTACCATTCTTGCATGATTTTTGAATTGGATGGTTTGAAGTCATTAGAATGAACAAACTTCCAGGGCAGGAATTCTTCTAAAGGGAAAAATCTTTCAGAGTTAGACTTTATGTTTGGTTCTCCTAGCTCCCTTTTAAGAAGAAATGCTATACAAGAAAGAGAAGACAGTTTTTGTCAACTGATGGCACAATCCATGACAGAGGTAATCATGTGAACACATGCACCAGGTCAAAAACCTGTACCTGATACAAATACAGCATCGTTGGTGAGAACATCAGTTTAGGCTAGAGCGAGAAAAAGGACGCAACTGAAAACATCAAATTTTACAGAAAGTGGGATTAGGTGTTCCCCATTCCTTTTGCTCTATTCTCCTGTGATTCAGTTCGTGCTGCCCTTTTTCCTCTGCCCAGCAATTATCATTTCACTTTAATGGTACCACCCATGGCCTCCTGAATAAAACCCTCCAGAACCCTGAAAATCTGACAGCCGTGCCTCATTACCTGTGCAACACCAAACACAGGCACAGCTACCACAGAAGTTGTGAATCCGTTTTTGTATCAGAGATATCCTGATTTAAAGTTTGCCTGCAAACACAGTGAGCCTGTTTAGATTTTGGCCTCTTGCTCCAGCCATCCCTTCATCCATTTTATTTAGGATGCTGCTTCTGTTCCAGTTTCTGATACCACAGGGCCTCTGGAAATGACTGAAAAAACACCAGCGAAAACAACCCACAAATACCAATTTTTCTGCATTCTGAGTTAACAATAGCAGCTGGATTGTCCCCAACACATGGATGGGATTAGTCAGTCTTCCAGGTGCTCATGGCTACAAGCAATAAACAAAACTGTCTTAATTACGGTTTAACATAAATTAGGATTAGCATGCCCAGGAAGGCTTAGTGGGTTATCAGCAGCGTGCATTTTACCCAAGCTAGCATTCTGTGTGCTCTCAGCTCTGCCATCTGTTTATCTCCTCATGTAGGTTGACTCTGACACAAAAGGATTTCATGACAGGTAAGGCTGGATTTATTCATTTCTGTACAGAATATAAACCTAGAAGAATTACCACACAAGCAGCCACGTACTTCATCCAGCATGTGGGATTTATTTTTAATTAAACTGGGTTTTCTTTCAGTTTAAAATGCTTAAAAATGCCCTTACAGACTTTGAAGAAAATGTTCCCCAAGTAATGGTCAGTACCTGTGACTAATTCACAGAAACAGCCTGTTCTGTTTTGTTTTTATGCAACATTCTTATGAAATCTGGACTATTTTCACACTTTATATTCACAGCATGTACTTATTCAAAGAACTGTATTCACAAGCAAAATTTAAAGAAACTTTATAAAAGGACTTTTCTAGTGTTCTTGCACTCGTAAATGACAAACCTAAAACACAAATATGTTTAAAAATTGCTTGAATTTTTTTTTTTCTTTTTGCTTGTTTTTGAAGTCTTAATTCACTGAACATGTATTGTGGAAAACTATTTTGATAGGTCTTAGAACATAAACTCTTGTCAATCCAGAGAAGAACACCCACAACAACCAAGTCCAGCCAGTGGAGAAGAACATGAAATATAAAGATTTCAATTCTGAAAGTTGAAATCCCTAATTCTGACTTTCACAAAAAAAAAAACAAAAACAAATCCAACCCATTCCCCTCACTAAGATTAGCAATTGGATTTTCAGTTTCCTCATTCTTGCCAGATTTAGGTAAAATATGATGAATGGCTTTGGCAGAGTTGTCATCACCAGGATGTTCACAGGAATATCAGCAACTCCAGCTCTCCTACAATGCAGAATTACAGAGGAGAACAGAAAGCAGTGGAGAAGTCAGACCACAAATTGCAGTTCTGCATTGGGGCTTGCACATCAGATCTTGCACTTTAGGAAGCAAAATCCCACACGTGCAAGGTGAGAATTTAAAGTCAGTCTGAAGGTTTTATCTCCAGAGATGTTTTATACAAATAAATCATGGTTTAGAGTTCCTTCAGACATTGAAAAATATTCCAGGAAATCACCAAGAAAGAATTTGGTGCCAGCAGAGTACTTCCCATGACAATACCCTAAAAAAATCCATTAAATTTACTGTGTGATAATTCCTCCACATTAGAAAACCAGGACAAACGTGTTGTGAAATCTCTGTGAAAGGAATCCATAGATACTAAAAAATCAATACCTAATCCTGGCAAGGCTGGGAAATGCTTTCAACCCTCTCATGGTTAAATTCCAGATGGTGACTGAGCCCCACTCAGCCTCTCACTCACTTCACCCTGGGTGGGAGTGAATAAAAGGAGGAAAATAGATGGGTTGAGCTAAAGGCAGTTTAGCAGGTGAAGCAAAGCAAGGGACTCATTCCCCACTTGCCATGGCAGGCAGGGCTCCATCAGCTGTGACAGTGACTTGGGCAGACAAACAGCAGCACTCCAAAGGTGCCCCCTTCCTCCTCCTCTCCAGCTCTGTGTGCTGAGCACGGTGCCACATGGTCTGGGCCATCCCCTGGGTCAGCTGTCCTTGCCTGTGTCCCCTCCCAGCTCCCTGGGCACCCCCAGCCTCTCTCTGGTGGTGAGGAGCCAAAAAAAAGCCTTGGCTCTGTGTTAGTGCTTAGTGATAACTGCCCTCAGTTATCAAAAGAAATCCAAAATATAGCCCCCATAACAGCAACTACAAAGAAAATTTACTTTATCACAGCTAAAAGCGGCAGAAATATTATTTTAAAAATGTATTATCAAAATGTCCAAGGCAGTCTTCTGATTAAAAAAAAAAGAAAAGAAAAGGAAAAAAAAGAAGAAAATAGAAGCTTTTTTAAAAAGAGGACTTAAATAGTGTGGAGGTGAGGACCTGGCAGCTGTGAGCCTTTGCCTTCCATCATGAACTCTATCTTAAAAAAAAAATGTTCCAGTTACCCCATATTTATAAAATGGTGCTGTACAACTGTGAAAAAAAATCATTTGCCAGAAGATTTAGCATGCAAGGAAATTCTCATGCAGGGCTTAAAATGTTTCTGCCTCCTAGAATCTCTCCCCACTGTCAGTGTGCCATAGAGCTCCCATTGTGCTGATCCCTGATCCAGAGTTAAACACCTGATTTTTGGGACACTGCTGGTGCATTTGGGGCTACCCCGATGCAGAGGGGATTTCAGTGCTCTCCCCCCATCACCTCAGAGGTTTGTGGAAGGGGATGACAGCAGAGCAAGAAAAATAAAGAAAGCAACAGGAAATAAAATGAATTAAATCAAATAAATAGAATATAAAATAGACAAAATTCTGCCTTTGTCTGTTCATGTAAAAAGTATAAAAATAAATTTAAAAATAAAGAAAGAAAGAAAGATCTGACTGAGAGATGAGGAGTCCAGGAACTTCATGTGCACAATATGTACAGGAAGGCTTGGTTTTCTTTGTTTTTTGAGAACAAATATAACTAAAGTAACTAGAGAGGAAAACACTGAATTGCTTCTGCCAGATGTAATGAATTAATAGTTTGCTCTTCCCCCTTTGGATTCAGAATTAATTCTTGGCCTATATTGGCATTTCTCTCACTGGAAAATTCAATTTGCATCATTAAATCCCTGAGTCTATTACATTTGCAACTGACAGAGATGGGCAGCAGAAAAGAAACCTCTGTATAAATTTGGTAAATTTGTTAATATTGATGATTCTAAGAATTATTCAAAATTCTAATTAAACACCAATAAGCTGCTTTAGATAAAGAAAATGTTACATTAACACCAACAGAGACAAAAATATATTTCACTGATAATGGATGTGACTTCTCCCCTAGATTTTGATTAAGTTTAACCACATTTAACATGGAAGGAATTAACTTTGCTGAATATAGATCCTCTTTCTTAATCCATTGGTTCCATGGTGACATTATGACTGATTTTACAGAGCAGAGAACAAATATCTACAACTCTCCAGATCCATTGCCTGCGACAACACCAGCAGTCAAACACTCAACAAAAAAATTATGCATAAGTTGATACATTCGGATTTGACTCTCAATTTTGTCTTAATTCATATTAATGGTAAAAAAATGAGCATCCCCACAAAAACATGATCATTTCCTTAAATTATTGTGAGAAGAAAAAGATTGTAATATTATTCTGCTAATACTGCACACAGCTCTGGTGGAAATCACTGCTTAACAATTCCACCATAACCNAACATGATCACTTCCTTAAATTATTGTGAGAAGAAAAAGATTGTAATATTATTCTGCTAATACTGCACACAGCTCTGGTGGAAATCACTGCTTAACAATTCCACCATAACCATAATAATTTTCTTCATCCCTTTCTATAAATCTCCAAAAGATGACTACAAGAAGATACACAAACAACAGGCAGAGCATGCGTGATACATTTTGGGCACCTTGCAGCAAATATAAAAATGTCTAGATGCAAAACAGATTTCCTAAAGAATTAACGGGGTGACACGAAGAGAAGGCACCTACACTAAAAGCTGGAGTGGTTTGAAGCATGAGTGGGTGATATGAGGCTATCCAACATTTAATACAAGGCCACATTTTTATTTACACCTGAAAAGAGGCAATTAAATTAATGTCCCGCAAACAACCACATGTAATAGCCCACTGTAAATCTTTATGCATTCTTGCACGAATTTTAAAGGCTTTTCCTCATCTTTGTTCTTTCCAATGCCATCACAATGGTTTATGCCTTCCTCTCACAGTTCAGATATTGGCTGCACCTTCAGGACAGGCAAAGGCATGATGCTGGATAGTTACAGCTATAATTTGAAATTGTCCATGCCCTTCAGAACATTTGCTCCAGCATAACTTCAAGGAGTTGTTCTTTTCCCATTCCCCAAAAATTTTCCCTTCCATGTGGCTGTTGAAAGACTCAAACAAAAAACATGCAGAGCAGCATGTACTAAATATCCACTGTAAATCCTCCTGAAACTCAAAATAAAACACTTGATGCAATAAAAACATGCACCACTTTACATGGAAAAAACCCCCAGGTTTAATCCCTTGAGGACTGCTATCATTCCAGACTCACAGTTTAAATTTCTGGTTTGTTCACATTTATAGCAACCTTAGAGACTCTAGAATAAAATCTTTAAAATAATGCCATCCCTTTGAAAGCAACTCAGAGTATTTTACCTAATATCAAAGAACAGAGCTACAAAATTATCATTATTATTATAGAAAGTGATTGCAGTTTTCTGTGATTTTCAATTCTTTAGTCTGGTTATGTGGCTGTACCCTGCAATGTTACTGTGGCCAATAAAAATTAACTTTTCTCTGCAGTTTCTTGGGAAGTTTAGCAGCACTAAGTGCTAAAAGCAAGGAAAGAAAGGTGCACACACAGGGAGATTATCAGCAATGATAATTTTGAATTTCCATAGAATTATTTTCTTCTGAAATAAGGAACAGGTTTCTAGAACTCCCATAACAACACTGACACAAAACTCTGAACTTGTGGGACTCCCTGGTACTCCCTGGAAGACTCAGGTTGGTTTGACTGTTATTGCAACCAAACTCAGCAAACAGCACTTATCAACAATCCAGGAGGTATCACACCACCAAAAAAGAAAAAGAAGAGAGGTTTTTGAGTGCACTGTGCACTGCTCCACAATGTCTCGGTCCTCAGGTTCGGGTTTTTTCCCTGAAATCCACCAAAAATGCACAGTATACTGCAGTAATGATGAACAGCTACAGTACAACTGAAAAACAGCATTAAAAAAGGAAGCATTATAAAAGTGGTCCTCCCACTTTGACCATCTTCAGAAGAGAAACACCATTTTAAGATGAGAAATCATCTCCGTTGTCTGACGGCAACGCGCAGGGGTGACCATAGGTGACAGCACAGAGCAGCCAGTGCCCCCAGGCTGAGTTTTGCCCTCTGTGAGGTCACAGAGCAGCCCCATGAAGTGATAGAAAGCTCCTTCCAGGGCGACAATTCATGAGTTCACCCCCAGAACCTGCCCAGCGGTGCCCCTGGCAGCCACCAGCAGGTGTGGAGCACCAGCCCAGCAGCACAGGATGCAGAGCAGCTCCCGCTGGGGCAGGTCCCAGCATGGACACTGTGGTGCTTAAAAAGAGGGGCTACAGCCTCGGGGACACCCTTGGGGAAGGCTCCTACGGGAAGGTGAAGGCTGCCTACAGCCACCGCCTGAAACGCAAAGTGGCCATCAAGATCATCGACAAGAGGAAAATCTCCCAGAACGTCCTGGAGAAGTTTCTCCCCAGGGAATTGGAGGCCTTGATGAGGCTGCATCACCCCTCCATCATCGAGACCTACGAGATCTTCGAGACCTCCTCTGGGAAGGTGTACATCGTGATGGAGCTGGGGGAGAAGGGCAGCCTGCTGAGCTACCTCACCAGCCATGGCGCCATGGAGGAGAGCGTGGCCCGCAGCAAGTTCCAGCAGCTGGCTTCTGCCATCAAGCACTGCCACGACCTGGACTTTGCCCACAGGGACCTGAAATGTGACAACATCCTTCTCGACGGCGATCTCAACTTCAAGCTGTCGGATTTTGGCTTTTCGAAGCCCCTGGCTCGGGATGAGAAGGGGAAAACCGTTCTCAGCAGCACCTTCTGCGGGTCTCTGGCGTACTCAGCCCCCGAGCTGCTCGAGCACGTTCCCTGCGACCCCAGGATCTCGGACATGTGGAGCCTGGGCATCATCCTGTACGCAATGCTGTTTGCTTCGCAGCCTTTCGACAGCTCCAACGTCAAGGAAATGCTGCAGGTTCAGAAGCAAAGGAAGATCCCCTTCGTGAAGTCCAAAAATCTCTCTGCGGAGTGCAAGAACCTCATCGCCCACCTGCTGCACCCTGACGTGTCCCAGAGGCTGAGCATAGACGGTGTCCTGAGACACCCCTGGCTGCAGGCTCCAACACTGATGAACAACCTGCGGGCTGCGGGAGGGGGCGACCCCAAAGCCTGCGGCAAGAAAAGCCCGAGGAAAAACAGGAGGTCGAATCCCATCGTGCGTAAGTGCAAGGAGTGGAAGAGGAGGTCAGACCCCCTCAAAGATGGTTTCACTTAGCAGGGCCGCGAGGCTGGCCCCACCTGTGAACTCTGTTAGTTTAAAATCACATTAAAGAGAGCCTGTCGAAAATTCCCCTGTGGCAGTTGTGTCCCCTGCACTCGAAGGAAGAGCTTTAACACTGCCAAAGTCAGGACTCTGCAAGATGGAGAGGGGAAATAGTGAGGGAGAGAAGTTTTAGAACATGTAAATAAACTGCAGAGCCCTTGGTGTGTAATACCTGAAAGAGGAATGCATTTCAGACATGACAATGCAATTTTTAAAATATGTATCTGAATATCAGACCTGGTGCGCTTTATAGCAATTTATAACTATTTCAAAACTCAGACTCCAGGATCTGCCTGGATGTACTGCTTATGAATCAAAATTTAGCTGATTTTCTCTTTCAAATTTGAATCTTTCAACCAAAAAATGTGCAATGGAAACCATTTCCCTACACTTAAAAATTAACTAGGAGTACAAATCAATTGTACCATAACGGAGGTTTTAAGTGAAAAGGAATGGGAGCAGAGTTTTCATTAATTAGCAAGGGAAATTTAAAAAAACACAGATCCAAGCATAAACTGCCTTTCAACTGAGCCTTATTGGCTGAACAAAGACATGGAAACAGATTTCTTTTTTCTATAACAAGAAATATCATGTTAAACGTTAAAAAATAAAACATCTGCCTTTAATGCTATGGTTGTTTAGCCTAAAGCTTATAAAATAATGGTAATTATTTTATTTGCATTACAGTCCTGCAAGGTTGTCCTAACCAAGGGTCATTTTAAAAGCCTCCAAAATAAGAAGTTTTCTGTCCCTCTGGTCTGATACATTTACCTCTGGGTCCCATGGGATTGATTCAACTGGAAAAGTTATGCGAGCACACATTTACAGTCCAGCCACTTCCTGCAGAAAAACATCAAAAAACGTCATGTGGGTAAAATCTGATCCCAGTGGAGACTTTGGGAGGTTTTTTTGCTCAATTCTTTGGTACTCAAATAATTGCCTGTCACTAAAAGCAAAGCAAAACAAATATAATTTCATGGGTCTGCTTGGCCAGAGACATTTGGCCAATTATTGATCTATGAGGGTGTCTATCCAACACCTGGGAATGTCATCCACACAAATGATGACCTATTCATAATTTAGTAGTGCTTGGAAAGGGTCAGGCTACTGTGTTTATCTCTATAAAACAGAGAGAAAGTAAATTTAAAGTGCTACTGAAAAGTAGCAAAGTGTCAAAAAGTACTCTGACATACAATTTGACAAGACAAAAATTATTTTTATCCATTATTTCATCCATTACTCTTTACAGAAAATATGCTGTTCCCATTGAAATATTATGCTAAAATATCAAAAATTAAATATTGCTATCAACAAAGCCATAAAAAAAAAACACTGACTGTAATTAAAACTATTATTTCCATTTAGTAAGTGTAGACAACTATATCTATTCTGGGGAAAAAAAAGCTTTTGTATAATATTGTAAGAGATTCTTTTTCATGCTAAGAAATCAAATGCTCTCTGGAATAATTACAAACCTTACTCTGAATTGTCTTCTGCCTCGCAGAGTGGATTAAAAGATGGATTGTACAAACAGCCATTCAGCAGAGCTCTTACTATCCAGAATAATCCAAGGAGAGACAAAGTCAGCTCCAGCTCTAATTAACACTCATTGCTCGTGGCAGGAGAACATTAGCATGGTACATTTCCACTGTCACATGTTTGCAAGTCACAGCCATTGAAAAGGACACTTGGACAAACAAAGTGGAGCTTATGAATCCTTCGAGACAGTAGAAAGCTTAAAAATATAACTTATGATTATTTTGCTTTCATTGATTTAATGGGACCAAAACACAGTAGTAAAAAGAAGGTGAAGCCACGGAAAATATTTTTTAATTCTATTTTACCTTTGCCACTTACACGAAATTTGCATTATCAGACACCAGACACGAGAGGGGACAACGTGGTTGGGAATGATGCCATGGGATGTGCCACAAAGAAGGTGTGGCACCTGTTCCTGGTGCCCTGGCAGCCCCTTGGGCAGGCTCAGGAGCCCTCACACTGCAATTATTATCAATGCATTACTTACTAAAGTTCAGCCAGTTCAGGCACATTCTCATTTCCAGCTGTGGGTCTGCAGCCAAAACCTGTCTAAGTGCACAGCCAAAACCAAAAGTCAGGACAGCTCTCTTACCCAGAGGCCTTTCCAGCTGAATTTATTACAGATGTGGGCTACTCTGGTGTGAAAATTGTATAAAAGTGATGCCTGACATGCATCTAAGGAGGGTGCACTTGGCAGTTCTGGTTTACTTGGGAATTCAGTTTTATTCCAATCCTTTTAGTAAGGCAGGACATGCCATTGGAAACAAACATATATAAGTCCTAAAAAACGTCTAGAGAAAGAGAACCTATGAACTGTATTGGTGAATATCACAATAATAACAATATTAAAAATATCATTTCAGTTGAATGCAGTAAATGGGATGAAAAGTGTCCTGCTATAACACTGTTGAAATGGCACTGGGTTTATTTTAGCTAAAAACCCATAGAATCATGTATTTACTAAGGCTGGAAAAGACCTCTAAGATCTTGAGCACAACCATTAAATCAACACTGCAGGGTCCACCACTAACCAGGTCCCTAAATAATGCACCTCATCTATGCATTATTTGAAAACTCCCAAGGATGGTGATCCCACCATTTCCCTGGGCAGCCAGTTCCAATGCTTGACCACTATTGCAGTGAAGAACTTTTTCCTGGCACCCAGTCTAAACCTTCTTTGGCACAACCTTCCTCTCGTCCCTGAGGGAAAGGACCAACCCCCCTGACTGCATCCTCCTTTCAGGCACTTTTGGAGTGGTGAGGTCCCCCCAAAGCCTCCTTTTCTCCACCCTAAACACAGCCACAGTTAATTCAGTCACTCCTCATTTCCCTCAGCTCCTATCTCCTCAAATTTCAAGAGGAATCCACACCATGTGCCTAGCATTGGAGAATGAAAATGAAACTCGTAATCACTGATGTTTCAGATGCAAAATCTAATTTGCACTTTCCTCTTCACATTAAAAGTGATTAAGTGAGTTTTAGGATCATCTTTTCCTTAGCCAGAAGTGTCCCCACTTTCCTATCTTATATCGTTGGCACTTAAAATTAATGGTTTTTATCTAACAGATACAGCAGTCATAATAAATGTTTAAGATAACTATTTAAATTTTGGCTGTATTAACATTATAATGTAAAGAATCCTAATTTTATTTGCCTTGATAAATCAAAGATTAAACTCACTCAGACATTTTATCTTGCTTGCTCTTAGAATAGTTAAAGAAATTGACTTTAAATATGAATAATATGTCTTCATTTTATGAGCTTTGTTCATTTCCCTAGATTTAGTTGGAAAATAAAATTATTTCTAGTACTTACTGGAATGCTGATAATGAAACTATTGAATTGATATTTTTTTTGTCTATATCGAAAAATCTCTTGAACTCATTTGGAGGGGTTGGATTCTTAAAGGAGAACCTGCCTCAATTTATGCTCCTTGCTATGGCATCAGAGCCATGTGAACCATCATGGACATTCCATTAAAAAAATAAGGTTCAGCAAGTTACAATTTGTAAAAAAAATCTCAGTACTATCCCTTGAAACACCATGCATAACATTTATTGAAGCATATTTCAAGACTCAACTTCACAATGAAATTTTGAAAGATCTCTTTCCCATTCCTCCAAAGGATTTTAGTTCAATGAGAATTGCTTGTTTTGCTCACACAGGTACTGTTTCCAAAACAAAACCTCTAAACACGATCACAACAGTCCCTGCACAGCCATTGTACTCATCTAGAAAACAAAAGTTTTCAGGATGAGTGCAATGGCTCTACAGAGAGTTTTCTAGATGTGTTCAATGTAGAAGTTTTGTGCTTGTTTTCTAGATGTGTTCAATCTAGAAGTTTTGTGCTTCGTATCACAAAATTAAAAGCTCTATGGGATGATTTTTCTGGTGGTACAAAAGGATGTGATTTGATGGAATTACACAGCACTTGCAAGCAGAGACCCACACATATTTTACTGAGAACACAAAGTCTAGGCCAGCACTTCCCTATCCTGCAGGGTCACTGCATTCTCCCCAAACAGGGTTTATTTTGAGGTTTAATTTGCTGGTTGTGTGAGGTGTGTGTGCTGCCCCCCTCCCTGCCCTGCTCCATCCCTCCCAGCTTCCTGGGCACTCTGGGGACAGATGGCTCCAGGGCAGCCAGGGGCTGTCTGGAACAGTGACCCAGACGTCTTGCCACCATGCAAATATCACAATCAGTCAATCATTTTGTCACAAACACTGGGCAGCCCACTGAGCTCTCCCACGTGGCAGTGGCTGCGCTCCAGGAGCTCCCCTGGAGCAGGGGCAGCTCTCAAGGTCACCCTCAAGGCTGGAAGGTTCCCTGCCACAACAGATCCTCGGGAAGTGATCAATGGTGTCCCAACCTTTGAAATCTCAGCCAAGTGATGCAAAGGGTTGGCTGTGCACATAAACTCCTTGGGATATGAACCTCTGGCCAAGTCTGAGACCAGGACTGCAGTTTAGAAGGCAAGGGGGTCCTTCCTGAACCTCAGGACTCCACAGGAGATTCTCCCTGGCAGCTTTTTCTGACCTTGTCCTTCAGGCAGTAAATAGTCAAGTGCATCCTGTTAAAGCTCTGTCACATTCATCATTTCAATTTTACTCCCTGTTTTATGTTAACAAGGTTTGCTGCTGGTTCTCTCTCAAGTGAAGTGCATCACTCCATTCAGGACAAGGTGCAGTGGACAGAGGGGTTAACAGAGCAGCACTGGAAGGAATAAACATTTTCTGATTCTCCTAACACACAAAAGGCAAGCTGTTTATTATGCCACTTGACAGCCTGTAAATGGATGAACGACTGCCTTCAATAGTGGTGATATTTACTGCCTCAGAAAGCTAATTCCTTTGACCTGAACAGAAATGGTCACAGTCACTGGAGCTACATAAATACAACATTCAAATCTACTTGAGCACATAACAGTCCTATGAAAAAACCCCACAAGATTATTTATAACACAAGACACAAGCAGAACAAAAAATTAATTTTTCAGAACCTGAGTGTTGAAAATTGTTCATGACAAATTTGAATGGACCAAAACCAAAGTTCATTCAAGTCATTTGGAGACCTTGGTGTTGGTATTTGCATCAGCACCTGAACCTTCATCTTATTTACAAAGATAATTCATATTGTGATAAGTTTTACCCAAGCAATTTCTGCAAGAAGAAAACATCTAGACACGCTGGTATTTAGTTTACTAGACTGTGTTAGATACCTAAAATTAGCATAAGTCCCAAGCACATTGCAGCATTTGATGCGTTTATCTCACAATATCCTTGTAAAGAAGAGGAATATCATTATCTCAGCTTTATAAAGTGAAACACAGGATGAATAAGGAACTTTTAAAAGATATTAAGTACTCAGATCCTATAAGCACTGAGTGCCTGATTACTGTTAAAGTCTGAACATGTGTTATACAGACTGAGCCACTAAGAAACACAATCTGTGACATAAATTATCTCAACCAGGAGCAGTAAAGTCATGAACTGTAGTGAACTATTACTGCTGCCTGCCTGTTTTTTCTGCCTTTGATGAGATCTAACAAAAAAAAAAAAAATTAAACAAATCCCACAAAAAAGCCCAAACCAAAGAAACCCCACCAATTTCAAGCATCATACTTCCATGTTTATTGAAAATATGATTAATAAAATATCTCTTTGTTACACACATCAACCTATTCCAAGTTTGCCAAAGGAATACTTCAAGTCATTCTACCTAGCATTGCATAAATTTCTAAATATTCCAACACACACAAACTTTTTAAAAAAATGAGCTGAATTTTCTTCATGCTTTCATGATTATCTTTCAGTGCACCAAAATACCAAGAGGTAAAAGTAAATAAAATGGGACTGGTTTGCTTGCTCTGCAGCATTAACTTGTTGTAATAGTTTATCCCTACCAGTGCTGCTCAACATCAGCAATCAGCCTCGAGATGTGATTTTTTTTAAAATGCAGTTTAACACAGAACCATCAATTCAGCAAAATACCTGTCAGGATCTATTCACCTGCAGTTTAAGAAAATCGTGTGGGTTAATCAGAGAGAAATCTCTGATGCAAAGCTGTGAGATTTAGATTGTCTTAAAGCATGGGCAATCCACCAAGGAATTACATATTCAGAGAGTTTTTAATGAATATGTATACATTAGTCTTCTTATGA
>VWYP01014455.1:3115-13519 GCA_013400435.1 Pycnonotus jocosus
GGATGACCAAGATCTCCCAAAAGGGAGATTTAGCCACATGATGTGTGAATGGTAGCAAATGAGCAAATGCCCTAGGATATGGCATGATAAAGTATATTTTCACTTATATATTTCTTTATTCCAAAAAGAAGACACTAAATTATATTTGAGCAGTGCAATGACAAATATGTTGGAAAAAAAGAAATTACATGTTTCATGTTTCCAGTTATTCTAGTTATCTGGCTGTGATGGAGGAACAAGCAGAACCACAAAATTAATTTTATAGAATAAATTATTCCATATACTACTACTAGTAACTGGCAAAGGTCTTTTCCACTGATTCTATGAAGAACTATTATGAGATAAAAAAGATGTAATAACTGATATTGTTCTGCCACTGTAGTTTTTGCATATGTACATACACCAAATAGAAAAAAAACTTCTCTATTGAGCCACCAAGCAACGTTTTCTTAGCTACATCTTCAACACAGGAATTCAATTAATCCATGCAAAGATTATTCTGCAGTAACAATCAGAAGATTTCCTTCTGTTCACCTTTGTTTTTCTTTTTATATCCCTTCATTTTGAATAAGGGAACTGAAGCGTTGCAGAATTATTTCTTCCCAATTATTACTTCAATTCTCTGCTGGACTCATCATCCAAGGACCATTTTTAAAAATTAGTGAAGTCAAATTTTCTGTTTTATCCGACAACTGTGTGGAACAAGTATTGCTCACAGGTAGGAGAAAGGCCTCAAGCAAAGCTGCCATTATTGTCATGTATGTTTTTTACATCATACTCAATGACTCACTGTTGGATCCATTTGGGTTTGTTACTCTGCTGCTTTTGTTTCCATTTTCCATGTTTTTCACTGTAACAATGCTTTTTTTGAACAACATGGGAAAAATCCAATGACTGCATCTAGTTCAGACAGAATAATTGTCACTTTTTTAAAATTATTATTTCTTAATTGCAATGCATCTCTCTTCATTTTCTCTTAGTTTTATGCATGCAATTTTATAATCAGATTATGCTAGATATCTACTTTTTAAATTACAACAGCTGGAAGATGGATTCACCTTTGTGTGGGCTGGAATGGACCGTTAGTCTTCAAAACAAATGCAGATGGATTTGGTATTTTTTTGTTTTCATTATTTTTTTATATCCTAAAAAAAAAAAAANCGTTAGTCTTCAAAACAAATGCAGATGGATTTGGTATTTTGCCTTCATGATTTTTATATCCTGAAAAAAAAAAAAGTGGCTCTTTATTTTTGCATATTTTGTCTATCAGGAGCAGTTGTTATTCACCATGGAAGAAAGAACAGGACTATGCAGAGCCACGACGTGACACTGACAAACTTATTAATCAAGGAAATATATTGTATCGAAAATATTCAAAATATTGGTAGCTAATTCAATATATTTCTATGCAGTCTGTTTCTTTAATAAGTGAAACATCAAAAGGCTTTATTTTTTTTCTGATACAGACTATTGCAACAAATTCAGAGATTTGTGATACTTCAAAAACTAAGAGGACAAAAATATTAATCTAATATATTCTGTTAACCATTACTCCTGAAAACAATAAATGTTATTGGTTTAAAACTAGTTCAGATTTAGTTCTTACTGTATGCTGTTTTCACATGTTCTGTAAAAATTAAAGCTAATTTTCATAACACTCTACAATTATGAAATTGTAAAGCATTCTTATAGAATGAATATAGAATAAAATCTGTGTGGATTTTTTACTACCTGAGCTAGTTGTTCAAAAAATGTTTCAGTTTTCTGCCATAAAATGACCTCTGCAGATCACTAAAATACAAGGTTTACAATTTCTCTATTTGTTATTTGGTCAAGTATTTTAAAGCAAACATTCACTGTCAGTTTCCATAGTCACCCTTCAGTACATCTTGATTGAATTTATATTTGTATGCATTAGATAAGATCGCAGGAGTTTAAAGAGGGGTGGTTTTTTTTGCTGTTTTTTATTTTAAAGGTATATTTTAGCAAGTATTTGGGGCTATTTTTTATGTTAAAACTGACTTTACAGGCAGTTTATCAAGTGTTAAACAATGGTTAATCTTACATTTATATATAAATAGAATACATATATAATATGGATGAATCACACTTTAAAAGATAGGTTTTTTGAGTAACAGTTCAAAATACTGTGCCTTGTAATGCATATTACACCTCTGGAAAACATTAAGTTTTGTATCAAGAACTGCAAGCCACTTTTTCTGTGTACAATATACCCTAACTCATGTCAATAAGCTTGTGTTCCATATGCCTTTCCAAAAATGGCAGGGAAATATCCTCTGTGAGAGAAATAACATACAATCAAATTTAAACAGTAAGTATACTAAATTAATTTAAAATAAGAATTTCCAAAATGTTTAAAATTAGTCTGAACACTTTGAATTTTTGGAATACTTAGGAATCTGCAAATATTTTTTGAGCTCTTCATATATGATAAATACATCTCAATTTGTTCACTGTATTGTGGCTTGTTCTCTCATCTTTCAGATTATTAGACACAAAAGAAATAGGAGAGAAGAGAAAAAATATCCAGAACACCACTGCTAACTAAAATCTAAAAGAAGAGAATCTATTAAAAAAAATTAAATTGTTTTATTCAAAAGGATTGATAAATGACCAGGCTGTCACACAAAACCTCTTTTGACTCTAAGTTTGAACACGTGTTACAGAAATAATAAAAAGATTCAATCTCTTCCTTCAAGTTCAGTATCCCCATTAAATAAACAGTTACTCCAATACAGATATTTCCTATGGTAAGAAAGCCGATATAAAGCATTTATAGCTTACTTAAGATGCAAATATTTTTGTTCCTGTGCCAAATGCAAGCAATAAAAATGCTTTATTAAATAGGTGAATGGGCAGCAAAGCCACATGAAGATGACATCTCCTAATTGCCTGCAGTGCATCTGCTAACAAACTGCCAGGGCTCACAAAAAAAAAAAAAAAGCACTTCTAGGATAAAAGCCAGGACAATTGTAAAGGCTAAATTATTAATTAATATCAGGCAGCTATCATAACTTGCTGGTTTCTTGCCAAGAGAGAGCATGTTGTTGGGAGGCCTTAACAGAAAGGTTTTTATTAATGCTGAAGACTAGAATAAATCTCAGAAAGTTCAAATTTTATAGAAACCTGCTGCAGCCTTTGTTTGTGGCCAGCAGACTGAAAAAGCTGTGATGTAATTAATTTTCTTAGATCTTAAGATATTAGCTTTAAATTCAGCTCAATAAATAATTTCTGAGAATCCGTATGCAAAATCTAATGATTTGCTTGATGAGTTCTATATGCTTTCTTCACATATTTCTCTGAAATCAAAATGTCCTCAAATCAGGACTTGGAATTTAAATTTTTGAATTGTATAGTGAATTTATCTCTGCATTTGTTAACCAACATTCTGGTCAATAAACATCTGGTGAGATGCATTTTTACCTAAACCAGTAGTATGCTGTTTAATGCTAAATCCACTCTGGTTTCAGAGTAATAATTTAATCAGGCATCTCATGATGCTTGTGCTTTTTAATGAACTAGAGCCCTGGGATGATCACTGGTAGTTAATTCCCTACATGATGGAAAAAAGTCAGCTTGGTTCAGGTGAAGAGGATATTTATTAAATCTGCCAGAGGCTGAGAAAAAGAAGTGATATTTCTTGATGATGTCTTCAGCTGCATCATGACTCAAAAATACAGAAGAGTTCATGCAGGTGTCAAGTTTCATACACCTATCTTAATTATGCCCACATATAAAATTAATAAGCACAGGACAAGAATATTTTATTATAAAAGGAAGCAAAGAAAGGAGATAGATAGTCCAAGTCAGACCTGTTTAAATCATTATTTAAAAATGGGACATTTCAGCCTAATTTCCTCAATTTCCTGAGAGGAGCAATGAATGAGACAGGAGCAGACACAGAATTTAGATTATTTTAGCAAAAAAATATGTGTTCTATTAATTGTTCTTTAGAACTGATGAAAAAAAATCCTAGTGTCATATTTTATACATCTGAGATAGCACTGTTTATGATTTAGCAAGAGAAAACCCAGGAAATTAGTAATATGTTGTTTATTGTATATATTAGGAGTCATTTTAATTGGCAATGGATAGCAAAAAAAGTTGTCTCACAAAGATATATCACTAGATAATATTTCCACATTATATTCCATAGGTTTGTTTATTTTTATCTGTATAGACAAAACAAAAATGAAAGTCTGAAGTAAAATTTTTAACTGTTTAACATGATAAAAACTAAGACTATATGAAGTGTTTAAACCTTATCAGAACACTGAATACACTTTAGTTAAGTTCCAGCTATTTTTAGTTTATATAAATTCAGTTCATATAAGAATGGGACTTATAGGGACCCAGGATTTGTCATCTTATTTTCTATTTCCCGAAGCACATAAGATCTTAAAATGGAAATCTCTGCTATTATGCACACTTAATTAACTGAAGTTCATAGACATTAACAAAAGTTTGATTGCTGAAAATGTGCAGCTGTATTCTTTTCAAGAGACCACAGTTTTCATTATGAATCAATTAAAATTGGTTGAACCCGTGTCAAATCCAATGTGACACTCGGAAATATTTCATATAAAGTTTTCTCCAAACATCTCTATAATCGCAGTTCCATCAGAAAGCATAAATCCAACACCACTTCTTCTTCAGCAAATTTTTATGGTTTTAATTAGTCTCCCTAATCCAAGTTATATATATTTTGGTGTGCATTTATGTCTGTGATATATATATATATATATATGTATATATATATGTGTGTGTGTGTGCATGTGTGTGTGTGACTGGACTGTAGTTCATATTGTGCTAGTTGCTAGTGAGACAACAACAGATGGATCTTTCACAAAGATAGTAAAAAGCTTCTTTCTCTTTTCTAATGATTTCAGTTCAGAAGAAAAAAAAAACAAGCGAAACCAAAANTTCATAAAAAGCAAAGCCTTAGATTATGAGCTCATCAAATACCTATACCTGTTTGATAAAAAAGGCTTCCTTGGCTTGACTGAACTTGACTGTTCAGATGAATTTCTCTTTTTCTAATGTTTACTGGTTTTCATTGATGCAAAATAACTTTTCTAAAAATACCTTTCCAATGAGAACTGAAATGTGTTCCAGTAAGAAAAAAAAAATCATTTTTGAACAGAAACACTTTGAGACCAAGTGTGAAAACAGAATAAAGCTTAAATATATATATAAATAAATAATAATAAAAAATAAGTATAATTGCAATGAGCTGTCCTGCATTTTCACTGAAACAAACTGTTTCACTTTTATTTTTCCCCAGACAGAGTTTGAAAGAGATGTTTTCTAAATAATAAAGCAAATAATTTAAACAAGAATAATAGAATAACTCAAAACATCAGTGCTGAGCACTCTTTCTGTTTTTAAAAAAAAATCTAAACAAACCAAAAACAGAGGTAAGGATTTAACAATTACTTATTTAGTGGATTATTAAAGGATTAAATAATTAATTTACTAATTCCTTTTTCTTGTCTTCTTTCTTAACAGCTATTCTATTAGGAGCCTGAATTTACAACCCGATGATTTCTGTCTTTAGCCAAAAGTAAAATTTTGAGGGAGAAAACCAGATGTCAAAAGCCTCACTGACTTCAATTACTATCTTTGATTGCAACTTGTAAACCTAAAAAATATAAGAAAATTTATATTCTCTTTTTACAAGATACAGGTGATAAAGCCTTAAATGTTGATGAGAAAAAAAAACCAAATTATGAGCTTTAGAGTTTAGAAAGCAGAGTTATTTGGGAAAACCTGCCCATGAGAGGAAGAACAGACCAGTTGTTACTTTCAAAGATCACAAGACTTGCACTTTATTTCTAATGGAGCGGTGGGATAAAGTCAGTCAGAGACACAGACTCAGCCTAGCATATCACTTAATGATAATGCAGCAAACAAGCCGAGTTGTGCCATGCCTATTGTTATACTTCAGCACCAAAATACAAGGTGTCTAAACACATGGCAAAATGTTTTGAGCTGGAAAAGATTTTGGGCTTGAAAAGTACTCAAAGATGAGCAGCTTTGTAGCAAGTAGTCTCTTTTCAATTGCTAGAAATTCAGTTAACCCTACAATTTATAAAATACACTCAACTTTACATTATAGTAATGCGGAAAACATTGGACAAAACAGTTTCTAGTAAATTCTTTTCAGCAGAAACTGAAATGCAGCTACATTAACAGAAGCATCCTGACATTAGGAAACCATTACAAAAATAATTTCCTCCATTTCTTTACCCATCCCCAGCTACCCACCACACACGCATACCTTGCCTTGCACATCTTTACTGGAAATAAATGGAGTTTGCAATACAGTAATAAAACTCAGGATGAAGAGTAAATTCAATTCCAGAGTAAGACTAAAATCAGAAATACAACTCAGCATCACTCAGTTTCCTTAGAGCCAGCAGACAGAGAGCAGAAAAATTCTGAAATCAGGGATTATACCAACACTCTAAGCCTCACACAACCAATGAGATATTATAGTAGAGCACCAATGTCATTATAGTTATGAGCAAAGAAGGCTTGCAATTTAAAAAATAACTTAAGTACTCTAAAAATCTGCATCCTTAGAGTATCTTGAAATTTGCTATGCCTCATATGCATGTCAAGTCCTAGTTGCTTTCTGTATCTGGGGCAAACACAAGCAGGAGGCAGTAAAGTTATACCAAGAGGTATGTACATATACATATGTAACTATAGAAGATAACATATAAGTATAAAACTATGTATATATAATTGTTATGTATAAAGTTATAGATATATATCCATATATATATATAAACTATGTAAGATTTCATGTGTTCCTAATAAATTTCCCAAGCAAATCTCAGTTTGTAAACATTTATCCTCACTAATGCAAAGCATCTGATCTCCATTTCAGGCCACCTTACTAAAGAAGTCAGGAAGTCATATCTCAAGCACTCCTTTGCCAGGGAATTGAAATAGATGTTTGTGGTAAGGCTAGGTAAATGTCTCCTGGTTGTCACTGCTGACAATCAAAGAGGTGTTTCTGCATCGCCACTGATAAACACACAGAAAGTTAAAAGATAACTGCTATTCTGATCCTTGCTGAGACCATGGTGGGATGACTCTGTGGAAATTAGGGAGGCATTTTAAGCTGAACTAGAGTCTGACTTACTCAAGGTATCAGTAAGTATGTACTACAGAATATTAAATCTTCGTATTTGGAAAGACATTAAGTTCATAGTTCACACACAAAGAAATAGAGCTTACCAAGCTTTTGTGCCTTTTGGAAACAATGGAAATGCCGTTACAAAGGAAATCTGATTTTAAATTGCAAAAGAACAAATCCAATAAATTAATTTCAGAAGCTCTCAAATGGCTAAAATTTCCACTGTTTTAAAACAATGCTATGATAATGACACCTTTCACTCAATGGAGTGACATTCCCAAAAATGTATATGTTCAAATACTGTATCCAGTACACAAGACTTGATTAGTAAACTGCTCACTATAAATGATAATAGAAATATTTAGGGATTTCTGAAATAATGTTTCAGATACTTAGCACCTAAGAGATAGCTAAGAACTAACACAGTTCATTTTTGCATGGAGTAACTATCAACAAACAAACAAACAGACAAGGGTGTGTATCTACAAAAGACACAGGAGAGAAAGAGGGAAGGACAATGTGAGGGAAGAAATTAAGGAGAGAGGAAGGAGAGAAGGAGAGAGAATGTGGGTAGGGAAGGAAAAAAAATCAAAGTGTATATTAAAATTAAAATGGAAAATTAATAAGGGGGAAGAGAAGAGAAGGAAAAGAGGAAAAGCAAAAAGAACACACACAAAAAAAAGACAGGAGTACTACCAGAGAGTAGTATTTCTAAGAACCAAAAGGGAAATGGGACATAAGTGTCTAATAAAGATATATTAATAATTTAGCTTCAACTAATTTGAAATTATATTTTTAAATTCTTTTTTACAAAAACTATCAAATTATTTTAGACACTGTTAAGTACTATTGTCTACAGTATCATCTAATAGTCAATACAAATACTATAAACCAAAAATTAATACAGCTGGTGGCACCAGAATTTGACTCAAAGATTTTTATGTAAAGAAAACTCTTTTCACTAGTTCCACCAGACTGAGTATTCATTATCGTGTTTGTTGTATTTAAACATATTTTCATGCAATATGCAATTCCTAATGTTTTACTTGTGATAAGCAAGGCAAACAAGTGAAACATGATACAGTTCAGAAAGAAAAATGCTTCTTAACAACAAACACCAAACACTAAAGCACAATCACAGATAATGAACTTTCCAGTTTGGAGTTTAGTTTTGGTTGGGTGGCTGAGGTTCTGTGTGATTTTTTTTTTTTTTTTTTAAATTAAGGATTGTTTCTCTAGCATTTTTCTAAGATCACAATAAAAATAAATAGAATTAAAAGAAAAAAATGTAAAAATAAGAGCGATCTACTTTTTTCGTTCAGGGTTATTTCTCAATAAGTTTTTATTCCAATTTTATTTGTGTGTATTTACACGGGAAATGGAATTTTCAGAAGTATCCAAGCAGCTGTCCTCGAAGCTTTCAGCATGTAGATACACTGAAAATCAAAGAAGTAGATTTCAATTGTAGATTGTATATACTAAAGACTAAATAGCTACACTCATATTTTCATAGGAAATACTAGCTCAGAATCTAGGATTACACAACAAATACACAACAAATTTTACACCATATAGTCTGTACAACTATCCTCATCGCCATGTTTACAATGCTGTTGGCCAAAAACCAGCATTGCTGTCCTTTTGGACATGCCATGTTATAAGAGCCTTCTACTCAGGGCTGTGGGACGTGGTGCAGCGCCTTTGGGCTACCTGTGCTGTACAGAAGTGGTGGCAGGCCCTCAGGCAGCACAGCCAATACAGCACATCTCCCATGACATTAGACACCTATGGATTAACAAGGAATTACACCATGATGTTTGGTCAGCACTCACCTGTATTTAGGTTGCTGCAAGAAGAAATGGCACACGTGCTGGACATTCACTTCAATTGCTTATCCAAGTCATCCATGACATTCTCAGAGAACTGACAGCTTTAAGATGCCAGGTCATGTTGGGTTGGCAGCTGCCAGCTCTGAGTAATGCTCAAGGTCTTGCAGGGTGGTGCTCTAATGGGTCTAGATATTTGGGAGGAGCTAAAAGAAGCCTGGTTGACTGTTTTCATCTCCAGATAAACACAATCTTTGCAGATGACCATCTAAAAATTTGGACTTAAGACAGGTATCAGCAGATTCAAAAATCAGTCAATCCCAGTGCTGCAGTTTATCTCCACAAATTGAATTTTCAGTTAAGTTTCAGCTTTCTTTAAGAGACAGAAGTCAAGAGAGCTTCTGTACTATACAACCTCATCCAATCCTAAAGGTATGTCCAGGTTCCCAAGACTTCAGTAATGACCAGTGGCAGAGGCAGAGTCTTGAACATGCCTCCAGTTTGTGAAGGCTCAGGAACATCCATATCTAGTCTCCAATGTTTCTCACCTCTTCCTCTTCCTTTTCTCTTTGTGTCTCTGTTTTCTGTCTCCACCTTCAATGTTCTTGTGGTGTCTATCTAGGCTGGGTCTTGCAACATCCATAAAGTTTACATCTCCAGCTTAAAGGAGTGTGGCAATATATTTATTACTAAACTGTTTGGGGGTTTTTTTAAACATTGCTAATCTAGTACCACTTATAACATGCAGGCTAATATTACTGATATTTTCTCAAAAAATATAGTCTAACCTAATAAATATGATTCAATAAAAACAAATTTAAGGAAGAAGACACAGAGCTAGATCTCTATATGGGGAAAAAAAATCTGACCATTCTCTTGTGCAAATTACAGAATATCATAATGTAACAAAAATTTACAGCCAGACTGCCACAGGTATATTTCTGTCAGCACTTTTATAAATGAAATGTCTCATCAGTCTGCAATTCCATTTCTAAAATACAATCCATATTTAGATTTTGTACTTGAAAGAAGATGTTACATGGCTTTAATAATCATGGCATGGTTCTATGAAAAATCCAAACCAGCAATTAAATGACAAATTATACGAAAATATAATTTCAAAGCTGATCTTACTTTTATTATCCCTGTATTTAGATGTGTATCTATAACAGATTTACTAAATCCCCAAAACCCACAAGGCAGGGGTGGAGAAAGAAGTTGAAACTGAAATCCCAGACTCTGATCTCAGTTATATATTTTAGTAATTTTCATATAAATCACTGCTAGTGTTAGTAGTACCAATTGATATAAATTTTTTGTTAAATATTTGTTATGAGTAGTTTTAGAGAATATTTACTAATAATTGTTAGCCCAATTTAATCACTCAGTTTTCTGTAATAACTGCTAATA
>VWYP01014457.1:894-58300 GCA_013400435.1 Pycnonotus jocosus
CTGCCTGAGGCACAGCCATGCAAGGCTTCAAGGCCAGACTCCAGTGACACCTGGTCTGAAGCAGATTCTGAGCCCAAGCTCCAAAATTCTCTGACAAAATCGATTTTTTTTTTTTTTTTTTGCCACTTCCACATCCAGCAAGAACAACTTCTCGTTTCACCTCCATCCTTCTCTTCTGTCAAGCTGCCATTTCCCAAGCTCCAGCTCCTGCCCTGGCCTCACCCCCAGGCATCTCCCCCACGCTGCTCTGACGCTGCTACCCTGGGGCAGCTGCCCACTAATTTAATGATGAGGGTGAATGGAGAGGTCAGAGCTAAGGGGGAGCACAGAAATGTGTGTCCTGAGGGCACTGCTGTGGCCTTGCCTACCCAGCCCTTCATTTCTGAAGATGGATATCCCATTTATATGGTAATCATACTTATAAATTTGGCTTTATGGTGAGCATACTCTTTGGATTTAGTCCTGCCCTTTGAAAAGTGGTTTCTAACTGGCTTGCTCAGACTAATTTCAGGTATGTGAAGTGGTGATGGGAAGAGACTGCTGGGCTTCAGCTCCTGGGCACTCATGTAGGACCATCCTCTTTCTATGGCACCACAGAACTTTGAAAGCAGAGTGGAGAAGGCAGCTATTTCTCCTCTCTGGCTGCAAATCCTGAGGCAAGCTGAGTACTGCACAAAGGTATAAATGCTCTCTGCGTAGTACCCACTCAATCTTGGTATGAGTTCCAGGCTCAGCCTGTCACAGGCAAGACTTGCTGCTGGTGCCTTGAGAAGCTCTGCAGATACCTCCAGTGACAAGTTGTGCAAAGCTGCTCAGCCCTGAGAAGGCAGTAACAAAACACATTAACAGGCAGCCCGTGGTAAGGCTGAGGAGGAAAGTTAATGTGTTGATGTGTTTTTGAGCTGCTGTGAAAGAACGTGGGCTTCTGCTGCCTCCTAGGGTACGTCCTGATGGCAGAACTCAGGAGAGACCTGAACTCCTGCAAAACTTCCCCAGGGCAGGGAAGGTGCCAATGGGTTTATGGGGGCAGAGAGGCCAGGGTGGTCTAGTTCTGAGCATTGATTAGCCTTTCAGCTGCTTTGTCTGCCTCTCCTGGACAGTGTGTAGGAATATAAACCAGAGTCTGCAACAGCTATTTATGGTCAGTACAATTAAAATGCCTTCAAAAGCCTTACATTTTAAATGCACACTCTACATTCATGTTCATCCTCACCCTTTCGGGAGTTTAGAGGCTTCAGCATTTCTGTTTTTCATAGGTATCTCCATGGCAAGGGCTAGAAGTCAGCAATTTTAAGAATTCTCACTGTTGAGAAACACCTCTGGTGAAGGTAGCTGGGCTCACAAGCTGCAGATGGAAGTGCAGGTTGAGATGCAGATTGAAATGCAGATTGAAGCACAGGCTGAGCTCTGAGTGAGGGCCCAGGACAAGAGGATGAACTGCTGACCTTTGGGATGACAGAGGGCACAAAGGCAGGTGACACCCAGCCAGGTGAATGGACACTGAGACAGCAGCAGCTGGGAATTGCTGATCTGTTGGACAACAAGGGAGATGAAAACAAGTGATGCCAGCGAGGTGGATGGACATGGAGATGGGGACAGGAGCCAAAGTCTCAGAAGGAAGAGTGAGACTGGCCACAGAGAGACTGTGATGGGATGAAATCCCAGGGATTCTTTTGCTGGGGTCCCTCCTTGGAGGCAGCAGCTGGGGCTGTCTCTGTGTTACTGCCCCAGGAATAAATGGTTTTGTGGAATGAGACATCAGGGACTCTGCCACCTCTGCCTGGCAAAGCTGGTTATGTGAATGGGGTGTGTGGGGAGCCAGGCAGGGACAGTCACTGGAGCCAAGGAAGGACCTTCAGTCCCAGAAAGTCTCTGACCTTGGGAATGCCACTGCCAGAGAGTCCTGGGAATGGCCTGACTGGGGAGTTTCCTCAACATCTCTTAACTGCATGACTCCAATTACAGAAGCCTTAAGAAACACACAGGGTAGTAGAAGACTTGTGATAATATTGCTGATAATCTCTGCAATCTCTGCTCCTGAAGAGGAAAGGCAGCTGTGTGAGCCAGATCCTGAATCCAGATGGAGACCTGGTCAGACACTTAACCTGATCTGGCAGCAACAGCCTAGCCCTGGACTATCCCACATTTCACATTACACTGTTTTGGCTGTATTCCACACCTGTTAAAATTGCTTTATATGCCTTGCTGTATCCTTCATCCCTTGAAAACCAGTCCTTTTAAAGTCAGTTATAACCTCCTATTTTTTTATAGCATTTGCCAGAAGAGAAAATGTGGCTGAATTTTCAGTGTTTCTACTTGTCAGGTTTTGAAAACACAGAGGCCCCAGATACTGCAATGTTCCACATGTGCCATTTAACCATGGGCTGCACATCTCAGAAACAAATACAGACCTGTCAGTTTGGTCCTTGATGATACCTCCTAGACCAGAGCAAACAGGGGAGATCTTAACTCTATAGCTACCTGACAGGAGGATGCAGCCAGGTGGGGGTCAGGCTCTGCTCCCAGGGAACAAGGGACAGAACAAGAGGAAACAGCCTCAAGTTGTGACAGGGGAGGTTCATGTTGGAGAATTTCTTCATGGAAAGGGTGATCAAGCTTTGGAAGGGGCTGCCCAAGGAGGTGGTGGAGTCCCCATCCCTGGAGGTGACCCAGAAGGCCTGCGTAGGGCACTCAGTGCTCTGGGCTGGGTGACAAGGTGGGGATCTGGCATAGGTTGGACTTGATGATCCTGGAGGTTTTTCCAAGCTAAATGACTCTGTGATTCTGTGACAGCCTGTCAGCCCATCTGTAGTGTTCATTTGCCCATCTGCAGCTTGCCCAGCATTCCTGGAGCAGTGTGCCAGACCCACAGCAGGGATGGCAGATACTGCAGTGACTGCACCACCTCCTGAGGAGCCCTGCAAGCTGAGCTATCCTGTGCTCCCAAGGCACTTTATGGCATCACAGCCATAGAACTCAGAATGCTGGCTCTGGCCAGCATGATGTGACAGCATACAGTTTACTCTACAGACACTTTAGCCTGGGAAAAATACTCACTCATAATGAAGAAAAGCACAGTTCTTCAAATACAATGCAATGAACAAAGCCCTGGGTAAAGTGCTCAGTGATTTAGTAATATTTAGTTGTATTCTGACACTGCATAAAATTGCAAAAGTTGAGGATGGAGGCTGTAATAAACTAAGCACTGTCCCCACATGATCAGAAGAGATCTGAGGTACTCTGCACCACCTCTCCTTCTCATGCTCAAACCCACTCCTCTGACTCTCAAAGGACTGCAGTGTGCAACAGACACATTGGCTAACATGTGCTTTATTCAAACACCCCAGAACACCCAAACTTCTCAACAGGAAAAATATGATTTTAATTTATCTACACTATTTACTAGGAGGAAAAGTAATTATGCTGTAGAAATATGTACTATTGGCCTGTTGTTTTTTTCCTGCTCCATAAATTCAAAGCTATGCATTGAAAAGGACGAGCTGGTGGTAAATACAGAGGGAAAAAAAGAGTTTTTCACTTTTTCTCTCCTTCACCTCATAAGCCTTTATATGAAGTCCTTTATATGAATTTTCTGTTGAGTGAAAGGTCTCTTCCCTGGATACAGTCAATACAGCAGGGAATGTTGTCACATTACTGCAGTGTCTTGGTGAGTTTCTTTTGGGTTTTATTTTTTTTTCTTTTCTTTTACAGAGTGCTGTCATCCTGTAACTTGCCTTGCACAGTACTGTTCTTCATACTGCTTCTTACACATAATCCATTGCAAACACCCAGAGACCAGTTATAGCAAATTGGGCTTGAATTAGTCCATCCCTCAGCTGCCATCAGTGGATGAATAACTCCAGGATTAAACAGATGCTTGCTCTGACTCAGCACCACAGTTCTTGCATGAAACAGAAATCTAACTGTTAGTCTGGGAACTATTTGAGTAATACAAATCTGGGGTGGTTTTTTTTTCAGTGTATTTTCCCTGATCAAGAGGAATTAGAGGTCAATATTACACAGCATTCAAACAGCATTAAAATTGCCCAATAAATTACTGATCTGAAAAATCTGATAGGTGAAATAGCTACAGTAATTCTGAGGTAAGGAATACTAGAGGAAAATCAACGTTTTTCCCTATAAGAAATTTTTATCTGTGCTCTTTGTGAATTCTTCATGGTGCTGGAATGTCTTTAATTCAGTCATACAAATGAATTAGAAATAAACTTGTTCAATTGAAATGCTCATAAAATCAAGAGTATTTCACCCCATTGCTCATTTTCAGAAAGCTGTTCTGAAATGGAAAACTGGAAACACTTTCCTTCGGTGCATGATTTAAAACACATGAGTGCGACACTTTCTCAAAAAAATGTTCCATTGGAAACAAATTGGTATTTTCAGATGGAGAAACATTCCAAACAAATATTCTCAACCTGTCTGTAGGAAGGGCAGCACTTGCAGTGCACAAGCATAACCAACAAAGAACAGCTACAAAATATATTTTTGAAAAAAAACTTTCTAAATTATTTTTTTTTACATGTGAAACAACTGGGGGTTGGAGAAAATGTTCAAATTACTTATTTTTCCATCAGAAGATAACAATTTTTAAAACACTATTAATAAGAAAAGTCAAGCTTAATGAATTTACACTTTTAAAAATTTATTTTAGGAGGATTGTTAAAATACTCCATTTTCACATTGCTTATTAAAGGCATTTTGATTTGGGGCCCAGGATCATGTACAACATTATGTTTATTTAGAATAATCTATTAAAATTTACAAAAAGCAGAAGCAAAATACTTAGAGGAGGTCTGATTCCTGTCACTCTTTGGACGTTCAGGTCAAAGCTCTTAATGGGACTATCTGACTTTTTATTAAAAGAAAAGGTCAAAATCTCAAAAATACCCTAAAAATATACGTTTTCCACCCAATAATAGCAAATAAATTACTTTATTGCATCATAAGCAACAGAACCAGCAGAGCTGTGACTCCTCTCCATTTGTGGCTGGACTTTCTGGCACCTGAGAAGAGCCACACTCACACTGCAGTCTGTTCTGGGAGCAGGGGGATTTCCAGAGTGTCTGTCCTCTACCCAGGCACTGATTTTCCCTAGAATTTACAGGAAATCACCATCTCCAAGCTCAGAACCCTTTCCTCTGTGTAGGTTAAAGGGAGTTGTGATGCTGGAAAGGTTTTGGTGGAGAACAGGAAGGCACAGACAGGGTCCCTCATTAACAGCCTCTTCCACCAGCACTATTTCCAGGACCTTTTCCCTGCAGGTTAAACAGCTGGCTGCATCAATATGGATTAGATTCCCAATGTTCTAACAGTTCTCTTCCAAAGGCTGTGGTATTTCCCAGCAGCTCTCAGTCACTCTGGTGTTTCTCTCTCTCTCAGTGCTCACACTTAGTCCATGTGCTCCTCTCCAGGAGCACTTGTTCTTTTTCTGCAAGTGAAAAAGAACATTTTCCATTTTCTTGACTAAAGGGAAGCTTTGAACCCAGCTGATTCCAGCTGCTCTGCCACATCTGGATGTGCACTCCCTGCCCTGCATGCTCCAAGGTGTCCTGGGCAGCATTGGATGGAAGAGTTTGCTCCCACCAGCAGTTTCAGCCAAGGGAGCAGAGAAGCAACAAGCCTGCACCAAGTGCCTGATCAGAACAATCCTTGAGGCTGCTCTGAATGAGATCAAACTGTTGGGGCTGGATCCCAGTCAGTGCAATCCCTGGGGAGCAGACACTGCCATCTGCACGCTCATTTATTGCGCTTTGGAATTATTTAGCGTCTGATTTATGGCAGTGAATTGCGTCCTGGCAAACGTTCGCTGTGCGAAACCCTCTGTTCCCTCACCCATTAAAAATCAGGGCCTGATCCATGTGAAAACTTCCTGATGAGTTCACTACAGCTCGGATCAGGCCTCTGGGACCTGAGACTGGCAGATAATATTCCAATTATCTGTCCAATTCGCTTGCTCAAATTTAGAAGAAGCTCAAGTGTTTTCCATCAATGTTTTTATGTTTACTTTTGGGAGAATCCTCACAGCGGGTCAGGTTACTGTGATATAGAAAGGATGACCCACTCTGACATATAAATTTTCCAAAGGATCTCAGCCTGAGGCAGACATCTGCCTCCGAGAATTTCAGCCCAGATGGCTGGAGTTTGGCAAAGATGGAAGGAACTGAAAAATAGAGCTCTGTAATGGAAAGTGGTGTAGTACCTTAATAATAGAAGGGTGCTACCAAGTACCACATATGATAAAGCTCCACAACAAAAAACATAAGGGAAGCATTGAGGGAGGATTCTTTCCGTTATGCCTCAGAATACATGATCCTTCTCTTCTCTTACTTGAAAGGGTATCAGAGTTAGCTCTTGCTTTTGCCTGATCCCCCAGAAATTACCATCAAAACCAGGCAGCTCAAACCCAGCCTTTCCTTCTCAACTGTATTAAACAAGGTTTATCTGAGAAGCATAAACCCATCCCAGACAGTCAGAAGAAATCAGGACTACAACAGCACCTCTCTGCATTGAGGAGTCAGTAGCAGACTAGAAAAGTTGAGATCTAAGCAGTTAAATTTTCATTACTTGGTTTGCGGATTAATAGCCCATCCTGATGTTTCAGTACAAGAACACAATTTCAGTTCTACAATAGCCAGCATACCACAAAGATTCTCTTAGTCATAATAGATGAAAAACAAGATTTCACTCAGATTCATTCTGAAATGTTTGAGTCCCTGTTTCTGCTTTCACCCCATCTCTCAATTTGCTCTTGACGAGCAGGATGTGAACACAGGAGCTGGAATATTTTTAAAGCCATTTGAGAAATTTGCTGCCATTTACACCTGCATAAATCCTGACTAACTTCACTGGCATAAATGGAAGCACAATTTGGCTTGAGGCATCAGGGCTTTCAGTTTTCGTTAGTTTTGTCTTGTTTTAATTCGGCAACGGATTAAAAATAAAACTCTAATGACATCATGCTTATGGCACAGAGTCAATGGATTTATGCTGGACTGCTCCAGAGTAAATGAGATAAGGCTTTGACCAAAGAAAATCCACACAACACCCATTTGCAAGCAGCCTGCTGAAAAGCTTTCTGTTATGGAATGACTCCATCTTTAAGGAACAACATGGGGCAAGCAACCCACAAACACCTTAGTGCCAAAACATGGTTTTGTTAACAAAGGGGTTTATTTCAGACACATTCTTTAAACCTCAAAAGTGTAGCATGCTCATATTGCAACTGACTCATCGTGCAACAATTTTCAGCTTTTGTTTTTCTTTTTTGTTCCCCCTCCTTTTTTTTTTTTTTTTAATGCATTTCAGTTATGCCCATCACCTCACTAACAAATTAGGGGTTTAGAATGGAAATTCTTACCAGCTCTTCATGCTGGTGGTGCTTGCAGGCACTGCCATGATAATTAATTTACTATTTAATGACTCCTGATGTAATCACAGCAGGAATCAGATTCACCAACATCCATCTCTCCGTTGTTACCACTCTTCTCTAAGCCCATCTTTTTAGCTCCCAACTCAAAAACGAGTGTTTAAGTTGGTAAAGAGAGAGTTTACCACCACAATCCAACCTCTACATTTGTTTATGTTGGATGACATTTTTGTCCTGGCTTGCATTACTTAGATGGATAAAATTCAGAAGGGTTCTGCTTTACTGCCCTGTTTTCTCTTAGTGTTCCTGCATTTTTTAAATGCTACCAAATGGTTGCTTTTGGCTCTCAGCATTATCACATGTTGTCTATAAGTATGGAAATAGTTATGGTAATATGGACGTAAATCATAACTGTAAATACCACATTAAAAAGACTGCCATATAATTATAAAAATACCTAATAGATTTCTTTTTCAAAGACAACACAGCTGTCCTTTCTAACCTTTCATTTGCAGATTCTTTTCTCTCCTGTTTTTATTTATAGGTTGCCGTGCAGTTTGACATAGCACACCATGATTTTTGTTTCTAATTTTGAAAAGGGAAAGAAAGAATACTCATTTCATCGTAAAGAAGCATTAGTTTACAATTTTGAAAAGAAACTAACGCCAGCTCTAGAACATCATCTTGGAACCAATTTTCTTCTTAATACATTTCAAAAGGATCTGTCAATGGCTACATACCACAATATAAAATTAAACCCTGCCATGGAACTGAAGGAGGGGTCGGCCAAATGGCACACATCACGTGTTGGGAAGGAAGCCCCATTCTTTCTCCAAACATCTCAGTGGAGTTTTTTTTGTGAAAGGAACCACACTAGGTTATTACATTGGCCACAACAAAACAAGAACTTTATGCCCTACTCGAGGAAAAACAGGTTGAAAAGTGTTCCAGGCAAACTCACATTATGCAATGTGCCATGTCAGTGAGAGAGTGCAGCCTTGCACAGTGTTGATGTTGCCAAAAAAGGGGTTCGGATTTTTTTTTTGCCTGAGAGCTGCCACTGTGCATTTTGCCTGCTTCTAGTCACCTTTGCAATGCTTAAAGGCAAAAAGGAGTAATTTTTTTTTTCCTGCTTTCTGCTGGAGTTGCATGGTGCTTCATCCTCTACAAACTGGTTCTTACCTCTTCCCTATTACTTCAAACTTCCAGAAGGAGCCTGTTTGGTCACAAAAGAGAGGCTGCAGGCAGTGCTCCCATGCCACATGAATGGAAGGCTGTTATCTTCGTGTCTTTGAAACATTTTTGCCTCAAAGCTTCTACCTATCACCAAGCAACCCCTTCAGAGACCTGTGCCTCTGCCTCTCTGTACAGCAAATGCAATGTTTTAACTGAAATAACAGCAAATCTCTCCAGGGCATGGAGTTCATCTCAACCATCAGAAATGTGTGCTTCTCTCTCCCTCAGTTTGCAAAAAAAAGGTAATTATGGTTTTATGCAGATCAACACAGAGCTCTCAATGGGTTTGTTACACTCTGATTCCCTTCTGGAGAGACAGCTGAAACAAATGGACTGCAAACTGCTGGTGGGGAAAGCCAGTCTGGACTAGAGGTGTGCTCATTGCTTATTGATACAGCTCATTTAGGCAGATAAAATTCTCAAATCCACACTGCATTTTTATCAGTCTGCACCAACTGGCCTTTGTCCAAAAATGTGTCCTTTTATCAGATGTGTCACTCTTTTGGGAGGCTGCCATCACTAGATTGGGTGACTGAATGTTAAAATAATTTCTCCAGGGGGAAGAGGTTGATCCCAAAGGTTTTCTAGTTCCAAGGGGGAGATAATTTTTCACCACCAGCTGGAGCCTCATGTCAGACATGTCCTTGCTTCATTTATTCTCCTCAGAGGCTGAAACTCAGCCTGTCCTTCCTCATTCCAATATTGTTTCACATTTGGGCACACAGCAGCTACTACACAGTGAACTGTTAGGGCAGGAGAGCCCATGAGACGTGGGAAAATAATTTAGGGGAAGCAGTTTGACAGCAGGATGCAGTAGTTTCTATTGTCCCATTAAAACAGAGATAGCTGGGAAGCTTGACTTTGTATTCATTATGTAAACACATGTATTTTAGCCTGATGTGCCAAAAAGATGCAAATACAAAAAGAATCCGAAACAAACCCAAACCCCCAAACTTATGCCACCAAAACCTCAAGCAAACCAACACAACACATATTTGCCCCTTTTCTGCACAACATCTACTTTTTTAGCAGGGACATGAAACTGGGACCTTGTATACCTAAAAGAATGATAATTTGTACTAAAAGATCAAATGCCCTGGGTTCCCTCTGAGTCTGGCATTTACTTTACATTTGCAGTTTGGTCTGAGAACAAAAAGGAAGCTGCAATGATTGATTCATCTTATGAAAACCTCTTGACACATTTTTA
Organism: Pycnonotus jocosus; assembly: GCA_013400435.1. Lineage (NCBI taxonomy): Eukaryota > Metazoa > Chordata > Aves > Passeriformes > Pycnonotidae > Pycnonotus > Pycnonotus jocosus. The sequence continues at coordinate 10,722 of VWYP01014457.1, forward strand.
TTCTTTTCTATGTGTTTTCTCCACAATAGTAAGTAGAGAGAGAGGAAAATCACCAGTTCCCATGGAACATTTAAGGTTTAATGCTTCAAACAAAAGAGCAGCTTGGTCTTGCCCACTAATGGCTTGAGCTTGCACTGCCTTTATTTAGATCACACCTAAATTAAAGGCAGAACACAAGCAGGTATCTGCAATGGAGATCAGTCACTGCAGCATTTCCTGCATCTCCTGTAATATTCCTCTTCTTATACCAAGGTGCCTCTCCAGCACTCTAAGTCAGGCTTTGAAATAAAATTGATCAAATCCACAGCACAGTGTGCTAAAGCTGGACCGAGGCCAGACACACTAAAAACTTTCTCACCTCTCTTCTTCATAAATATGGAGCAGTCAGGAGACCATGAACTGCTGCTTCCAGAGGTATTTACAATACCAGCAGTATTTCTCACTCAACTATTACCACAGATACTTTTATTGCTCAATTTTCAATTTATATTGGGGGTTTCTCTTTATATGCACATTCTAGAAATCTGAATAAAGCTGTGGTATGAATTTACTACAAAGGCCAGAGAGCAATTTATCTCTTTCAAAGTGAGGAAGGCAATCTGAATAAAGCCATTTTCACTTTGAACAGCTGTGGCTGCACAAGGGACCAATCCACTTTAAAAGTTAGCTCAGATAATGTCTTCATCTGTGGGGCTGATTCTCTGATGCTGTGTAAGAAAGCTAAAAAATCAAAGACAATCTCTCCTTTGACAGTGCTGTGTCACTTATTTCTGATGTTGTCCTAGCAATGATCATTAAAAATTAGGCCAGAGATTGTACTAGTTTAATTTCAATTTCTGCTTTTTTGGCAAGATGCACAGTCCTTAAGAATGATGAGAAGTTTCCTTCCTCTTTCCTTCTTGCCTCACTTCCCCAGAAAAAAAGTGAAAAGGGAATTTGCATGACAAATTTGAGTGAGACAAGGATACAAACAGGCAGTGGATATGCCAAATTCAAATGGACTTTGGTCTCAGCAACATCACACCCCCAAGCAAAGCCACTCTGCTGCTCCTGCCCACTCAAAGTACCCTGCTGGAGGGGCACCAACTTTTAACCTTCTTAGAGGTTGGTAAGAGAGCTGACTAAAACATTGTTAGAGAAATAGGGTCTGAATTCTGAGCAAATCTGTATTTTTGTTATCACTTGAGTGGAAGAAGCTCTGGAGGATGTTTGGAAGAGGTCTAAGACAATAGAGCCTCATTGAACTTTGGCCTTTGGGCACACTGCTAAGTCACCCTAATTAATAACAAAGATGAACATATTCCTGGAGAGAAGACAGTGAGGGAGGGGCAGAAAATGTGCAAAGGTAACTGCTCAGGGGGGAAAATGCAGCATAAACATTAAAGAATCTCAGGATTTGTAACTGAGATGTCAACTGTTGTTATCCACACCTCCTGACACTGATATTTCTGTTTAATTCACCAGTTCTTGTGTGACAAACGGCTGCCAGTTCACAGCACTCATATACAAGGTATGTGGTTTATCTTCAAAATGAAAGCAGCTCCTTTTACAATCAAGAACCAAGACTGCATAGCAGGCAAATGGTTAACACTGAACAACATGCACATGATACCTCATCAACCCCCTCACAAAAATTAGGATATTATTCATTATTATGGAGCCCTGTAATTCTAAAGTAAATCATGCCAAGATACTATCTTGCAGGTCTCTAGATCAGATATCATTGCTCAGAAAAAAAAAAAGCAAGCTTTCATGCACTTACCTTATCCTCCAGCCGGATCAGTCTGGCTCCTATACTGTAGTATCCTTTGTCTACCCCTTTTTCTAAAGAAAGAAGAATAAAAATGGGACATTCATTAGGTGGAGAATAAATTCAAACTATGAATTATATCTATGGTATTTAAAGAAAAAAAAAAAAGCTGGTAATAGTGGGGTAGCATAAAATACATGAACATAACAGGAAAGAATGAAACAGAAGTGAAAGAGAATGGCTGGAGAGAAGGGAATTCGTTTGTCAGACTGAAAAGATTAAGTCAGCCTAAAGGACAACTTGGACCTTGGAAGTCTGTGGATATGAAGAGCTATAGATGGAGTCTGGAGTAACGTTGTTTTGTTGTTTAATTACCTCAGTAAATGGCATGGAGTTAGATGGAATGGGCAGGGTACCTGGGCACACCTCCAATCTCGAATATCACTGGCCTGAGCAAGGTAAACTTGCTGTACATAAAGAAATCAGAATGGTTTTCAACTGAGGTTGCAGGTCTAGGCGGCTGCCCTATCCAGGGGTTCCAAGGGCTGGAGTGGCAGAGATTGACCCATCTGTCCATAAATCCATCCATCCATCCATCCATCCATCCATCCATCCATCCATCCATCCATCCATCCAATTCATCTCCTCTCTGCAAAGGAATGACACTGGGAATAGCTCTTGCATCCTCATTTTCCCTCCTACTCTTTATGAGGCCTGGTTGGTAAAGCCCAGTTGCACATTCCACTGGCGGAATTGGGAGCCAAGAGTGAAAACTGTGGAGAATGGACTCTGTCCTTTCCATTCACAGGATCTATTGCTAAGGAATACCATAGTTTGAGGCTGTTATTGCACAGGGAATGAAGCACAAACCCACACATATTCTGAGCTGGGAGACAACATTCACAAGTTAAAAACCACAGCCCAATAGTGAAATAACTTACAAGCTGATGCCAATGGAAGTTGGATGGTTTTCTCTACCAAAGTGTATTTCCAATACCTGGACTGATTACTCCTGGATTTTTTCATACATTGCTCCTTTTTCATGAGTGATTAAAGTCTTGTTTTTAAAGCTCTCTGAGTCAATTTTGCTTGGGGCATGAGTAAGGCTGAGATATGAAGGAAGAGAGGCTGAGATATGAATTTACACTGCATCAGAGCTCACAGTGAGTGCCTGTGTGTGCTCACCACGTTCCTGAATTTCTCAGGGAGTTGAGTTGATTTACCATTTATATTTGCTAATGGGATATGTTTAGTGATCTGTTTGCAGCAAAGTTCACCTCAAGGTAACTTGTGCTGCATGCAGCACAACCCCAGAGGAAGACCAGCAAAAGCAATGCTGGCAAGAGCACTCAGTGCTTTCCTTCTCCTCCACACGCCACCCAGAACTTTTAAAAGGTCCTGCACCCTTGGCAGCTCTTTGCAGGCTTAGAAAAGAGAAGTGTTTCCCCAGAGAACCTGCAGGAGCACATAAAGTCAGGAAAGAATATGTGGGACAGGCAATAAATGACACAGCTTGGCTCATACATGTGTACTATTCATCGTTCACAAGCTCAGAAACTTCTTAAAATGTAAGTGGCTGAGGCTCAAGTTTATCTCTGTGTTCATCTCTGCCTAAAATGAAATAATTGGCTTTGCTGTCTACTTTCTAGTTAGTAAATCCGTGGACATGTCTTTCAAAGTATATATCAGAAAAAAAGCGCATGATTTTAAGGATTTCTAAATTGGGATGTGGTTTGAACAGCAATGGGCAAGTAGTGTTTTTGTTTAGGTCTAACCCCAAAAGGTCCCCTAAACATGAAGAAATATTTCAAAAAGCTTTTTCTTTTATTACATAATAAAATAAGCATTTCCTCACCAGCTCTAATTCCATCCTTCAGATAATCACCAAGACATCCCAAATTAAGTTAATAGTTTTCTTATTCAAGTTATTCCTGAAATCTGTGTGGAACAGAAAAGTAAATAGGGAGCAGATAAGCAGTGAGAAGCTGTATTGTGGCATGTGGCACTGCTTAAGATGTGGAAAATCAGAAGTGGAAGGAAGGATGCACATGGAGGGAGCTGTGCCTCATGCACCCCTTTGCTGGCATGCAGGCTGGGTAAGTCACAAAATGCTTTGGTCTTCCTCAGCTTCTTATCAGCCTCCATGAGGAACAGCATCCAGCCCTAATTTACAAGCATTTCCTTCTAATAGAGACCATCTCTAAAAACAAATGTTGTGTGTGCACAATTCACCAAACTCTGGGGTAAGGAGTGGAGGCACAGGTTTAGATAAAGTCACCCCTGTACGCGTGATTTCTATCTCATGTTTATGTTTCCCTCTCGAGTCTTTTCTAGATAGATGATTTTAGACTTCCTACATCATTAGACTGTTTTAACAAAGTTGAAAAGATTTCATGGCCAACTATAAATCTGAAATGTCTAAATTTCTCCAGTCTTCTCTCTGTAATCCAGAATAACTTTCTCTTAGTATTGAGTTTTCACTCTTTGTTTTGAGCTGCACTAAGCCAGAGATCAGCTAAGCACTCCTGCAACACTTATGGGAAAGCCACAGAGACAAAGGATACATGGCATGATCATGGTGAAAGGAGGCACAGTTACTTGTAACTGGATGAAAATATAGATGGGAAAATTTTAACTCAGAAATAAAAAAATATCAAAACCACCTTATATTACACGATTGATGTGATACAAACCCATTATTTTAATTTACTTAGATTTGAATCAGAGAAAACACTAGTGAATAAGCAACAGGCATTCTAATTCAGGAGACTGAATAGTTGTTAATATAGATTAATAATAATACATATATATATATTTAATATAGACATTTCTTCCCTGGAAGTCTTTGCCTTCCTCAGTATATATACTATTCTACTTTCAAAACAACACAGTCCTGTATTCATTTCCTAATATTTTCACAAAGCTGGCCCATCTGTTTTCCTAGTGAAGAACAAAATATGCCTCTTGGGAAAGAAACCAACCAACCAACCAAAAAAACCCCACAAAAAACCCCAAACACTTTTAGGTTTGCTTCACACCAGTTAAGAGATGATAACTCTTTCCTCAGATGGAAGCACATGATATAAATAACATATACTGATAGGAGCAGGAGCAAGAAAGCAAATCAAAGGAGGAATGGCACCATAATCTAATTTTTTCACACAGTTAGTGCACTCCATCTCATCAGAATATACCAAACTTTAAAGAAAATAATTTTTTTTCCTTTGGTTAGGGGAAAGTTTTCAAGAGGACCTTTAGGACAGTGAATGAATAGCAGAGAGATGGTCTGAAAATGGTAAAAGCTGGAAATGACTCTGCTTTATAGAGCAAGAGTCCTTCCTTGATTTTTATGCAGCTAGAGGGGAGCTAATTAAAAACTATTCAAATTTATCTGAAAGCCATCAGTTTATTTTAAGCAGAAAATGAGGAATTTGACCAGATATTCCAGATTGCTGAAGACACTTCAAAACCTTTGTAAATGGTGTCTCAGAAAAGCAGAACAGCCCAGGAGACACCGCTGCCTTCTTTTGGCAAACTCGGTGCAAATGCAGCCCTCTGGAGTTGTGTTTGCCCCAGCTCTGCCAAAGATCCGTGCAGGGATAACTGTGATGAGCTTATGGCAAGATCTGGATTCTTGAGTTTGTAAACTGTGTGTGCTGCTGAAAAAGAAGGTCTGGACTGCCCCTTTACACCCATAAAACAGCAAATAACAAAGTTGCTTCAGTCATGGTGACTTTTAGTTGGAGTCTTTTTTTCTTGTCACTCAGAGCCTTTTACAGCTGATTGGTGGAAGAAATTAAAAAAAGATAAGGCATAGTCCTGGATTAGGCACTTGTGATTTCCTTTGGACAGCCTAAAAAGTAAACTGCCAAGATATTTTCATCTCTAGGAGGGGTGGGATAAATCAGTTCCCGCAGAAATATGGGTATCTCTCATTTCAAATGTTAATTGACTTTAAAAAGATAAAAATTAAGCTGAGGATATTTATTATGCTTTAAAAGGTGCAGTAACCCAATTTCGTCTTAACAGATGGGAAGGAAAAGGTATCAGAAAGCTTAGGTGGCACTTAATGGGAAAAAAACAAACAATGGAACTGTCAAAATTTTGCAAGAAAGCTCTTTTCTTCAGGCATTCCCACCCGTGTCATGCAGAACCAAGAGGTTCAGATAAACTGTAGATAAACATCAGCTTTTTGTGTACTTTTCTGAACCCAAACACTGGATCTTTTGTTTTACCTTGGCATTATTCTTCACCTTTGCCCCTGAAAAACTAGAGTAAGTCTCAAAAATTGCATTCAAAAGCAGTGTGTGTAGTGAAGGTCAACTATGACACTCTTTACTTGTATCATTGTATGTGTCCATGTTGTTGATTCCATAAATTCAATGAATATGCTCTTTGCCTCTACATCAACAGTTTCCATTATTAAGGCATATGTTTATTATGACAGAAACCTGTTTCATCTGAGAAAAGTGTGTCCCCTGGAACATGTTTCCAACAAAACTCAGACAGAGTCTCCTGAATATACTCATAAAAGTGGGGTCCAGGTCCATGGAAAATTGATTCATTACCTTAGTGGTTTTAAATCCACTCCTGCTTGTAGGAGTTTCAAAGAAAGGGAGGAGATGCCAAGACCAAAACAAGCAAAAAGGGAGAATTCTCCATAACATGCACATGTGAAGGTGGAATTATGAGAATTCTTTGTGCAAAATAGGGCAGATGTTACAAGCTTAAAGGAATAATTAGGCAAGTTCATTGGGGACAAACCATTCTGGACATTAAATGCACTGCCAGCCTTGTCAGGAAGCCTCTGATGTGCAATGGGCTGAAAGCTGACAGGAAGGTTGGAGGCTTTTTTTACACATTTCCCAAAGCACCTTGCTCTTGGCTCCATCGGAGTCAGGGCTGCTCTGACCCAGCATGGCTTTTATTCTCTTCTTGTATCCTTATCTTGTTTTAACACAGCTCTTAGTGCTTTTTTATCTCGGAGAAACTAACTTGAAAAATAACAATAATTGCTTCCAGTGAATTCAGATTCTGGGTCGTTCATGACATCATTCACTTTTGAAAGGTAATAATACTATAGACAGGCTGCAATTACTTTTATATAATATTATCAAAGTCCACAAAAGGATTTCAATAAAAAAAACCCTGATCCAAACCCCACTGAGGTCACTGGAAAGATTCCCATTCATTTCAACGGGCTTGGAATCAGACCTTAAGATTCTTTGAATGGGAGTATAATAAAACAGGGAAAAAAAAAAAAAAAAGGAGCTGGAAAGAAAAATTCTTTTCATGTTTTTCTCCTTGGCAGTTTAATTCGCTTTGCATTGTCATTTCTTTTTTGCTTGTCATCAGTACAAAAATAACAGTCTGGGGAAAACACCCATATTGTTAAAAATGAGGATTTTAGCAATGCCTGGAAAAGTATTACATAAAAATATATATATTCAGTGTAGAATAAGCCATGCATTCTCAGGGAAACTCAGGGATAACCCTTTTTGTAGAGAAAGTCAGTGCAAAAGTCTATTTTCACCCCAAACAGACAAATACTGCACCCACTCTCCAGTGTTCACCACTTGGAAAATCCTGGGAGTAAAGGCGAGTTGGACAACACCAGGAGTAATTGCAAACTAACTCTAGGTTTAGTCCTGGAGACCATTTCTCTGGAAATACTTATCTTATTTTTGGATTTGTGGAGGGTTTAGATGAAATAACTACTGGATCAAATGACTTCTGGTTTTGGTCTTGCAACCCCCTAACTGAGCTCACCAGCTTCTGCATCCCTAACCACCATTCCACCTTTTCCAGTCAGTTCCTTGGTTCTTTAGATTCTTTCCAACACTTGTTGAGAGCCACAGGCCCACCTAAGACCCTCCCAGTGGTTTCTACAGCCCTTTTGACTCAAGATTTGGTGAGATCAAACTTCCTGAACATCTTCAGCTTCTTGAACCTCTCAGAACATTATTTCACAACCAGCTTCTAATTATTCACCTCCTCTGAAACCAGAAATCGCTTGATAAAAAGTGTTTCTATAGCACCGGTCTTTTCAAGCACCAGTTGCAGTTCCAGTTTGGTAATGCTATACTTGAAATAAAATAGTACATTCTTGGAGGTAAGGGAAATTTTTTCCATAAATTTAGCTTGCACATTGTGGAATGAATTCCCATGCATAAATATTTATAGAAGTATTCAAGCTGACGGATTCTTTTCCTGTGGTCCAAAACCAGCTACAGGGAAAAAGGATTGTACTGCTGAGCCTTCTGCAGCAATTAGATGTTGAAAATGTGTTTTGAATGATATTCCTTGTTCTGATAATATTAACCACTGACAACATGCCATTTTTTAGAGGCTCCAAAATTATTTTGCCACCCTCAGTTTTGCTCCACGTCACTTGGGGATATGGGACATGAGTTCAGGAAGGAAGAATCCTTTTTAAGTGGAATCAACATATATTGTAATATATAATTACAGCGCAAAAGATTTAGAAAGACTATTTTTGTAGAATTTCCCTCAGGATATTTCCATCTCATCATCTTCCATTTTAACATTTTTTCTTAATTTCCATTTATTCCACTACCACCTGAATGAAATGTATTTATCTTTGCACAGGCATTCCAAGGCTTATTAACAGAAATGCATTCAGGTTTAATTGGATGGATTATAAATCCCCATCACTATAGCCAAGGGTATTTTCCCAAAGTTATGAAGATAATAATTTTGCATAAAATGCAGTCACCATACCTGGGAGGAAAAGACCTGGCTTTCCCAAGGATTGGTCCAGCCTGAGAAGCAAACAGAAAATTACCAGCAGAGCAATTACCAAGCAACTTAAACTCTGTTGCTAAGCACAGGAGCATAATTTACATGAGAATTTACAGTAGCTCTAAACCCAAACCAAAACAAGCAAAAACATGAAACTAGCATGACTTTCTGCAAACACAGTCAGCAGTTTAGCTCTTTAAGAGTTTTTCCTCCAAAATCAAACCATATCATTATTGTTATTTTCGTGAGTACTAATATTTCTCAGACTTTCAAGTTGTAACTAAAACATAGCTCTCCTGTGTCCTATGTAATCTAATAACAAAGACTATACAAACAGAATGACTTCTTAATAACATTTGCAACTATTCCTAGAGCCTCATGCAGGCGGATTTAATATCTATATATGTTGACACAGTAGATTCCATTCAATAGGACTTTTTTTTTTTTTTCTCATTTCATTTAAGGGCCAGGGGAGTTCATTCTGGTGTCCCAGTCCACAGCATTAATTTGTAAAGAGAAAAGCACTTTGTGCTGAAACAGAGGAGAATAGTTTTGTGCAAAATATTTCAGCTGCAAACCCCCAAACTTGGAGAAAGCATGTGCATGGAGGAATGTGGGCAGGGAAAAGTTCCAGATAGTGCAGCACAAGCAAAACAGATTTTTCTCAGTTGGGGAGAACCACAGAGTGGGAACAGAAAGGTAAATCATTATTTGAAAAGTTTTCCTTTCCTAAGAAGAGGACAGAAAAGCTTAGATCACACTATAAACTTCACAGCATGCACCTTCATTTCTTTTAATTCCACTTGGAGAAGAAGGAGAGGAGAATAAAGGGTAATTGTAAACTCGGTCATAAAAAGGGTTAAAAATGGCTCCAAGTTAAATCCTCCAGATATTGTGCTCCCCGTTGTGCTTGCAATTTTGGACAATTACTGTTCATTAAGTACACATCTCTCCTAAAGCCAGCTGGCACTAGAGAAATCAGATATTTCATGAGGTAGACAGGGCCCACCTTCTTTGAAGTTCCTTTATGCGAACCATCATGTTGAGGTGTCCTTGGGAGTACTGCTCAATCACGTCACGGACGTCGTACGGCTTCCGAGCTTGCTGGGAAAGGAGGCAGGCAGCACGTTGAGAGGTCAGTATTGGCCAAACAGGATTTCTATTTTGGACAGGCCTTCATTCTATTTTTTTTTAATTTGCCCACCATTTTGCAACAGTTGTTGCAATGAATTTTTTAAAAAAATAAATATGCAGCCATTGTGGGAGTGAATATTTGTTGTGGAGATGGAGCCAAATGATTCCCATTACTGTCAGTTAGAGTCATGTCTTCATGTTACTCCATACTGGGCAGAATATTAGCCCTTCACACTGTATTTGGGAAACACAAACCCAAGATGGATAATTTATCTGGGACTCCCATGTGCGGTATCTCCTGGCTCATTACAAAGCCATGTGTTAATCATAATGTCAGGGGACCGAACCCCAGGGATTGGCCCAAATCAGAACACTTGGACCCAGAATCAAATGTCCCTAAAGACCAAAGATGTCTGGTGACAGAAATATTGCTTCTTGAGGAACAGGGAGGACAGATGCTCTGCATAAGTCAGGAGACTGCCACACGTGGGGGTTTTTTGTGCTCCTCTATCTTTTGTGATACTTTCGAGATCAGAAAAAAAGGTGCAATTCAAATTTTAAAAAGGACAGATAAAAAAAATGCAGGAGAGTGAAAAAACTGCCACCTGGCCAGCTATATTCCCATCCTAATGAGAATCCAGATGCTTCTGCCAAGCTTTGGTTTCTCATTGCAACTGCTGTGGCCAAATTTTGAAGCAAGTCTAGAGAATTTGCATAAAGTGATGTGGTTATAAAAAGCGCAGAATGGTGAAATTTTAGCAAGTAAAATCAGTGTGTGTGTGTAGATGTAAACTCAAATCATGGCTCGTTGGAAAGACCAGCATTTTGAGAACCCTTATGGGAAATGCAGGGCAAGACGTCTCCCTTTTTGGCTCTGACTCAAGAAGGGAGAAAAAAGCAAAGGTAAACTGCAAATCTAGTAATTGGAAATTACTGAAAACAGCTCATTAGTCATCTTGTTGTCTGTTTGCACTCTGTCACAGCCTCAGCCAGAGCCATTAGCATGCACCACTGCACACATGCATTGAGCACCTACAGTATGTGCTGGAGTCATGCTTGGAAGCCTGCCACACAATCCTAGAAATTTCAAATGAAAGCATGGAACTGGAATGGAAACAAATCCCGTGAAATGAAGAAGCAAGAGCTCTTCGTGACAAAATGCCTTCCCTGCACTCAGCACTCACCTGCACCAACACTTTCAGAAGAGCTGTGGCTTTGTAGGTGTGTGTTTGTGCATTTGGGTGCATTTGGGAGCAGAGGCTTTGCAGGGGAGGGAAGTTCCAGCTTTCAGCTCACCGTTTGGTTTTTGGTTGATGTTTTTTTCTCCCCCTTCCCCAGCTCCACATTTTGCAGACGCTGACACATCACTATTTCTTGCCAGAAAAGCAACCTATTGTCTTCACCCCGAGAAGCAGTGCCAGTATCACTCTTTAGAAGGACTAGTGGGGGTGCCTGGAGAGCATTTTGGCTAAATCCCTTGTCCTTTCCTTTGGATGCTCTCTATTTAAACACCATGCATGGCACAGAGCCTGGATGTGCTGGGGAGTCTTCCCCTCCCCACTCCCCCATGGGCTACTATGTGCATAATTAATTCTACTCATTCCCAGTGGAATTTCTTTTCCCCCTCAAAAGAAGTGCTCTGTTATCCCTTTCACTGAGCCATCAGCTCTGAATCCTACAGTTGCAAAATGCTGGATGCTACAATCTGCCTGAGTCCTCTCTGAAGCTGAGTGAAAATATCCCTCCAGCCTCCACCATTTCCCCCTCCTCTTTTTCCATAAAGCTTTAGATCTGGGCATCTTATGTCCTGCCAAACTTTGGCACGATCTCCTGTCATGTTTTTATTAGGAAATGTTAGAACGATACAACTGAAGCCAGGAGGTAATGGGCTTCCAGAGGAGTGTGGTAAATGCAGCACTTGAACAACTCCTTTGACTTTCATTCTGTTCATAATCCCAAATCCTGGTCCTTTGAGCTCAGTATTCCGCATTCAGCATGCAAAACTAAACAATATTACCCAGCTTTGAACTTCTAAAATCTAATTTGCATGGGGAGTCCTATAAACTGTATTTCATGTCCCCAAGAAAGGAAGAAACAAAAGATTATTGCTTCTTCTTCCCTGTCACTGACTCACAGAATTCTCTCCATAGATTGATGAAATTCAGTTTTTAAGGTTTGGCATGACTGCTACTGGCTGACAGCTCCAGAACATTAGGTCTCTGGTGGTTTGAAATATCCTAATTTTTAACCTAACTCATTTATAAACTGATTTTATTTTACGGAACTGGTGTCTCTATTTTCTTACTTTTTAAAAAATTCCCATAGTGTTTATCTCTCTGGTATATTTGCAATACAATCCTGCTCTGCTGTTTTCTGCTGAGTTTAACAAACTGACTTCTCCTAGTCTTCTTTCAAAAGGTAGGGTTATCTGAAGATACGTGTCTGCATAAGATTAAGAAATATATAAGATGTTCTATCTGCCCTAGTTTAGAGTCTTCTGAGTGCTGAGATCTTATCTCAGGCTTCTATCCTTTGCATTTAAGTGCTCAGCTCTAATCAAACTTCCCTGAAATGTAATTTTTTGATTTATTTTTTTAAAACCTCTTCAAAAGGATTATGAAAGGCCATTAACTCACAGTGGATCCTCTTGGACAAAAAAAAAAGCATGAACCTTGAGACAGAAATAATGAAGGCTTTGAAAATCAGTCCAGAAGTTAATTTTTCATTTTCATGGCATTTCCAGCCCAGAGATGATGAGAATGATGATATCACATTCCAAACAAGTTTTATCATAATAAGTCTCACTAAACAGGCAAAATGAAACAGCATTTTCAATGCAGGACATTTAGTTTGAGCACTTCGTAACCTGATTGAGAAAATTAACTGAACACTTCACAAAGACAGCAAATTTCTAGAAGGCAGATGCTCCACAATTTTACAAAATATGGCCTATGAGGTCTCTTTCTGGGAAATACATTGGAAAGGTGGGTCACATCTGTGAAAGCAACTTTGCACTCACAGGACTTGTCAGTGAGACTTATTGATCTGTCAGCCCTATACAGCACAGGAGTGAACATTCCCTAATTGATCAGATGATTGATGACATTCTTGTTATCAAGATAACTGATACTGATTCTTGTTAGGATCAGTATTTTTGCAGACACCCTGACAGGGGTTTTTCACCCCAACACTAGTGTTTTCTTCACTTTTGCTAGTGGATGGGTAAGTACTGGTCAGTAAAGTTAAACAACAGAACCTCAAAAAACAAGTGCAGTAAAAGAAGAGAAGTAAAAAATAATGATGCTGACTCCGTAAAGTCAGGGGTTTGTAGCATACTGCATCCATGGATCACTGATAATTTCACCCACATAATTAAAAAATCCACAAAAGGTGTGAGACCAAGAATCCCAAAAATACCTTTGACTTATTACAACCATGTTCACCAAGACAAGTCTACTCTGAGGGCACCTTTGATGTCACGCAAGCTCACGAGATACCCTTGTGATTAATCCTGCTCTTACCTGAAATTTCCTTCTGGCCACAAAATACTGCATTCTCCTGATGACTTTCACAGCTGTTCTGTGTGCTTCAGTCAGCCTGCCAAGGAACACAAACACAGACATCAGCTGGGGGGGGCAGGAGGGAGGAAAAATATTTTGATGGAAGATATTGACTCCAAGCACCAAAATCTACAACTGTGTTTTATCTTTACAGCGTAGCAAGCCGTGAGTGCATGGATGCTTTGTTCTGCTGCTTTGACTTCCTGCAAATTGTGGCTCTAAGTACTCAAAACTGATAAGTGAGACAATGAGAGCAGGTGTACAAAGATAATACATGTGGAAAGGATTAGACAGGATTACTGTCAATGCACACAACTGGCATAGGTTTGGAGAATGTGAAATGTTTTTAGAACTGTGAGTGAATTCCTTATTTTGCATTTACTGAGTGTTTGCCCATGGGCTCTATTGCACAGAAATTAAATCCTTTAAAAAGTACTTTGAAGGAAAGAAAAATCAAAGTGTCCTAAATAAAAGTAAATAAAAAGGAACACAACACATCCTCTCAGCACACTCATGTGTGTCTGTACTGGTATTAAAACACAGAATAGGACATTTTACAACTCAGCTGTATCACTTCACCTAGAGGATCCTGCATTTGCAGAACATTCATTGTGCCACTTGGCAGGCAATTAATGACCACACCTCTTCTTTATAGTGAATCTTGGCAGGGCAGGGAGGAAGCAGGAACATGGGAATTATAAGAATGAGTATTTTCTTTAAGGACTGACTCCTCCCCCATAGACTCCTTTATTCATTCAAAATAAGTGAACTAAAGAAAACAAAATTTTCTTTCCAAGGAATCTGTTTTGTTGGGAAATCTATGTTCTATATGGACATCATCCTTGAAATGTGATGATAATCCTAGGAAAGCTTTCCAGAAATAGTCTCCTGAAACACAATCTGCTGCCTCTTCCCCGTGTGTGTGGCTGATGAAAAGGAAGTATTGGCTTGATCACCTACTTGGGTGCCACACTTTAGAGACAAAGTCTTTAAAGAGTGGAAAGGTTACAGTGGATTATTTCAAGGTGAAGCAAATAAAGGCTAAACAAGCAGGGACTGTGTTTTAAGAATTAGCACATTAATTCATTTTTCTATTTATTCTTTGGGGAAAATAATGCTCCTCATAGAATCATAGACTATGTTGGGTTGGAAGGGACCCCTCAGGATCATTGAATCCAGCTCCTGGCCCTGTACCCCAAGAATCCCACCCTGTGCCTGAGAGCTTCTGGTCGGGTGAAGATGCCACAGCCACAGGATTTTAAAATAACCTTTCTTGCTCTTTCCACTTCAAGTCCCAGAAGAACATTAAGCACATGCACAAATAGGTGTCTGTCCAGCCTATATGCCCACATTTCATTTCATATCCATGTAGATATCCAGATAAATACACTCACACATGCAAACACACAGGAGACACAGCAGGGTGAGCATGACTGAAGAACTGCCTTTGCTGTGCACCATCAGCAGCACTGCTGAGAAGGGATCTTTACATTTGTGTAAGCCCTTCAAGGGGATTTCAGAAATGCCACTGATGAGCTAGGAGCAGTTCAGCCTGCAGGGCCTTTATTATGGTGAAAAAACAGCCCTCAGCTTGACATTCAGGGCCCTAGATGAGCTTCTGTGGCTGCTGACTAGAACAGAGATGACATTTTGCTTGCAAAGGGCACAGAATTGATGGAGAAATCTTTGTCAGCCTCTACAATTTTTTTTGTTTTTAATAACCAGAAAATAATCACAGTTTAAGGTTTAGGGGTTAGCCTACCTCCCTTGTGTAGCAGTTAAGATAAAAACTTGAAGTTATCCCCTAGAATAAAGGAATTTAAATTTCATATATCTATACTTCAGAGTTTTTTTATTAGGCTAATCCATATGAGATGGTTCAGGCACTGTTTAAACAGGCTTAAATAGACAGGTTTAAAGAAGTCAGAGATGGAACCAAACCAAGGCAGTAATTTCGTCCTAATTCCCCTCCTTCAGCAGAAATAAGGGCTACAGAACTTTTTCCACTGTGTTATCGAGCTAAAGATTTCAAAATCATGAGACTGAACTCCTGGAACTTGACACACAGCTCAACAGGCCTCATTTTTAGAGAGAAAAGTCATTTATTTGTGAAATACAGCTAAGAAGGTCACCCAACTATCATTCCAAAGAACTTGACATCATCATGTTCCAACTGGCAAAACTCACACCAATCTCATCGGGAGAAAATTCTGAAATAGAAGTGACTGCTCAGATTTGATGGTCACCAGTGTTAAACTGAGAGTCAGAAATGTGTGAAACCTGACTTTGATGGAAAAATAGTGTGAAAATGTGCAAATCCATAGAGTGAGACATATGGATAAGCCATTGTAATTGCCCCAATAAATCCCCAGGGAGCACAGCAGCTCCAGATGAGACAAATTCCTGCTCTGTACAGCAAGCAGAGCTCCTCCTGATGAGGGGTTGGGGCATGATCCCAAACATTTTTTGAGATTTTAGCTGATTTTCATAGGTTCCTGACCACTAATGTCTCTAATGGATAATTACAGCTACTACTGACCAGGTTACATTTATCCCTGGATGTAGACCAGCATATCTACTCTACTAAACCTTATATTTTATCCCAAATCCCTGGACTGGGAAAAACTCTTTCAGCCTTGAAGGTGTTGGTCTGTCACATGCCAGAAACACCCACCAGGAGAGAGCAGAGATGCTCTGGGCCCTGCTTTGGTGGTGCCCAGTAGGAGCACAGCACCACTGGCAGCAAATCTCCTGGATATTTTGGGATAAGCAGCAGATGAGACAACAGCCTGAGGGGGGTTTGATGGACACTACATTTGCACACTCTTTCCATGTGGCATTTTCTATGGAAACAGCACAGAAAGGGACAGATCTACGCAGGGATTGTGGTTTTTAACTCCCTCGGGGATGATGATTTAATTCCTTTCATAGCCTGGCTCCCAAACAGCAGGACCTGAGCACTGCTCTCAGCAGGAGCAGGAGTGGGTGGGTGCCCACACTCTGTCCCTACAGAGCAGCCAAACTCTCCTGCCTCTGTGCACCAGAGGGCAGTGGCACACAGACACACACACACACACACACACAAGGGGATGCTTTCCAGCACATTAAAAAAAATTAATTATTTTTAAAAATTTACCCAGAAACCCAAGCTTAAGCTCTCCTCATAAGGATGGAGTCCACACTGAGGTGGTTAGTATTGGGTGGGCTGTTTTGTCTGTGTGTTATGCTCAAAAGAATATAATTAGAGCTTTTTTGGCACACAATTCCATGCTTTTCCATCTTTTAACCTAAAGAACAGGAAATAACGTTTTGTAAAAACCCGCCCTTAAAACGCTTTGTGAAGGAGAACAAAATGACATTTGAACAGAAGTGATCTGGCTTTGGGGAAGTTATGAGCACATAAATTAATAATTGAAGCCTGCAACATCTGTAACTATAATGGATACCATGAAATGTCTACTGAAATAACATATCCTTGGATCCATAAATGGAACTGACATCATCCCTGAGTCTTCAACAGGACCCAGGGCAGTGTGTGTTCCTTACCTCTCTGCTCAAAGATTTCTCAGCAGGATGCTCAATTTTAAAAGGGCTCAAAACTATCCTTAACTACAACAAGCCCTTCCCTAGTTTGGCTCCTGGGCCGTGGCTGTGGTAGGGCAGGGAGGAAGGGGAGCGGGTGGTGGTCCTGGATCATGGATGTTCACACAGTCCCCACCCTGGTGGGATGCAAAGCATCACTTGGCAGCTCCTCTGGAAGGGCTGGGGAAGGGGAGCCCTCGTGGCTGGCTCAGCCTCCCCTCTGCAGGTTCTGGCTGTGTCTGTGTGGGTGCAGAGCCTGGTGGCACAGCTGTGTGCCCAAGGGCCACTGCAGGCTGGGTCTGCTCCTCTGCTCAGGGCTCAGACAGCACTGAAAGGCATCACTTTCAGCTAAAACACTTGGGTGTATTTAAGACTGCCTTTTTAAAAATTTCTTTTTATTGCAAACTGCAGAAAGGCTGTAGCTTTAGCCAAAGAAGCCAAACATTTTCTTTTTTTGTTGGAAATAATTGAACCAGAGGAGAAAATAGAGATGATGAAATCCAAAGCAACTGTAAAAACTATCCCACAGGGATGTTTTTATAATCCTTCTTTGATATAGCATTCTGTTTGTTAAAAGCTGGTGTTGACCAGTTCAGATGTACTTTTTTTCTTCTGTATAGAGTCTGATAACTTCCAGCCTAATGTGTTTTGGAGCAGTCAGGGAATACTTTAAGTGAAAAAAGATACCTAAATGGACCCTAAAGCCAGGCAGAGTTACAACTATTGCAGGCCATGCTCAAGTCTCCAAAGAAGCCTGTTATCAGTGCAATGCATTTTCAGTCCAGCAGCATTTTTTAATCATTAGAGTTGACTTCAGTGTAGGGATCAGGGAAGAGACTTTGCCCAGGCTGGGCTGCAGGGTGGCTGCAGATAGTGGAACGTGCATTCCAGCTTGGTTTTCCTGACGTTTATTCAGGTGTCATGAATTAGAGGAGTTATTCAGTGTAACATCACAAGCTGTGGAAAATAAAGGCCACTTCAGCAAGGCCAGTTACAGCTCTCTGTCCCAATTTGCAAAGCTGGTTTGAGGATACACACTCACAGTACTTGGGTTACTGCTGAGATTCATTCATTTGTCAGATTTTGATTGCTTAGCAGGAAAACACATACAGAGTCACAGTAACTCTGTTTTCATAGTGGTCCCTGGATGGTTGGTAACTCCTGCCCAGAGTAACATACAGCATCATCTGCTCTGGAGCTGTCCACTTTGCATCGTTTCTAAGCCAGCACAAACAGGGACTAGACCAGTGATGGCAACTGAAATGCACAGAGGTTACTCGAGAGCTCAGCCCTCCATCTGCCTTTTTGTTTTCCCATCTCATTTGATTAAGATTATTCACTTTCCAGCTCTGTGTCTAGGGAGAACATTGATTCCTAGTCAGAACTTTTAATTTTTTTCCATGTGCAATTATCACAAATGGGCTGATATTTTTTTTGGCAAAATTTAAAGGAAATGCTATTTGCACTGAAAGCAAGGCACAAGAAGGGTGGGAACAGAGAAATCAGAAAGAAGATAAAATTAGAGAGCTTCTCACAGATGCAGCAGTTGGTCCATACACACACACAGTGTGCACCTTCTATTGCTGGAGAAATGTGCTGGAGAGACATGGTTCTCATCACAAGGGAAAGGAGCTTATGTAATGTGGTTTTAAAACTGAGGGAAGCTGCAATATCCAAATATTTTTAAAAATTACCTTCCCTGTAAATGAAAATATTATTGTCTTCAGCTAAGCCAAGCCAGACAAAATGCCTTGAGCCTTTTAAACCTCATGAGTTAAGAAAAGGTTGGAGCTTGAGTCTGACATGCAAACATCTGGAACTGTCAGGCGATGATTCTGATTCCAGAGCTCATCCCAAGCCAGGAGCAGCAGAGAAGTTACAACATAAATATAACACAAGAGGTTTCCAGTCTTGTAATATTTCATCAAAGCCTTGTAAAGAACAGATACTTCTGGAGCATTTCCACCACTTACATGATGGAAATTATATAAGATGCTATTTGCACTGAAACCTGAGGGAACATTTCAGAAAATGCTGGCACAACTTTACTTTTCCCTTTGTTCCCAATCACCACTCCACCTTAAAGCTACCTCATCTCTATTCTAACCATATCCTTACCTGAACCTTTTCAAGCCCGTGTTTGGCTCAAAGCTACAAATAAATTAGGATTGGCTCCTCTCAAAACAGAGCAGCCTGGAGGCTTGTTTGGCTTCACCACGCTCTGCTGACAGCCTCAGTTTGGGAAGGAATGCTGCAGACTCTGCAAATCCCTCCTCTGCAGGTACAGCCCCACGTAGGAAAGAGTACAGAAGTGAGAGAGTACAGCTTGTGAGGGGCTGCTTTCTGGGATCTGGTTGTTTTGCTGAGGATTTTGTGGCATTTGCTGTCTTCACTCATCCACCCATCCCACATACACTGAATTTGTTCCAGAACAGAGCTGCCTCTACTTCTACCTGCCCCTGTAACCTTCCCTTCCCTGAAGTGAATGGGAAAGAAAGCAGATTTCCTACAGCAGGGAATTTAGGGGCAGGGGAGACAGTGCAGGGACAGGACAACAGCTCTGAGGGCAAACTGCCAGAAGAGGAGGAACTAGGACATGGTTTAGAGGGAACAACAGGCCAGACAATATATTGGCAAAGGAAACACCACTGGGAGAAGCAGCAGCACAGGGTGATTTCTTCATGTTGTCCAGGAATAGAATAAAGTAAGTTAAAAGCTCCTGAAAATGCTCAGAGGTGGATGTAACTTGCTCACTGAATGTGATTTCATGGAGAAGAAAAACCCCTGGACTTGGAGTTGTTTTTCTCAACTGCAGACAGTTGGAGTTTTCAGTTACAAGCTTGTTCTGTAATATTACAAAGTGAGTTTATTGAGAAAGTGGGAGAAAAGCACTGTGTTAGTCCCCTGCTAATTAAAATGCATAATTAAAATGAGTAATTAAGCTTACTACAGAATGCTCTTGTGTCTGGAAGCCCAACTGCCCTCGAACAACAACTCATCTGCTGAACTGTCTCTGAGAACTAAAGTAGCCATTGGATATTGTGGTTACATCTTTCCTCTATTTTTTGTTGGCAGCAAAATAAAAGTCCCTGCTCTCTTTTCTGCTTTTTTATTTCTTCCATTCTTTCTGCAATGTCAGAACAAACAAGATGATGTCATGGGGATGTCTTTTCAGTGTGGAAATGAAAACACAGAAAGATTTTTATTTTTTTTTTTCCCCAACTAAACAGCTTCAAGAAATCACCACAATAACTTCCTGTGATAGCACTGACCATCACTACTGTTGGTCCTAGGACAGGTGAAATGCTCCTGTCTCCATGCCAGTTCCTATTTGCTTAGAAAATACCCTCAAGCCATGAACCTCTTCTTAGACAGATGCTGGCAGATAATGACACATTTTTATCCCACATATTACAACATTCACTGATCCTAGCAGCTAAGTATTTTTCTTCTTTTTTTTTTTTTTTTTTAACTTCTCTCTCCTTAAAAAATTGGTCTTCATCAATTCATCTTTTAAAAAATGCCTACAGACCATCTAGCTGGTAAAAGACATTGCAGAGTCAGCCATCACCAAGTCCAAACAACTTCCCAGAGACACCTTTGTGGAATCTGAATAGCCTTCACATCTGTGCAGCACAGGAATGGGACAGTCTCATTCCATAGGTTCTGGTTTGCTCACTTAAAAAAAAAAAAAAAAAAAAGCCACAACTCAAATTAATGAACTTTAGGACTTCATTTTCCTCTTTGCTGTATTCAGCATTTATGGGAACAACGTGGTGTTGTTAATATACACCAATGACTGTGCGCTGCATTTATGCCTCAATGATTTTCTGTCATGAGAATATAATGCCTGGCAAAGACTGATTCTCTGAAATACCAGTTTGTTTGGGGTCATTAATCTTAATTCCTATCTTGCCTGAATAGGAACTGGATAACAGTCAAGTCAGGGAATAGTTCTGAGAATTAAAACTTCCAATGGCTTTTGGGCTGCCCAAGCCTTCACATTTCTTTTAAAAAATATGTAATTAATTAATCTGCACCAAGTACTAGGGAGAGACTCTGTGGAATAACGCAAAATGCTTCTTGTGGTTTTGAAAAACAGAAAACCAGTGGCTTTTGGCAGGATCTTTCCTTAGCAGTTCTTGTGATTTAGTAGTTGCAGCAGGGGCTATGGAAACACAACTCCTGGTTTCTTGAGCTAATTGATTTAACTGGCCTCTGTGTTTCTGGGTGATCTTGTTCAAGTTCTTTTACCTGCCTGTGCTCTAGTTTATGTGTCTATAAAATAGGTATAAAACCTGTCTAAGTCATGGAGGTGTCATGGGGATTTTAGGGCAATTAGCAGTTGTATTTTATTTATAGAATGAGTCAGCAGGGAAAAAAAACAAAACAAAACAAAACAAAAAAACCCAAAAAAACCCCAAACAAAAAAAAAGAAGAGTAATGACAATATGTTTATCCCTTAATGGTGATAAGAAACAAGGGATACTGATCTGCAGGCTTGGCATAAACTGCCAAGCCACTGAGCCCTGAGCAGAGGCTGTTTTCCAAAGCATTCTCCCCTCTCCACCTTCCCTGCTCCTCCTCTCCTGAGCACCTGAGCAATCCATGTAGGAATTGGTTCCTTGTTCGCCAGATACCCAGCAATGCAAGGCACCCACAGCATCTGGAGCCAAACAGGACCATTAGATCATAAATGTGACCTGCTCAACAGTGCAGGGGATTGCATTTCACACAGCTGCCCTTGCCCTGAGCCAAAAACCTTGTGTAGGACTAAAGTAACTTTCCAGAAAGGCATCTGGCCTTGATAGAAAGACCTTTATATACCGTTAAAAAGTGCCTTATTTTTTATTTAAATTTGTCAGTATTCAGCTTCTAGGCTCCTCTCTCCAACAGGAGTAGCAGAGCAATTTTAGCCTTTTCCAGCCCTGTCTTTATTCCAGGGACCTTCAGGGGTGCCAGATGCACTGCCCATGCATGGCCTGGCAGGGAGACCAGGCTCTGGGGTAGGGAGGAGAGAGTACAGCACTGTTCTCTGTGGAGTTGCAAGGGGAGACTGAAATCCTACAACTTTTTTTTTTCATTATTTTTTTCTGCCTGTGGTTTAAATCATGCTACCAGTAATTACAGAGATTCATAATGGAAATGCTTAGAGTGGCTAGAATGGAGAATGAATGGGAAGGTCTGTGTTAGAAAGGGAACAGAAAGCACAGAAAGCCCTGTGAGGGTGGCAGGTGCTAGACCATGAACATCACAGCACAATTATGATCAGCGTTTAGAAATACCCAACTCAGGAGCACAAAGGAACAGGTTCAGTCAGGAGTTGAAAAAAGCCACTAAGAGGTGATGGTAGGACAACACAGAACAGGGCTGGAGTCTTAAGACACTCCAGTAAGAAGAGAGAGTAGAGGAAATCTAATCATTCCCAGAGGTGGCAGAGCACAGAGGAAGTAAAAGATCCTGGTCACTGTCAGCTCCCAAAGGGAAAAAAATGTTTGGTGGCACCTGAGATCCTGAGGAGATTCCAGCATGAAGACTCAGTAGAACATTACATGGCCCTCCACACAATGGCAAGAAATCCTGAGCCCTCCAGGCTGCAGAGCTGGGACAGGCTGTGGGACAGGCTGCTGGGTGCACACAGAATTGTATTTGTGAGTAGAAAATGGTTATGGGATGTGAATGGCTGAAACTTGCCATCTTTAAAGAAAATTACTTTGTCCTCCACTTGGTATTGAGGCTTGGGACACAACAACCAGATTACAGCAGCAGAAAAGACCCTTGAAAACTGGTTCTCACATGAGTCTCCTATATGATCACCTGCAGATTCCCCTTTTAAAGGTCTTCTCAAACCCACAGATACCTTCACAAGGCCCATGCAGACTTCCATAACAACCCATTCTGAGCCCCAATGCCAGTTTCTACAAACCCACCTGCCAAGAAAGGATATTGCTCTGCCACTGGAGGAACTGACATCTCAAAACCAGACAAAAAATCATGCATCTTTAAAAAGAAAAAAAAAAAAAATAGTGTGCTTGAACTATTTTGCAGACAACAGGGATCATACTCATAGAACCTCACAGGGAACTTTACGTGACCACAGACACGTATTATTTTTCCACCCTGTATTTCATGTAAGAACATGCATAAAAATCCTACAGGTCTCACTTGCCTAATACTGAAAATATGCAGTGCTTATCAATAGTTTGCAATAGAAAGAAATATCTTGCTAAGGGTTGCAAGCATCACTTGTGAAAACAATCACTGAAACCAGAAGTTTTGCTGAGCTGCTTATTTCAAGAGATTTCACTTGCTCATTGAGAAACTACTTTCTGTTCAAAGGTTGTGCATTTTTTTCTTTACTTTCAGGAAAAGATGCTATCTCTTGGCATTTTTATTTTTCTGGCAGACCTTTAGCTCAGCCATTGGATGAACAGAAGGAAAGTGTTCATTTACCAATTGCTTGTGACTTACTATTACAGAACAGGAAAAATTCTGTTTTCAATGTAAGTGAGGAAATCTGTGCCTTCATGCTCTGGGGAATTCTGATTTTCCTGTCTTTGTTTCCATCCTAACACAAAGGAAAAATACTTTAAAAGTCATTACGAAACAAAAGATTCTGAAAGCATTTGAACCTGAAATGATGATATGCTTCAATTTCCCCCCCTCCATTTTAAATACACTTTTGATTCCAAAAAAGGAATATTTTATCCTCTTGTAAAATGAATACATTTTATCTGCTTTATGCCCTTTCTCCTCTCTGTAACTGGGACTCTTCCCTGCAGACTTACCCTACACTGCATCATCTCATGCAGAATGAAGACCACATGTCTCAGAGGAGATGTCAACTGGTTTACACGATCCTACTGAAGAACGGCACATCCATGCTAGGAATCCCATGAAACAGCAAATCATCCTGGGAAGCTCAGTTCAAATATTGGAATGGACTTTGACACTTTTCCACTAATAGCAGTGTCCTGAATTCTGCCTACATCGAGTGAGTTTTCTTCTCTGTAACAAAATTAAATTAATAAAACTTCCACTGCCTGCCAAAGTTTTGTCAGGGGAAAACTCCATTTTAAAGTGTTTTTTTCCCGCCTCCTCTGAAAGATCATCAGCTCTTTGTTCACTGAAAGTTATTAACAAATGAGTATCTGATAGAAGAAAAAGACAGACATTTACTATTGAGTGCAAGAGGTGATCTAATTAGCAGGATAATAGCTATTAGTGATTCAAAGTCTCAACCTCTTGGGTTCTGATTTTTTTGTAAGTGGTTTGTTCAGGTTTTTTTAATTGGGCCCTGACGATGCCAGTACTTCAATCAAAAGTGTTTCTAAATAATTATACGCTCATTTAGGTGGCTAACCACCTGAATTGCTGTAATTAGAAGACTTGATATAAACAATTAATTATGTTAGCACTGCTGAAGGCTGTTTTTAAGATCTAGATACAGAAATATGTTCAAACAAAGAAAACCCCCCAAACAAGGGATCTTTATTTCATTTGACACATGCCCACTGATTATTCTCTGACAACAATCTGAGAACTCCTCTTGGAAGCCCTGTGTAAGAACGAAATAAAAACTGGGGATGATGCTATCAAGACTCCCACTGAAATGGATTTTTTTTTTTCTTAATAAAGAAATTGCCTCAAATCAGCTTTATCTTCTCCTTGAGCAACCGAATCTGAAGGAACTTACTGCAGAGATGAGGCAGCAGCTCAAGTATTCATGTACTCAAGCCAGAAATTTCAGTGCTCCAAAAAGTGAAATAGGTCATGACCATCTGTGCATTTGGAGCTGAAATAAGAATGTGCTTCTTCTCCTCTAATTTAATTCTCCTACACAGAAGTTTCCCAGCATTCTGCTGTCCTCCAACAAGTCCTCACAACATTGAGCTGGCTTGATAATGAAGTACAGGTGTAGTTTTCTAAAAGTTCACAAACCTATAAACTCCAACCCTATTCCAAAGGAGCTTGACACAATTTATCTTTTTGCTTGGCTATTATGCAAAAAGAAACTATGCAAAATCTCAGGTTTGGCATGGATTCGAAACAAAACCACTTGAAAGGCTGCAATTTAAAGTGAATTTTCTTTGACAATTTCGGTTTGCCCAAACCTGAAACTCAAAGCAAACCTCAGGGCAGAAGTGCAAACCAGAACAGATAGAAATCAACAGACGTTTACACAACACTCCATGAATCAAAGGTACCTCACTTCACATGACATCAAGCAGAGGCTGACAAAGCAGGAATCAGACAGGAACATTTTTGAGCATGATCTATTTCACATTCAACAAAATAATTCATCTCTCCTATTACCAGTCTTCTAACCATGAAGCCTCATAATTTCAAGTTTTTAAGCTCTTTTCCCAGTCTTAAAATTCCTATTGTCATCACTTCAATTTTAAATCTTTAAGCGTCATGCTGTGAGAACTACAGGGGAAATAAAGCCATTTTATTCTACCCAAATCCCTCTTTAAATGTCCTCTGTGTAGATGTGTCTGAGGAACTGGTGAACCAATTGAGTCTAAATGAAAACTGACAATTTCCCTGAATCATAAAGTGTCACAAGTATAATCAAGGTAATTGATAATGGATATTTACAGACTATGGAGACTCTTGAAAATGCACAGGAAGTTTTTAAAAATACATCATCCCTGTGTGTTGTTTTTCAGCTACCTCAGGTCGGGTTTTGAAACTGCAGTTTCCATTCCTGGCAGCTGTGAAGTTAAACCCTGAAAGTGTTTACACACCTCTCCTACACCTTCCAAAATAGCTCTTTAATGGAAGTACCCAGGGAATGGGGAACTAGTTAACTTTCCAAATGACTGAGGAAAAATACCTGCATAGGCCAAGATCTGTTCAGAATTAATGAAGGGCTTGATTCTGCAAAGCCACATCCAAGTAATTCTGTACATGAGTTATTTCCCTGAGAGCAGAGGCTGTGGACAGGTATCAAACCATATTCAAAATTAAAGCTTGCAACATGGCAGCTTGATTATGCAATTAAAAGTGGTGCTCAGGGAGTGTTCTTCAGTTATTTATCCTGAGTATTTCTGCATGGTTTTATTGCATATTTTCATACTGTTCACAAAAAAAAATTGGGCTTTTTGGAGACAGACACATATATGTATAAAACTCCACATTTAATTCACTTCAGTGAGTTAAGCTCTTTGGTAAATTTCAGAAAATAATTAAACATGCACTAAAATATATGCAAAGTTCTAGATTGTGAACATAAATATGAAAAAATACAAACATGATTTATAAGCTGAAAATAATCTCTCAAGAGTGATTTAGCCATATTTTTAATAGCATGAAAATGACTAATTTAGGGTCAGGAGTACTTTAGTTTTGACTGACTTGGCAATCCTTTGTTCTCTGGGTCATGTAAGTGTTGAGTAAATTATAAACCTGTAATTCTATCCTGAGGTCAAGGGACTTCAGAACTGATTTGATATATTGGTCTCCTGGAAAGTTCTTCCAAGGCCAGTACCCCCTAAACTGTGTTTATGAGTTGACTGCATTAATAACTGATAGAGTCATATAATATTAGCAGAGGTGAAATTAACCCTTAAAAAGAAGAGCATGTTCAAATTGGGATTTTTGAATGAGAGACAGGCAAATCAGACATAGTTGTGAGAAGTCCAGTTTCTACTCAGTATTGGAAAAACCAAACATGACTGAGAAAAGGTGTAGATGTTTGACTTCAGGAACAGAATCTCACTGATTATTCTTGTGAACATTACGTGGGATCATTCTGGGTTTGCGAAGCAAAACTATTACATTTATATCTTACATGGGGCAAAAATAAACCAGCCACCAACAACTTTTACAGACTATGTCAAAAGCATAAATACATTAAAAAATAAGCAGCTTCTCATTTAATTCAGGGCTTTGCTCTGTCCCATAACACTTGTTGTTGAAAATCTGAAATGGGATGTAAAGTGAGGTGTTTTCCATTCAAGAATTAAGTGTGCATTATAACAGCACTTCTTAATTTTGAACCTTTTAATGTTTCTAAATGAAAGCCATCACACTGCTAAAGAAACACACTGTAAAGCCCAGACAAAGAGCCTGGACTATTCTTTCATCATCAGGCAAACATTAAAGTTAATGATCCTCAAAGTGTTTACAGTTATTTCTTCTGCATGACATCACAGTCCTGAACTTATTAGTAAGAGGTATATTCAGATTACTCTGTTCAGTTCTGATTTACAAGAAACTCAATCACCATCTGAAATCTTGAAATCCTTAAGAATAACCTGGTGCTAACCTTGAGCACTCGTGTGAAAAATCAGAATAAGGTTACCCCCACCTCCAAGCCCATAGATTTTGTACAAACATTAATATCTCCTGGTAACTATGAATGTTTCTCCTGGACAGTCCTTGGCTATCTCCTTCCACTGCTTTCAAATTCCTAGCAAAACTTCACTTTTACTACATAAAAGTCCAACAGTTGGTTAGATTAACCATCAACAAACACACATCCATGTTAAAGAAATATCAGCATCAGAATTAAAACTGCTCAGACTCTTCCCACAATGGGTTACAGCGTTTGACCGTGGGTTACAGCAGAACCACTTTGAAATGAGGCATTATATTGCAGACAGTACTTCAGGCCCTTCCCAGATCCTGTCCCTGGTCCCAGAGGGCAGAGCTCAGTGCCTGCCTCTCCTCTTCCCCTCAGGAGAAGCTGGGACTGCCATGGTCTCCTCCAGCTGAACAGACCAAGTGTCCTCAGCTGCTCCTCAAGGCTCTTCACCATCCTTGTGCCCTCCTCTGGACACTCTCTAATAGTTAAATGTGTCTCTGATATTGTGGCACCCAAAGTTTCACACAATATTCCAGGTGAGGCTGCCCCAGCCCAGAGCAGGACAATCCCTCCCTGACCTGGCTGGTGACGCATCGAGGGAGTCCCAGCTCCTCCTAGCTCTGTGTCATCAGAAAACTGACTAAGTGTTCCTTAGGGTGCTGCATCCAGGCCATTAATGAGAAAGATGAAGAGCACAGCGCTGACGACGGAGCCCTGCAGAAGCCCACTAGTGACCAGTGCCAGCCTGGTGTCACCCCAGTCACTGTCACCCATCCTGTGAGCCTGTTGCTCACCCATCATGTAACAGAGTTATCCAGCTGTGGGCTGGACAGCTTGTCCAGAAGAATCTTGTGAGAAACAGCATCAAAACATTTGCTGAAGTTCAAAAAGATTCATCTCCTGGCTTTCCTGGGCCAGCCAGATGGGTTACCCTGTCACAGAAGGAAATCAGATTTGACAAGCAGAACTTTGCTTTCATGAAGCCATGACCAATGACTGTGTTTTCCTCCAGGTGTTTTTCCACCCCTCCCAGAATCATCTTTCCCATTATTTTCCTGGGCACTGAAGTGAGACGGATGCAGCTCTGTGAATTGACTCGGAGCTGAATCCCAGGGATGATGGGCAGAGCAGGGAGGGGAGGGATGTGCAGCTGGAGCAGAACCTGCCCATCAGTCATGGAGAGCTTTGTGTTGGCTCAGCCTCAGCCTGCCCTGCTCCTTCAGCTCGGTGACACCATGTGCTATAACAGGCACTCGACAGCTTGTGAAAAATAGGTGAAGCCTGGCAGGTTTGAGAACCAAGTGCTGTAACTGCATCTGGCAGGGGAGGAGGGCAAATTAGCAGTGAAAACAGCCCGTGCTGATTTGAGAACGAGGGCACTTGAGCTGGCTGGCTGTCAGCTGGCTTACAGAGGTATTATTTACATTGTATGCAAGGTAGAACTCATCTCCTTATGCTGAGCTCAGGGCACTGGCACATTCCTTGCTGAGGGTCAGAGGGAGTTTAGCTCAGGTTTAGGCTTTAACAACATCAGCAAAAGGGTGAGGGCTTGAAGCAAGGCTTCAGCTCTGGGTTTAAGTTGCATTACAAACTTCTCCCCAAATATTCTGTGAGTAGCAACTTCTGACTGTTCACTGTGAAAAGCAATAAATTTGAATGGATGATGTGTGGGACAGAAGATTTAGTGACTAAAGGCTGCCCTCTGTACCACACAGAGCTCCTAAACTTGCAGTCACTGTTTTGCCTTCTAATCCCCATCAAAAGCATCTTCTTAATTCTGTATTTGAATTTCTTGGAGTATCAGTACTACAAAATAAAATATCAGCTTTATTTGAAATGAAAGCTATTTTCTGGGAGATACTGAAAGAAACTTCCCTTCCCCCTCATTTTAGATAATGTATACTCTATGGAGACTATATGCTGTATTGTATATTTTCTATAAAAACATTACATTTTTAACTTCCTTGGGACCATGTATATAAATATTTGTACATGAAATTATAAGATAGGCTTTGAAATTTATGCCATAAATTTCTGTTAATGTTCTAAAAATATTTGTGCAGGCAAATGAAATTGCAGTAAAATATTTTACTACAGATCAGTCAAAGGTTCTCAAAACTTTATCTTCCTTAAAAACAATCTTTCAAGCTATAAAACAGAATTCCATTTCAGATATCAAAAAGGCAAATTTAACCAGCTTGACTTGATTAATACCAAACAGTTTAACATTTTTGAAAACACTGAGATCTAAGGTGAAATAAAGTCGAGTTGTAAGCATTTTCTCTTATTACATATCGGTTTTAATTTTGTTTTCTAGAAACTTATACTGTTAGAGGCAAATGGCAGTGGATGGGGGATTATGTGCATATTTCCTGTTGCAATTAGCACTAACGAGTGCAGGATGTGCTGCCCAGCACACAAAGCTCCAAGTATACAAATTGTTAATAAATCTGACTCCTCACAAGCCAGAAAACCAATGCTGCATTCAGAAGGATGTGTGGTCCCAGATGTATTTCCCAACCAGCTCCAAGGGGTGTCCCAAGACCTCACAGCCAGGAGCTCAGCCCCACCTGGAGTCGGGGCCTGAGGCAGACCACCCACAGTGGGAGCTCCTGGGCAGTGAGGGAGAGCCCTGTTCTGCTCCATCATTTCTGCTCACACAAAAATCCCTTTAGTGGCAGCAGCTTCCCCTCAGGAAGGTTCCAAACAGCCCCCAAATCGCAGGCACAGTATCAATGGTTTTCCTGTGTGTCTTCATGAAAAGCTGTTTCCCCTTCTCGAAATCCCGACCAAATGACCATGGTCAGGTGAGCTTGAGTCGCCAGGAGCTCACAGCTTTCCCAGGAGCTCAGCATAGCTGCAGACACCTCTGAGCCCACCTCACACTCCCACCTCACTGCCAACATTCTGGCCAGCCCCAGCTCCCATGGGAGAAGGCTCCTCACCACGCTCTGCATCCCCTGATCCCCACCCTGCTCACACTGCCTGGCCCTGCCTTGGAGTGGCTACCTAAAGCAGAGGCTAGACAAGATTAGAATAATAAAAAATGGGTATTTATTAAAGGCCTTCAACAGGTTCACCTTGGGCAGTCAAAAGCCTTGGAGAAGCTGCACCCCAGATGGATCAGGAGTTTTTCATACAGGCATAAGTTTGGTCCATTTACATAGCAGGGCTTAATCCTCCAATTATAATTTCAGGTAATGAAGTCATGTACCCCCAGTTTGCTCCTCNCAACAAGTACACCTTGGGCAGTCAAAAGCCTCTGAGAAGCTGCACCCCAGATGGATCAGGAGTTTTTCATACAGGTATAAGTTTGGTCCATTTACATGCATTTACATGCATTTAAATAGCAGAGCTTAATCCTCCAATTATAATTTCAGGTGATGAAGTCATGTACCCCCAGTTTGCTTCTCCCCATTCATTTTTGTTTATACTTTTTGGGGCCTGAGGCAGTAAGCTGTCCTCAAGGAATTGTTTTGTCTGAATAAAATGGGAGAACAGTAGGTGACAGGCTATGGAGTTTTAGAGTTATACACTAAAGAATGGCAGGATTACAAATAGATGAGAAATATAAAAGCTAAAATCCTAAGGCATCACAACCACCTGCAAATGCCAGCTGCCCAAGCTTGCCCTGCCTTCTCTGCAGAATCCCACACCTCTGGATGCCAACATCCCTCAGGGTGCCTGTGCTGCATACACTGAGCAATTGCCCAATGCCAAGAGGATGTTTCAGATTTTGGGTGCCAAGGGAAGAGCACAGAGAGATTCATGGGCTGTGGGCACAGACTCAGGGTTAAGAATTTACTTCAGCAATTTACCAATCCCCATGAATCTTTTAGATGTGCCCAAATACTTTTTTCCCTCACAGCATTAGTGTGTTACCCAGAACATAGAAATAGTTTTTCTTCCTCTCATTCACATGTCAGCAGCAAGAAACAACTCTTTGGCCTTGTGTCAATTTTAATGTTTTTTTTTAGGGGAGGAAGGGAATATTTTTGTTCTTCTTTTCAGGTTTAACACAATTTTCTTGCAGTTCATGTTTCACTTCTGAACACGGTAAACTTAAGGTCATCTCAGGTGTTGCTCAAAACAAAAGAATGAAGAGCACCAGCAGTCACACTTATATTAGAGACAGATCTCTAAAAAACATATCTTTACATAGAGTTTTTCCATTGCAATGGATTCTGGCAAGACAGGAAAGAGAAAAAAATTTGTTATATCCTATTTTTCTGTATCTCCTTTTGTGCTGGCCCACAGAACAGCTTTACAACTAAAGTCTTGAATCAAGGATAGGATGTCACTGTGTCATTACTGCTAAAGTTTATTTTTGTCTATTGAACAACAGCAAATGCATTCCAGAAATAAAAATTGTTGATAAGATTTTAAAAACCAATGTAAGGGTGGCTGCACCAACCAAGACAGTTTAGGGAATGCCATATGTTAAGTACCTTCACAAACTCAGTTGAAACCTCTGTGCATTAACATTATACTAGGATTGCTGGAGTTTTCAAAACAAATGAAAAGATATTGAGATATTATCTTCTGCACTATATTCAGCAGAGAATGGATAAAGTTCAGTACAGTCTCCCTTCCCTGATTTATGCTGGCTTTTGCAATAAATTTCAGGTGACTGCAATTTTTATTTTTTTTAATTTTATTTTTAATGTAAAGAAAATACCGTGCAGTAAAAATAGCACCCCAGTAGGGAAGCTTCAATTCTTGTATTCATTTAAAATCTGGGTCACTGCACAAACATTAAAATAATCCTAAACCAAACAGACAGCCCATTATTTCAACTAAAGAAAGGTGGAGGGGAAATTAAGTACCTTGGTTGAACTAACAGAGGTGGGAGACTGAAACGCTTGAGGATGGACTGGCCAGGTAATTCAGCCACTGACCAGCCTCAGCTGGGAAGAGAAAAAAAATGAAGCCACCCCAGGTGTGCCTTTCTTCAGGCATGACAGCACACTGCAGAGTCAGCAACACGAAAACTGAAAACTTTGTGTGTCAAAGGTCTGAGCCAATGTGTACACCACCCATTCCATGCAAGAGGAAATTGGGAGTTAGGCTAGGCTTAGATGTCTGTGCAGCTTTCATGGTGATCTTGGCTACTGTGGGTTCCTCAGAGGCCTTACTTTTGTCCAAGAAGTTGATTGCAGAATGAAGAAATAAAGAAGTTGAAATGAATAGATGACATAATGTCCCACTGTATAAGAAACCCAAAAGCATTGAAGAAAAAACTCACTACAAAAGATTTCTATTCATGGAACATCTTCTATCCACGGAACATAACCGTGGAAAAACAGAAAGCTCAAATCAGTGTACACAGAGAAATTTAATTTCAGGTTTTTTGGGGTTTTTTCAGCCCACTTGTGCTCATAGTTTGCAAACTTAAGCCATGGTGCCTAATAGAGGTGGCTTTATGTTAGAAATTAAGAATACAAACTTTTAACTCAGACATTAACTCAGATCCACTGCAGCAAACCAGGATGGGAGATAGACACAAAAGCTAAAAGTTCAATGAAACAAAAATGCAACAAAACCACAAAACCCTACTGCTGAAATTTCTGACTTTTGTGCCTTTGACTTCATGACCATAAGGTTTCACTAAAAGAGCATTTGCATTGAATGTATTTTCTTTGCATTCTTTTTGGAGATGGGTTCACATGAGAATTGTATCTTTGTTTCCTGGGATTCCATCTGCTCCCACTGCCATTTACTCTCTGTGGGAGCCTTTCACAAATGTCTCCTGTGGACACAATTCAGGGCTTCAGGTGAGAAACAGTTACAAGACAGAGATTAACTCCTCAGATGAAAAGGTCTCCTTTTCTTTCAGGCTTCCTTGATAATAAGAATGAGAGAAAGTGGAAAAGAAGAGAACAGAATACATAGCAGTGACAGAAGTTTTCCTAAAGAAAATGCTGCTCTGAACTTTTTCTTCAGAAAAGTTCCTGCCTACAAGGAAAAGGGTGCTGGGTTGAAGGAATGGGTAACATGAACTCCCCCAGAATTAGACGATATTCTGCCAGAGCTGTAAAAAAAAGTATAAGAATGAAGTGACTTAGTCACCACTAAAATCATAATTGTGCACTCATCCAGGTTGGAAGTGCAGCTCAATCCCTTGTTAGCTCAGGGGTAATGTCAAAGTTAGGTCAGGTTGCTCAGGTTTTGAGAATCTTTGCAGCAGAATCTCCAGTTATGAGGTAATAATAACCCCAGAGACCCATCAGGCTGGCAAGCTGTATTCCAGTATCCCATAAAGGAACTGGGATCAGCTTTGTGGTATGAAAATCAGCACACTGCACAGAAATACATGTAAGGACAACAGTACGACTGCAAATGTTTAAGAAAATTTCCATCAGCACATGAGAGGTTTATGGAAAAGATTTTGGAAGGGCAGCAGAAAGACCAGCTTCTTTCCCAAAAACTACTAATGAACTGTTGTGTGACCTCGGGCAAAATCCCTTCAGTGCTCCATCCTTCTGCTTCCCTCCCCACTGGGTCTATTTAGACTGGGAGTGCTTCAGGGACAGGGACTGTCTCTCCTTGTCTATTTACACAGTGTCTGACACAGCCAGCCCCTGATCCTGCAGGGGACCTACACATGCTATTGCATTACAGAAAAATAACAATAGTGACAAGCAAGATGTAACCAAATTAGGCAAATTGTGAGAGGGATTAAATTGACTTGTGAGAAGCTTTGCTGGTTGGTTTTTTTTGTTTTGTTTTGGGGTTTTTTTTTGAAATTTTTTGGTTGAAGAGTTTATTATGACAGCAGATTTTAATGCACAGTTAGAGCAGGAAAAATCAGCAACAAAAATGCTTGTAGGGGCAGAGCTGCACAAACTGAAGGCTAAAGATCAGCTTTGGGTCTGTTAATGAAACGTATAGTTAATCTGTTTGAGCTGATTTTTGTTGCATGTGATACAGTGCATTTTCATTTACTTATTTTCAAAACAGAAAGATGTTTAAATTATTTTAGAGACAGGAAACAGATAAGAGTGATTGTGTTTGTTAGTAGAATTTCACCCGGTTGTCCCTCGCAATGACACCAATAACTTGTTTTATATTCTTATCTTAAAGGGTATCCTCTTTACTTTCCAAGTTTCAATGAAATATCTGTAATGACTTTTCACTATGATCCTGAATTTCTTTTCAAATTCATTTCAATCCTGTGTGAACTACCTATTTCTGAACTCCATGAGAATAATGTTGTAGACTCCAGCAGAATTTTCAGCTCCTTCCAAGAAATGCTTCTAAGAAGAAGGAAGAATCTACTGAAGCCTGATGAATCATTCATTTATTTTTTCATGTCAAGGAAAAAATCAGTCTCAGGAGGAGGTAGCAGATAGTAAGCAAATAGATTAAGCAGCCTTGTTGGAAATATTTTTACTTTCTTCCTAAAATACACTTTAGGATGATATGACTTCATATACAAACTAATATCCCTTGAAAGGAGACATAAAGGATTTTTTTTATATATTTCTCTGTGGGGAACATTTTTGAAAACACCTGATACCTGAGGCAGTCTACTTCATTTCAAAGGCAAGTATTTGCTCTTTGGGAGCAACCTCTGCTAATGGATGCAAACCTAGCAAGGCAGCAAAATCACTTTGATCTCCCTTTCAAAATGTTTTTGGAATTTATCCATTGCCAGGGAATGAGTTTCTTCTCCTGGAAAGCGCTGAATTTTATACTGCTTGATCGATTAAGATAAATCTTAACATTTTAAAATTACAATATGATTTGTATCAATACAAAAAGTGCCTTCACCATCTAAATATTTCAAAGATTTTCAGGTCCTTTTCTATTCCAGAAATAGAAGTAGAAATACTTTGGTCCCAAACATTTGTCACTTCTATCTCAATGTAAGTTTTAGAAGCAAGAAACTGGGCAGAAACGGCCCAATTACAGAGCACACAACCAAAAACATCAGTACTGTGCATTGTGTCAAGAGTTACCAAAATGTTTGGAGTTTTTTCTTAATTTTTGTACAATCAAGTGGATGTCAGCTGATGTTTTAAATGTTGGATATCTAGCTTTTAACACTATTAGATGATTTACCCATGGACAAAGTCCTGCATAACTTCAGATAAAAATAACTGGAACATAGAGGAGCTCAAATCTGAAATGGACTTTGGACATTTAATGCAGTTTGATCAGGAAGTTTATAATTCCTGCTATATGGAATTCTTAAGCCTTAGGGAAACAAACTAAAAAATACCCCCCCTGTCTGGAATTTGTTTGCTTTGTATTTTTTTTTTTTTATTAGAATCATTTATTTGCCTTGTACTGCTGTTTTGCCTCAGCCAGAACTGAAGAACTATATGCAATGAAATTTTTATCTTTGTCAGATCTCTTGGAATAAATATTTTTCCCACAGAGGCAATCTAGTACACTGAATTGTCCAGGACTTATTAAAAGAACAAAAGTAATAAGGAACAATGGAAATTTCACAGGCAATCCACAGCCTTTGCATTAAAACTTCCACTAAAACATGAGTTGAAGAGAGAGAATATTAAAGAAATCCCAGCCTACAAGGCAGAAGTCTGAATATGAACTCTGCACTCTGGTCTCTTGGTTTTGTATATTTTACAAAGGTCAAACAGAGCCCAAAAGCAAGGGAACAAAATGAAGCATTGGACCAGCAGTTTAAAAGGTGAGAATCCAGTTATGTTTTATCTTTATTTTGCTTTCTAATCTTAAAACTATTGTTACTGGCTTGTAAGCTGTGTATAAAAACTAATACTCAGCCAAGAGAAATATTAATAATAATAATTAGAAGATTACACAATAATTTGATTAACCCAATAAATTAAAAACCATAACAATCCAGTACACTGGGAATATAACTTAAAAAGAAATCTCAATAATTCAATTATGTATTTTAAACCCTACTAGATATATGAGCAAGTAATACAGTATAAATCACGATGAAAATCTTACTTTCTGTGTTCTTCATTCAGATTTTAACAATGACATGATGCAAATGCAAAGTTTGACTTTGGATCAGAATATTGCTGAGAAGAGCAGACACTCATTCCTGAGTGAGGTCCCCTTGAAATTTCACACAGGCTGAGCTTTCTGTCTTTGATGAACGATTTGGATGATATTTAAAATTCATTTTATTATTTGAGCTAGACAGGTGAAATCACTTTTATTCAACCTGGAATGAATTTAACTCATGGGTCTTCTCAAAGGTGTAATTCCACTCAAGCTCTGGCCAGAAGATCGACTGGTAGAACCAAATCCTGTGGCCTAATTTTGAATCAACGTGCNTATGGGTCTTCTCAAAGGTGTAATGCCACCCATCGAATGGTAGAACCAAATCCCATGGCCTAATTTTGAATCAACGTGCACCTCTCAGCTAAAAAAACATATTGACTATGTTTGATATGAAAGTTTAAGGAATTTGTGTTTGGGGGAAAATAGTAAAATGAGCTTTCAACATTGGGTCTGTTAAAAAAAAAATAATAAGACAACACTATATTTCTCACTGTTTTGGAGGGAAAGAGGAGGTAGAAAAATAAACCTTAAGATGCAATATTTGCTTTTTTTAAGTGAACAGACCTGACATTTCTCAGAGAGTGGCTGAGCACCTCCTTCAAAAAGCACAGAGTCCCCCAGCACCAGCCCACGTTGGCTTCCACTGCAGAATGCCTTCCTACAGCACTGCAGAGACACTTGACTTCCTCCCGGGGAAGTGCAGCTTTCTTCCCTAACAATGGCCCAACTGGTTTTCATAACGGAGATAAACGCTCCCTGCTGTGAACTGTAATAGAAAAACATGTCAAACAACCAACAATAAAAAGAAGCACAGCCAAAAGCCTGGCTTTTCCTGTTTTTATGTGCAGCACAGAGGAAACCGAGCACGTGAACTGCACTTGGCTCCTTACAAGTCAAAATATCATTTCTTTTAAATGAGGAGAGGAAAAAATGCACCTCATTTCTGACCCTTTTTTCACTCTGAAGTGCAGACATGAAAACTGAACCCATTAGCACTTAGTTGCCAGAGGTTATAATGAAACCTCTGAATGTGAAAGTCATATGCTTTGTTAAAAATAATAAAAAAAAGGAATGGTCATTCAGTTAGGATTTTTCCACCCTTTTAAAAGCTGTTATAGTACGAGTGATAAGGACATCCAGCTGCCATTCTGATGATCCCATGATATTTTCTAGTTTTATGTTCTCTGCTCTTGATGACAAAAGATCACTTGCTTAAACTCCCCTTCTCTTTCATCCCATCATGTATCTGCTTTCTCCTGCCCTTCATGCTTCTCTTCATTGCCTTACTTTCCCCCTCCAACTAACTTTTAATAGCCTACTAGTTTTATTTGGATGTCTCTAGTTAATGAGGTCAGTGAAATTCCCTTTCTTGCTGTCCTTCTCACCTGCCTAAACTGGGAGATGCCAGAAATGAAGTTCTTTTTAGTGAGCATGCATGAGTCTACAAATTATTATTTAATATTAGATCTCAGTCTGGGTTAAACTGTGCAGAAAATGGTCAAAGAGATCAAATGCACCCATTGCCATGGCTGAAGACAGCCCAGGTTTATGGTATAGCCCTGATAATGGTCGATGAGCAGGTAAAAAAGTATCATTTGGAGACTGAACAGCTGCTCACAGTGCTGAGAGTCATTTTGAGAAGAGCGAACTTCTTACAGTCCTGCTTGGACAGAGTGAACATTGCTTTTTGTTAGTGCTTTTCCTCAGGCAGGGATCTCTTCTGTTCTCTTTTTCTGTTCCTCCTGTTTGCTACCTGTATCAGACTCCTGGAAGGAAATATTGCTGCATGTGCAGCAGACCCACAGTATCTAATCTGTGAGTTTTTCTAGGAACACCAGAGCACAGACAGGAAACCTGACACCTCCACATCTCAGAACACTTAGGTGAATATACCTAAACTAACTATTTGGATGTATCTGACTCACTAAACCTATAGAATGAATATTTGCTTGAGATCTGACGAGTTCTAAGCCCCAGGTGCTGGGAAGGCGAGCAAGTATCACTGGGTACTTCTATTTTTCTTAGAGCACCCACACCACTGGCAGGTGACAAGGCTGGACAGACTGTTTATTCAGAGTGTTCTTAGGTGGGAATCCTGCTGATGAGAGATGGAAGGGCTGAATCCTCCTCTGATGCTCAGCATTTCCACGTGGTGCTTTTTGTTAGCTGTGATTCTAACTGCAGGGAGCCCATTGCTGATTGATTCTCAACCAAGCATTTCAAAGGGCAAAAGTAACAGCAACTTCCTCTGGTGTTGCTGTTTTTGTTACTACATTTTAACACTCCCTTGCTCCATATATAAAGCCAGCAGCTCACACCTGGAAGTTAAGGTGATCTTAATCATGAACCCTAAATCTCCCAGAGCCTAAGAAGGTTCCTCACCCATTCTCATGGTGGATGCCTGTGCTTTGGGAACAGAAGGCACTGGACTCTGGCTCTGTTTATGAAAGTGACACTCTAAACAAGCACAAATTGTGAGATTAGAAACAATAGATTAGAGAATGCAAGATGTTTGTTACTGTAATAAGGACGATTAGACCGTGAGGGGAATGGGAGAGGTCACGGAAGCAGCAAGAGAGAAGAGTCACAACGAGAGGCCTCAAATGTGTGGTTATCAGGAAGGCTGCTTCCACCCTGCTCTGGTTTCTGTTAACAAGACCCCAGCTTGGAGCCCATCTGAAGACTCTGAAATATAAATGCATTAAGGTACATTAGCTACTATGGCTATAAAGAACCTTAGAGCCATGACATTATCAGATACACGGGACAAAGACCAGATTCTCAGAGCAGCCAGAGAAAGCAAACAATTAATTACAAGAATAGCCTGCCCATGTGTTGCTCTTCCCAGACCTGAGCCCGACACAAAACCTTCAAAAGGAGTAAATTAGATTTTAAGATGCTCCTAACCAAGGGAGATGCCGAAACTCACTTCCATTTGATGTAGAAGTAAGTATTCTGAAAAGCACAGTCATACACTATTTGTGCATGGTGTGGAGAAAAAAGAAATACTTCACTAGGAAGCGTAATGATGATTACAATCTCTGTGGCCTCACAGAAGATCCAGGAAAAGAAGGGAATGCTGGAGGATTTCTTGAGCCAATGTACTCAGACTGGAGTGGGAAAGGGTAGAAAATGGGCAAAGAATAAAGCACAATTTTTAGATGGCTGAATTTTTCTTTCTCCTCAAGTCACAACTGTCAAATAACCCATGCATAATCTCAGAATGGCTGTGATATTTAGGACAAGATTTTTTGCATCATTAGGTCAAATGTTAAGGGCTGCTAATATTCTGAGTATTCTCACAGTTATACTGGTCAATATTGACTACCTGTTTGTTCACAGACCGGATTTCTGACAATGAAAAAGAAATTTTTACATTACATTT
Organism: Pycnonotus jocosus; assembly: GCA_013400435.1. NCBI lineage: Eukaryota > Metazoa > Chordata > Aves > Passeriformes > Pycnonotidae > Pycnonotus > Pycnonotus jocosus. The sequence continues at coordinate 50,213 of VWYP01014457.1, forward strand.
ACATTTTTTACAATGAAAAAGAACCAGACCTTGTCTTTCTGAGGGTTTATGTCCTATCAGAGAAGCAATGAGGGATATGTTGTAATGGTTGGAGAGTCTCCAACTGCCACTAACGAAGAGCAAGAGCAGTTTTTTCCAGATAGAAATTAAGGTCTTTTTAATTTTTTTCCTAGTGACTGTCAGTCCTCATTACCACATTTTACTGAACTGGGCCCAAATGTGTGAGCTGTTGGAAATGGTACCAGTCAGAAGGATGTGGTCATCTATACCATAAAGTTTAGGTTGCAGTTTTTAAATTCAGTGAATAGATGTAAATAAACATCTCCCTGTGAAGGAGGGGAAAGAAGCAGCTGGCTGGGTTACAGTACACTTGAGACTAGAAATGGAAATTCAGTGAAAATAAAGGAGAATGGTTAATCTTGTCAGTTTTTGTATGCCAACAAAGAGAAAGACTGAGCCTTGAGAATTTTTAAAAATATATCAGACTTTTAACAGTATCTCTTTTTCTTTTTTTTTTCAAAAGCCATATATAATATATGGCCTTATTTTACTGCATATCTACTCTATATTTTTCTTAGTGCTGTGATTCTCTAGCAATCTGACAATTGTGTAGCAATACTGCCTGTACTTTGTTTCTTTCCACAGCAGAACTGCAGAAAAAAAAATGTTTATAATTGACCCTGGAGTGACACACAGTTGCCACGTCTTTGCTTTATTTTGCATGAGTTATCTACACTCTGTACTATTTCCTGTTATGTGTATGGCTGCATTCTCCTGCTTCCAGCTCAGATCTGCTCCAAAAGGGCAGAATCTGTTGATATCTGTGCCTACAGCCCAGAAATAGTTTGTAGTTCAGCAAAGCACTTAAGAACAAAAATAACCTCTTTGTTACTCAGACAAGCAATTTATTTTAGTGTGCAGGTGAGCATTAGGCTAAAAGTGGATGGAATGATTACTACCTGGTGCTAAAATTGAGGTGAATTGCATTTCTTGCCTAGGCAATGGAGGAATGAAAGGATGACCCTGCAGATTTAGCTGTAGTGAAACTGTTGCTGAAAACTTAGAAAGGAAACAGAGTAGTTCTCTCAGCTCTATTTTCCACAATAAACTGTGGTGGCAGACCCAAAAAATTGAAAGAAAATGGATGTGTAACCCAGAACACCTTTTTGTATGCTCAAATGCACAGACACACTTATGTTTCAGCTGTGTTTATAAACTGGCATTTTCCAACATTAGTAGTAAACCAAGGGACTGTAAATGCATATTTTGCTTATTTAAACCAGTCCCTTATTACCCCTCTATATTTAAAAATAGAATCCTTGTATTTCATGCCACATCCCAGCAAAAATGTGAATGCATTAGAACTATGCCTTTCAGCATTGTTAACATTTATTTTCATCACAGATTTCCCCTTTTTTTGCTCCTACAGTCTTCTGACCTTTAATAGAAAGGAGGGCAAGCCTCCCTTTTCCATGACTTTCCATGTGGTTCATGCTTCTTTGGAGTAGATCCAGAAAAGAGCAAGAGGGATCTGATATTTTTGTCGCTGTGAGTCATCACCAGAGGGTTTCTGAGATGCAAAGGTACCTGGAGGGATGTAAGTGAAGAGAGAAGGGAGGAGTGTGATGGAACTCCAGGAGTTACCCAGCCTGGAGAGAAGCTGATTGTGCAAAAAAAGAGTTCTATAAAGAAAAACAAGCAAGGTTAGGAAAGGCATGGAAGGCCAGAAGAGATGTTATTTAGGTGCTTTGCTCTTGAAGATGAAGGAGTTGGCACTGAGATGTGCAGGAAAGCAGAAGCAAGGATTTCAAGTGTTCATCCTGTGGTTCAAGCCATGAGGGGATTGTGAGCCATTTGAGGTGCAATGAGAATTACCAATATGTCACAATATTACACAACAGCAGTGATACCACTTCAGAACAAGTAGTGTATTTTTGGACACCTGACCATGCTATAAAAGCATCCTCCTGGGGCTAATCACGTTTCTGGATGGAAAGGATCATTGGCAGTGCATCAAGGAATATCTACAAGATTTACCTTTCTTCAGTTGCCTCCGTAATGAAATATTTCAGTGGGATCCTGTCCATTGTTATACTGAATATTGCTACAGGACCTGGGGCCCCTGTGACACAGCCAAACAAAGCATTTCAGCCAGGGCACAGGCGGAATTTGTGTTCTCCAGCAAAGCATTTCCACACACACACATTCTGACACTCACAGTGCAAGAGTTTATTATTGATGACAAAGTAGGAGAGGAAAAGAGGGAAAAAACTCTCTGCACAATGCAAGCCAGAAAATTTGTGGAATGAAAACTCAGCTACATCTCAGAAACACAAGAGAAGATCAGGATAATCTAATCTTTTCTCTGCAATTTTTTTTTAAAATATACAGATTGGGACATAATTTATCCCTTGGGCTAAGGACACTGATTTGGTAACTTGAGATAGCATACTACACTTAGACTCACCTACAGATGGGCAGAAAATATTTTATATTACTTGTTCCAATATAATAGTAATCTCAAATGCATGCTTTCACTGCTCTAATAACGTTGTTAGTATTTTTATATTTGTTATTATTTTTATAGCAAGTGGTTAAAAAAATTAATATACCTGTTGGTCGTTAAACTTGAATTTCAATATTTTAAGTATGGCAGGATACAGTAGTGTGCTTTTAATCCCTTGATGGCTAAAAATATACCTAATATGTAGTAAAATCCATAGTTTTCAGTAAACATATAATAACTGTGAAGTTATAACTCTTTTTCCTCTTTATTTCTCATTATTCACATGAAATTAAATGTTATCGAAGGTTAATGTTTACTACTGAAAAAAGATGATATCAATACAATCTAGAACAGTTTATCATAAAACTTGAATATTTCCCAAACTGTCTTTTCAAGGGATGCAGGGAAAATGAAGAAAAAGAAGAGATGGGAAATGATTTAACTAGCTCTATACCTAGCTTTACAATTGATAATTTCATTTTTTTTTAATCCCATCCTCTCTCAAAGTACATTTGTCATTTTATTTTGATGAGCAGCTCAGACAACTATCCGCAAAGTCCTGGTATTGCTGATAGGAAATCCACCCACCAGAAGAGGTAAACTTTATGCTCCAGCATGTATTCCTGGAGAGTGCAATGACCTCCTCCAAGCCCACGTGGGTTTCACCCGTAATTAGTGCAAGGCATTATTGTCAGGGTTAGCAGATCCCAGCCCGATACCCCAGAGCTCAGCCTGTTTATTGGAGCTTGCCCTAAGCCCTCGGGGGAATCCACGGCGACTTCTCCCCTCAGCTGCAGACTTTGTGGAGTCTCTATAGCCTGGGAGTTTGGTAAACCCAGGACTCCCAAAGATCCTTGGAAAAACCCTCCGTTTTGCTTTGGTTTGGAATCGGTGATTGCGCAACACAAAACGCGGTCGCTGCTGTAGCTCACGGTGTCACCTCTCTGCCATACCTAAAAGGCCATTTTAATTCTGTAGAGCAGTAGGCTTTAAAAATAATTATTTCAGGGGTAAAGAGAGCACTTTTCAAGGAGCAGGAGCAAGAGTATTTTGGAGCAAAGCAAGCTCTTCCCCCACACAGCCCTGCCAGTGCCAGTGACCTGCTCACCCCTGTCATTGCAGCCCTGGGCCCTGCTGGCTCTACCAAGCCCCCTCTGTCCTGACCTGTGACACCCTTGACTCTTCCAGCCCTGGGGCTCCCTAAGGGCTCTGCCAGGAGCTCCTTTCTGCCGTGCCCCGAGCTGCCTGTGCTGCTCTGCCCGAGCTGCTGATCCCTGTGCTCTCCTGGGCCCCTCCATCCTCTGTAAATAAGCCCCTGTCCTGACCTGCAGCCACCCTTCCCATTAGGATCCAGGGTCTCCTCCGAGCAGAGCCTGCCAATCATTCCAGACCACTGCCTGAGGGGGTTGGGAGGGTTTCTCCTCCTTTTTTTGCTCTGTGTGGGGGAAGGTGGGGAGGGAGAAGGAAAGGGCTGTTTTTAAAGCTTAATAGAATCAATGAAGAATTTAAAGAATACAGTTTATAACATGTTATGAAAACAAAGGCTTTGCCCTGGTTCACTGCAGCAAAATCACACGAAATGGCACTTTTCTACTTGTGGGAAAACAACGTGGGTTGAAATAGAAGGACAGAGCACATAGGAACGGATTAGTCAGAAGCCATCAAAGATCCTGATAGGCAAAAAGAAAAACATAAATGTCTTTGTGTGCAGTTGGAGGTGCAGCCCTGCACAGCTCAGCCGTGCTCCCTCGTAGCATTCCCTGCTGATTTCTCACATTCTGCACTTTTGCTCTCCCCTATCTTTTTGTATCCTTGCCCATGTGGGCCATAACCCACCAAATCTGATGTGCTGAGTCTCCCTAAGGTCAAGGGGATGGGTTCACGTGTCTAGGATTTCTCAAGAAATGCTTGTGTGACAAGACAGGCAAATTCAAGGATTCAAAATTTGAGGATTCAAACCGTGAAACATTTGAGACAGATATTTTTAATTTTTGTCTGTGAGCTTTATCCAAAAAGGTGCTTCTACAGTAATACCATCTTGAATTGTATTAATTTATGAAATGAAAAATCTTAAATGCAAAGTCTACTGCTAGCAATGAGGTAACTTTTGTTTCTTTTTTCTAAGGCTCTTGTAAACCCTTGCCCTACAATCTTAAAACCTTAATGTTCCCAGTCTGGATTTTTTCCCCCCTCTGATCAGTATCAGCATTTAAAATATTTATTTTATGTTAATTTCTTACAGCTGGAGCATCCTCTTTCCTTGGTTCTGAAACAGTGTGGGTTGAGCACCCCCTCACCCTTCTCACCCCTCCTGACCTGCTCCAGGCTTTTGGTTCCTTCACATCACCAGGTACATTTGTTTGCTGATAGTTGTTTTTTAATCTTTAACTGTGTACATTTAGGAAGAGCCAAGCCAGCAGTAACTTTCTGTGAATTGTTTCAGATTCATTAAATGTTTGTACTTCCCATATTTATGTCAAGACCACAGGTTGAAATTACCCTGATGAATTTGCTGACTGGTCTATTTGGTGACTTGCTGGAAGCATCATCTCCTAGTGCAGATAAAAGCTACCAATCATTAGAGACAAAAATGCTTATTCAGAAATTTCAAGGATTTTTAGGATAGCTCTGTAGTTTACAGCATGATGCACTGGGTGGAAAGTAATTTTAGACATGTATGGATCTTGCTGGGCTGAGGCAAAAAAGGAAAAGTGTTTCATGTCTGCAAAATTACCTAAAAATAAGATTAACATATATTTCTAAGTCAAAATTTAAGTCAAAATGTTTGCTAGTACTGACTAAATTATTTAATTAAAAAAACCAACTTTGCTTGGGTTTAATTTGGCCAAAAGAAATAAAATTCTGCCTGACTTCAAGAACAATGTAAGCACAGCCAAAACCCCATGTAATCTGAAATATCTAATCAGATACAGCCACAGGTGATCTTCCCTCTGCTTAGACTATGATTCTATTTTTGGCTTAGGTTCACTTTGAGTTCTAACTACAATATGGGAAAAAGAGCTGTTTGTTTTATGGGTGGGGTTTTTTTTGTTGTTGTTTTGTTTAGATTGGTTTTTGGTTGGTTTGGGGGTTTTTTGTTGTTGTTTTTGTTGTGTTTGATTTTTAATATGTTTTATTTTAGCAAAATACATCTGTGAGCAGTTTGCATTAGGTTTTATAAGGAAAACAGAACTGATTAGAAAATCTTCTCCTTAAAATGTACTGAAGGTAAGGGAAAATGGACTCATTAAAAGAATTGGAATCCTGTATTTCATAAAGATGTAAAATAGTTAAATGCAGAGTCAGGCATGACACATGTGATAATGCATTATAAATGAACTCCACAAAAAAAGCCTGGTTAAATTAGGTGTTTACCACATCTTAAAGAGCACTGAGAAATGGCAAGACAGCAAGAGAGAAGGCAGATCTCAGAATAGCTAGGAGACATTGATGGAACCTCTTGTGAATCACAATCCTTGAGATTCCAAGATTTAGATTTTCCTTTTCCAGCAGCCCAGGGTACCAAGGATGTGAGCTAGAGCAAGAGAGCCCAGCAGGAATTCCAGCACAGGCAGCTAAGATACCTCCAGGAGTGGATGCTGTCCCTCCCACCACACACCCAGAAGCTCCAGGCATATTTGACAACTTTCTGGGATCCTGGCCCTGGGTTGTACCAAATCCTTGCAGTGTGAGTTAAGGAATGACAATTCCTCACCTTCCCTCTTCTGCCCTCCTGTGTCATCAGGTTCTGCCTGGCCCACACTTAGCAAACCAAAGGAAATGAATCAAGACTAACCCTGCTCTTAACTCAGCTGGTTTTCATGAGAGTTTTATTTCAGAAAACTCTTCCTCCATGCACCAGTTTTCCTCCTCACAGTGATTCTATGAGCTGGATGCTGACTTGATTTCCACACCACCTGGTGAGGCAGTCCTGCTTCACTCCTGCTGCAGGAATAGCAGCAAATCTACAGGTCCAAGCAGGCTTTGGAGAGCTATGGGCTGTACTCCTACATCACCAAAGACAAGACCCTAAGTGACTTAAACTACTTTACGCACGTTTGGTGCATTCCAAAGATCACAAAAACTTGGTGAATGCAGGGCCTCAATGTGAAAAATAAAATTGTCTCACTGTGATGCCTTAAGTTTCAGCTTTCATGTTTTTCACATTCTGTGCTGCCCAGAGGTGCAGTTCTGAGCCTCACATTCAGTGCCAGTCAGCTCTGCACAGAGTAGGGAGATGAAACAAATCCTTTTCCTGCTTGAGACCAAGGACAACTTTCAGGCCCAAAAGCACAAACAACAGTGGGCTGGAGGGAGGAACAAGAAGGATGGGACCTCACAACCTGAAGTTGTAATTGGACAATTAAAACCCAATATGCAAATGGACAAAAATTTATAAAAATGTAAGACTTTGTGACCACTCGGCCATTTTGTGACCATTCTTAGCCCACCTTGGGTATAGCCCTGGCCAGGCCCTGTCCTGCCCAAGGTGTATCCTGGAGGCCTTTCAATAAATCCCTACTTTATTCTCTAGCTCTGTCCAATCTCTGTTTCAGGTCAGCCTTCCCAAGGCATCAACTGAAAGGGAAAACAATAAAGATGTGCTGCGGGTGCACCTGAAGGAGGGATGTGGCTCGACAGTTGTTCATCACAGCACCAACTTCCCAAGGGCTTCAATCCATCTGGCATCACCCTCCAAACGTGCACAGTGACAATGTAGGTGCAGAAAGGTGCAGGCTGGGTTTTAAACAAGCTCCTGCTGTCTTTACTTGCCTCCCCAGGGTTTGTAGTGGCCCTAACACAAACCTCACTGAGCACAACCAAGAGGAGAGAATGGGGGAAGGGACGGGGAGAAGCAGTCGTGGTAGGGATTGTGTGACTAAAATGAGGTATTGAATTTCTGGGTTTCACAATGAAACACTCCAGGACAAATGAGGTGCTGAAGCAGGATTTATAATTCATTGAGTAATAGGATTTTGTACTGTTTAGCAGGATTAGGCATGTTAAAGAAAGACCTATTTATTTCAGCCTGACAATGGATGAGAGAAGTGCATAGTGCTCTTCGTTGTTATTTTAAGCAATTTACAGGATTACTCAGTAGTGGAGGCTCTGTGCTGCCCTATCTGCAACGTGTCACAGTAATGGTGATATTTGGATAATTGCAGTTTTCTCCATACAGTTTCAGAATCCTGGCAGTTGAGGGATCAAAGGTGTGAAGGTTGGTGGAGGGGAGGAGGGAGGGAAAGGAGGGATGTCAGGGGAGAAACAGTAGAAACCAATTAAAACACTCCCTTATTAGGCCCATGACCTCGGTGACCTCAGCCTGCCAAGCCTTTGGGACAGCATGTTCTGTGACTTAATGGTTTTTTTTCAGGGGTTTTATGCTAAAGTGCTGACTGTGCTTTCTCCAACGATGTCTGCCATTGACATGAGGACTGAAACCTCTCTTGCAAAGTGGTTGGAGGGGGAAATTGTTTTTCACTAACACCCAGGACGAGATATTCTGTTACAGACATTATTTTGTTCCCTCCTGCTCCTTTCCTAAAAAAAAAAAAAAAAAAAAAAAAAAAAAAGGAGGAAAA
>VWYP01014457.1:58436-80199 GCA_013400435.1 Pycnonotus jocosus
AAAAGAAAGAAAACCAACAAACAAGATATACAGCTTTCTGACTTTTTCCTTTCTTAATATTTGACGGTTTTCACCCAGTTGTTTATTTCTGTTGGCCAATGTGGAAATAAAACTATCAGCATATCCAAGCCAAGGTTTCAGAGTGCAGAGCAAGTGGGACTTTTCCTAGCAGTGTTTATTCTTAAGCAAATGTATGAAATGGTAACTTCTGTCAGGAAAAGCGCTCAGGTAAGGGAAGAGAAGCTGAAAGCCAGATTATTCCTTGGGAATCTGAAATGTGGCTTAATTAAACCAGTATTAGTCCTTCACAACATAGTTATTAATTGTGACCCCTTTCTTTCTGAATTTAAAACATCTAAGGCAGTTTTAAAAACCTCAAATCCTTTCTCTCCAGAAATTCGGATGGCCAAACTCCACTGCCAATTAAGTTAAAGTATTCCTGTGGAAATCTGCAGAGGTTGCATAATGCTCAGCTCTAGGCAATTGTTAACCCCAAAAATAAGCCCTGGTGGCATGATCATTTGGCTCTCAAAACCCTTGAGCTCTGCTCTGAGCAACGAATGTCCATGCTTCTTCTGGAAACCCCATTACTGCTGAAGAAACTGGAAAACTAGGTGCCTAAACTGCGATGACTTTCTGCTGAACACTGAATTACAAATATAATAAGCAGAAAATTAAAATCTGCTTTTCATTCTTGCTAGCAGATGGAACATGAGGCTATTTAGAGCAGAAAGTAATGAAATATGAAAAGGATCTTTAAAATCTTTGTGACAGACTCATTTGCTGAACTGAGGTGGTTTTGCATTAAACTACTGGCACGTATTCTGCTTGCAGAATGGGGTGACAGCTGTGGTGGGCACCTACCTAATTTCTCTTCCTCCCTAAAGGAAGGGCAAAACCTATTAAAAACCCTCTGAAGAACAGAGGAATTTTTGTACATGTAACTATTTCAAGCAGCACCTGCTGAAGGCTGTTACATTCTCATGGTCTCCACAGAAAGAACTGAATTATCATCATGTCAGGAACTTTCTGGGCTTATGGCAGCAATAACAAAAAGCTGCAAGTTTTGTTCTTCTCACAGTTTGAAAGGAGATATTAAATATTTGACAATGCTAATCATCACGTGGCAGAATTAATTAGGAAACAATCTCTTGAAAATTGGCCATTAGTGCAGGCAGAGACAGAACAGAGGGGGGTCAATAATCTAACAAAATGATCATTAGCAGCAGTCTAAATACTTTGATTTGACTGGATTCTTGCTAGGATCCAAACCAGCAGGTTACCCAGCAACAAATAATAAAAATGGGGCCATAAAAATATATTCATGCAGTCTAGGAACAAACACTAATCCGAAAGACAGGACAAATTATTTTGGACCACAGCTTTAAAGACTGTCAGAATCACATTTTCTGCTCAGAAAATGTTTCACTGAGATGTGAAACCCTTTTCCAATCCAGAATTATGCCTCAGAGAATTCCTGGCAGGTGGATGTGCCAGGTTTTACAAGCAGTCTGTATGCTGACCATGACCTAGACAAGTAGGTAAAGCATTGCAGATAAAAAGCAAATTTGGGCACTCATGGATGTGCTTGTGCATGAGATCAGAGCTCTGAAGTAGCTAATGAACATTTACTGTTGTGACCTCATGGACAGCCTCATGATACTCCATGACTTTCTCAGAATCCCATGCCACAGGCAGCAAAGGATTATGAAGGAATTGCTGAAAGTCCAGCTCCCAGGGCTCATGAAAAATCTGTGTGTCTGATGTCTGCAATTCAAAACTTGGAATAAAATGTGGAAGAATTGAAAATTAATCATAATAGCGCATCATTTTGTGATTTTTGAGGTTCTTGGCTTGCAGTTTTGGAACATTTTGGAATGGCAATACTGGCTGAACTTTTGGCTGCACTGCTCATTAGATACAATAAGAAGTCTATAAGTAAATTATGAGAGGCAGAAGAGCTGCAATATTTAACTTACCTATTGGTTTTTGTGCAACAACTTCAAATTCCATTTAGAATCCAAACTGAAAAACAGCCCCACCATGCCATATTTCTTTAAAGGGTACATTTAAAATGTCACTTTAGAAGTCATATTATGAGATTAGATCTTTAGACTTTACATTTTTAATCTATTTCAACACGTAAAAAACCTCTAACTGTGTGTTTGATGTTCTGAGAAGCATCCACCAGTTAAACTGTTCTATCCTGACTAATTGTGACCAGTGAGTAAAAGTGGTTAGCGAGAAGACAACCAAATCCAGCAAAATGATGTTTAGAAATAACTCTAAACAATTATTCACTTTAGCCCCATTTGTGCTGCCAGTGGTTTATGCTCAAAAACAGATGGAGGTCACATCTGAAATGTATTTTCTATCCACTTGTTAGGAAGAGCAATTATCAACAACACAGATATGTTCCAGCACCTACAAAATAATGTCAGAATTCTGTGAGATGTGCTTTGAGGAGGATTAAAGTGATTTTAAATCAAGGACCTCATCAGAAATGAGCTGATGTCTGCATGCTAGGCAACTGCCCTGGGAATTTAGCCAATCCCAGGCTTTCCAGTCATTGTCTTGTATATTATTATACCTGGAGCTATGCTTTAACACACTGATTATTTAATTTGCATTATATTACAATACTTTGGATTGCTCCTTTATTTAAAGACATTATTTTAGTAGTACACAGCACGTGAATAATGTTGGCAGGATTTGGCCATTTCTCCAAAGAAAAGATTCTACCATTCTTATGGAGTGTGGGATAAGGTTCCTCAGTAGCACTCTGAAGTAATCCATGAACAATTCTTGAGCACAGCAAAGCTCAGTCCCAAACCCTTCTTTTATAATGATAAAACAATAATGGAATAAGTGGCAAAAAACTGAATGACTGCAAATGTTTCAATTAGTTCTGCTTAGATATTGTAACATTAATATTCCTCGGAGCCACCAGCTCCCAAGGGTTAGCTCTGACAGATACAACTTGCAGTACTCCTTCACAATATTTGCTAAAAAATTCTGGTGTTTCAGTTCTGCAAACTCAAAACACGTGTCTACACAGTCAAAGCAAATTCATTACAAACCAAAATCGACTGCAAGGCAACATGAGAGTAGAATGATAGTTCAAACGCTTTAGATTTAAGAAACAAACTAGCAAAGGCTTTTGAAAAGTACATCAAACATGTCTTAGAGCAAACCCAGTATATTTAAAATGTGAATATTAGGAAGGCTTTTGTTACTAAATAGTAACTAAAAATACCAGGTGTCGAATATTAACTTTCCACTGCTGTTACCAGTGATTTAAAGCCTGGCACTGTCCAAAGGATGTGTAAATTCTCTCTCCCCCTTCTGGAAAAGGAATGAGAATGACACCACAGCCATGGTAAAAGAGCAGAGCCACGTGTGTGCAGTTTGCCATGACAACATAGGAACACGTCCCACAGGCTCCACAGCAGAACTGAGAGTTTTATCTTGTTCAAATACTGCCATGTCCACAAAACCCCAATAGGAACAGGCTCAGGTCTGTGATGCCCCCCCAAAGCCTTAATTCTGTCAGAGTCCAGGCTGGGCTGGTATCAGTTTGAAAGGCAATTAATGTCATGAGAGTGGGCAGCTCTGGGATTACAACAATCTAACTCAGGAGTCCATCCCTCCACTGGGAAAGAGTTAAAAATTTACTCTCTCCTATCATTTATGGGACTTGCCTCTCTCTGGTTCTCCATCATGTCTAACACAATGACACCTGGTTGTCCAGAAACATAAATGATATGTAAAATTATCCCTGGTGAAGGGCATGTATTTATTAGGTAGGGTTTTTTTCCACACTGGTTACAGTGCAGAGTTTGTTTATAAGAGAACATATCAGTCCCCATGCAAAGCTGAAACAGCATGTATTCCAAAACCCTGTTTGTTCTTTCCACCCCTTGAAAACCTGAAGTAGGATATTTTTTCTAATGACAGATGACCCACAGCTTCCAGACATCAGGTTTCTTTAAAATGTCAGCTGAAGTTCTTAACATCATCAGTCATTTTTAAAAATGTTAGTCCTCTTCCCTGGGACACTGGCTGTGGATGAGTCCACCCAGGAAGAAATCTGATTCCCTGCTTCAAATACATGGTGTTTCTGCAGTAATGACACTGGATACTGCACTGACCTTCCTAAATGTAACAAATGCTTCTCCATTTAGCAAAAGGTAATGCTTTGACCTTCTTACTCCACAGGAATTGTGATTTGTTATTAGCCAATCTAGAGACATTTCTGTCATACAGCATTTAAAGACAAAGATTTGAAGAAAACTTTGTGGTTTTGATTTTTTTTTTCTTCCTGTGGAAAGAAGCCAGTTCAATTTCACCTACTACTTTGAGGAAAAATACTGTACAATTGCACTAGGGCAGACGTAAGTAACCATTTAAAAGAATTCAGTGCTGAAATTTGTACCAAAATAAAGGCATTAAATCCAGGAAATAAAAAGACTATGGTTAAAAGGATAATCATCTTTTCATTGTTTCTGACTTATTCTTAACTCTAACTGTATTCTCTTTTTTCCCCTATAATGGAAAATCACTTTTATAATTCTGGCCTATATTTCCTCAGAATGAATATAAAGAGAGATTCATTATTACTATTTTTCACAATGTAATTAAACTGGCTAAGGATCTGATACTTTCCCTGAAATATTTATATGCATATGAGCCTTCACATAAGCATAACTGGAGCACCGTAAAAATGCCTTGCACTGCTAGAGTGGAAATTCCCTGACATGTCTGTGAACATGCACATCTCCCTAAACCTACATGAGGGTTGTTTATACTCAATTACTCCAGCAGCCAAGTTAAACTGCTGGACTGTATGAATTGGGACCATTGTTTCCTCCAATTTCACGCTATCAAACAAAACAGTCATGAGAGTGGGAGAATTAATTCATATGTAACTTCTCAGTGCCTGTCCTGAGCACTGCCCCTCCAGATTATTTTTACATGTGTGGCACTGCTCTGAATACACACCTCCCTAACACCAGGCTGCTTTCCATTTCAGACTTTAGGCACGAGTGTTGTTGGATTAAATTCAATTCATAGAGCTATGGACGTGAATGTTGCCAGGGCTAAAGTGCCAAGCTAACCAACAACATGTGACAGAAATTATCCCCATTGCAGAGTGCAGATCTGGCAGTGAATGGGATTTGGGAACCTGTGCAGAATGGAAATCTGAATTTTGTACAGCAAATATGGGAAAGCCCTGCTGAGGAAACAGCTATCAGGAATAGAAAGATGTGGAATGAAATGCTCTGTCCTTTTTTCCCCCCAACACTTCCAGACCCTTTTTCTCAGCTAACTGTTCAATAATAATTTTTAGAGCTGTATTTATCAGAAATGACAATTATTATCTACTGCTACTGTGTGTGAACAGCATTAAAGGGATAAAATATGCTATTTTAAATGCAGCAAAAAGTATGGGGGTTGTTTGTTGTTGTTTGTTTGGCTTTTTTATTGGTTGGGGTTATTTTTATAATGACTTTCTGTGTTTAAATCAAGCAATTATATATATGCAAACTAAAACTCTTGCCAGTTCTATTTTCTGTATGTTTAGTTTGGAGCACAGAGGAATAGCTGGGATAAGACTTTAGAAACCTGCAGGGGCCATTGAAACTCCCCTTGCAGCACCAGGAGTTGTTCCACAGCAGCATCTACCAGTGCCCTGTGGGTATGAAGACAATGATGGACACAACAAGGGATACAGTGGGTGTGTAATTCTCTCCAAAACCAACCACAGAATCTTCCTCACTTAGTTCCTAATCATAAAGGATGCATTTGTGCCAAAAAGCAAACTTAAACAGGACACCAGCTCCACACCTGAGTACCACCTTCTTCAGACTGGGTTGGGCAAAACCAGAAACTTTCTGCAGGCTGCTTTGCACTTGGAATAGCAGGGTCTGTGTCTCCATTATCTGTTTCACAGTGTTTCTGGGTGTCAGAGCGAGCCAGTTGGGTTTGCCCTGGCTGTTCTGGCCTAGGGAATGTTTTATTTGCCCAGCCTGCTGACTCAGCACCGGGCTGGTTTGGCACACTTGGCTGTGCTGCTCTGGAGATGTGACCAGGTTTCATGTCGGAGTGAACACAGGAAGACACTTTGTCACCTAAAACCATTTAAAGCTCATTGGACACAAGTCTCTCTGCAGCCTCTTGGTCCTAAACCACTCCTTCTCTGGTACTTAAACCTCCAAAACAAAGCCAGATGATCCATCCTTCAAACCTGTCTTGTTCCATGTGAGCACGTTTTTCTGATAAGGTAAATTACAGAACAAAGGGAAAAGCATTGCTTCAGCCCTCCCTCCCCCCTTTAATTATCAGTGGCTGGAGACACAATTAATTTTGGAATTAAGACTGTCTGCTTTCATAAAAACATATCCTTCCTTGTCTGGCTACACTTGGGTTGGTTTTTTTTTGTTGTTTTTCCCAAGCAATGTCAGCAATTATCTTCTGGGTCGCCTCTCAGTTGTCAATGGGCTGTCTGTGAGCCCCTCTGTGTTCCTGCAGTGTTTACAACAACTGGCTGTTTGTGACACAATGTGGCACAGCCAGGGAGGAAAAAAAACAACCCCAAAATGCTTCAGCAGGGCTGCAGAGGCTGATATGATGGAGTAATTACAGATGTCATACAACCTGATGGCATCCTTGAAACACAGGGCCTCCTAATGAGAAGGATAACACTTGGAGCAATTGTTTCAGGGCTTGAACGTGGTATAATTATGTAAAACAAACCCCCAGCTCTGAGATAACTAAACCCCTGACTAAAAGGCGTGGATTTCACAAGCTTCAAACAAGTCTTAGAAAATGCATCATGACCCACTCTGCATGATTCTAAGGGAAGGCATTCAGGAAGAGGAAGATTTGGAAATGGTAACATGGACAAGGATAAAACTGCACCCATCAGAAAGGGCTGGGATTTCCTGCTGATAAAATGTGTTCCAATTGTGGAAGCTGGAGTTCTTCCCATAAAGTCACTGCTCAGGTTGGAAGAAATGACACCTGAGGCAGGTGGGGACAGGATAAATTTGCCTCCATGTGGTCCCTGATTTCCTCTTGACTGCCACTGCAGCCTTGTCCTTACAAGAAGATCCAAAAATGAAGGCTGGGACTGGAATCATAACTGTCCAAGTAAATTAGAGGTGTGCTGTAAATTGCAATGTGAGACAGGCTTACACCAGAATGCTGTTGATGAAAATACAATAACCCAGTAGCTTTGGCCAGCCAATCCATTTCTCCCTTGTTTTAATGTCAGAACTGTCCCTGCTATGGTCTAGTCCTGCCTCTCTGAATTGCAGCTTTAGGGGCAGTCTTTTCCCTTTGGATCTGGGCAGAGGGAGGAATGTTTTCAGGAGAAATACAAATAAAAAGCCCATCTTACGTCGGGAGCTGAAGCAATGCAGATCTCAAAATGATAATTCTACTTCTCCCAGGAAATGAGCACTTGGCTGGCCTAGGAATCTCATAAATTTCTGGGCCAGGGTTCCTGCTAGCCAGCATATGCTGTTACCAGACTACAACATCAGAATGTCATTCCTCAGTTTCTACTTTCTGATATGGTGATTGAGTGTAGTCCCTTTGCCTGTAAAACTTTAGATACACTGGCTCATTCAATGCATCTCATGATTTTATGATCCTATTTTGAATCCTTTTTGTTTCCTCATATTTGAATTTCTAGTAGGCCTTCTAATGATACAGTATTCTTAGCTCCATTTTAAATTTTTGAGTTTCCCTCTCTTTCTTCTAAATCCTTTAACAACCCAAAGGCAAGTTAAAAGCAGAACAGAATTTGGTAATGTAAATGTAGCCACTGTCCTCCTTCAGAAAGAGCAGATTATTTACACTGTGGCCAACATCTTTCAAGATAATTTTTATTTTTCCTTACAGTTACAGTTCTATTCTACTCTGCCAAAACCCCCACTGTCACAGGTAAAACAATGTCTTTTTTATTGCTTATCTCGTGGAATGCATTTTTTGTGCTTTTCTTTCATTTTTATTTTACATTTTAGCATCTTAACTACGAAGTGTAAGGCTTGATTAAACAAGACACCAGTCAGTTCTTACAAGGGAGTTGGGCTACTCTGGTTAATGAAAGTAATTTACAGATATAACTGAAGGTTTTAGTAGCAGCAGCCATGTGACCATCCACCACAGTAATAAAACATTTTCTTTTTAATAAAGTGATGGAGTAACTGTAAAGGCCAAAATCAGCAAGCAGGAAGAAGGGCTCAATATGTTACACTTAGAAAGTCTAAGAAGCAGACAAAATTAGAGGACATTTGCCTTCCATAAGCTATTCCACATAAAGGACATACAAAAAGGTGGAAGAACTTGATGTTTGCATCAGGAATTTTTAGGTCAGGGAATCCATTCAGAATCCATCAAACAGGAGCATCTGAAACAGGTTGTTTCATCCAGTGTATTCTGAGTGGTGTTTTCTGCTACTAAAATCTTCAGTTATACCTGGAAAACACTTCCATTAACCAGAGCAGCCTAACTGCCTCATATAAACTGAGTGGTGTCTTGTTTAATCAAGCCTTACACTTTGTAGTTAAGACACTAAAGTGTAAAGTAAAAATAAAATAAAAGCACAAAGAAATGCAGGCCAGCAGTAAAAAAAAAAAAAAAAATAAATAAAAGAAGAATTTTTTACCTAATGCAAACAGGCATGCTGAAAACACAGCATTTTCTATTGAATCATACCTTAAAATAAACAGAGGCTCATAAATGCCAAGCTGAAACAGAATAATGCCTTGCCTTAAAATCAAGAGTTTCGTTCACCCAAGGAAGAACAAAAAAATTGGGCACATTCCTTCTGCAGCTGATGATAAGCTCTCGTTATTTCAGGCTGTCTTCCAGGCTATGTAGCAGAGTAAAACAACGAGGGAAAAAGTGTAACTTCATAAAAGTATCTGACCCTGTACCTGTAATAACAAGAAATCATGTCTAGTTGCTGGAGATGTTCCTTCTGATGAATAAAATACACTCTTTCCATATGGTAAAATGATTTATTCTCTATTATTGCAGTTGTATACTGATATAACTTGCTGCTGTCACAAATTCTTGACAGCAGGGTCAAGAAAATGGGATCAAGCTCAATGACAAGTACCTGTCAAACAAAGGACACTGATTTGCCTGGCTAAGTGGGATGTGAGTTCTCACCCTACAAGAGAGAAAAATGATCCTTCAACATCAGTCCCACAGAGTGAGGAATTCCCTGGGCATAGGAGAGATTCTCTGTGACTGGAGGGAACGTCAACACAGAACAGATTTCTGGGGTTTGCAGCACTAGGGTACAGATTTGGGATTTGCACATGGAGATCAGCTCAGGGAATGGAGGGCAAGGCCAGGCAAAGAGCCCTGCTTCAGCTCCAGTGGTGTAGGAAAGGATGGAAGAACTGTGCCTGTGCTTCCTCTGCATGTCCAAGCTGCAGCCTCTGAGCCTCCAACACACAGAGAACAACGAGGGTTTACAAAACTCCCTGAGATGACACAATTATTTAAGGTTAGGAAGGGGTTCAGGGCCAAGTGTGACTGCACCAGAGGTGAAGGAAAATCTCACTGCAATCTTTGAAGCAGCAGCTTGCTCAGGCCAGCAGGATTAACACCTCCAGGTTCTGCAAATACATCACCAGAACTTTAAGAATCAAGGTGCTCAGCATTTTGTTTTCATCTCTTGGGCAAATTTTGTGAGCCAACAGCAGAGTTTTGAATAAATGAAGTTTTACCTTCACTGTACTCTGGAAGGCCAATACACAAGAGCTGCAGTAGTTTGTCATGGATGTTACCAAAGGAGCTTCAGTTCAGGCCAACACTTTTAATTTGCAACCTTTGGCATTAAGCCAAATAGTTGCAACTTAATAGGATCTGCAAGTTAAAATTAAAGTCCTGCATGCCTGTCTGTTTCAGTTCTTATCCCACACTTCCTCCCTGAGCAGTACACCCCATTCTTACTGCTGTGTCCTGGATCCTGTCTCTGGTCTCCTTCAACTTGTGGCAACCCCTACTTAACAAAGACCCAAGCATGCCACAGTGGAACTCTTTAGAAACAGCCAAATATTCTTCTAAGTCTCCAAAGGACTTCAGTTCAGAGCCTTAGAGGTAGAAAAGAAACAGTGCATAAACCCAGCAAACTCAGAGCCCTGGAGATGCATGGAAGATGTGATAGAGCATATTCCTGAATCCACCAAAAAGAACTTTAGAGGAAGCCTAGGTCAGAAAGTCCAAATTAGAATACTTCTTTTGAGACATTTTATTCCCTTACTTCAAATAACGAAAGGGATTCTGATACCTGCTCAACCAAGGGATTGGAAACAATAAACAACTGCTGTGATTGTACATTGTTTTAACTGCATGGAAAGGAAACAATTTATGTTATGTAGCATAGGCCAGCACTTATAAAAAATTACTTATATATGCTGTAACTACTGAGGGCAACTCTGAAAGAAAATAGCAGCAATAATTTCAATCACAGATCAACTCTGACTTTTTCCTTCGCTTTTTTATTTACATTCTTTTTCCTCCTCCAGGCTTTTTCTTCACTTCATCTTTTTTTTTCTGCCTCACATTTCTATTCAAACAAGTTGGACAAATGTTTTAAACAATAAAATGTGCAGCAAATTCAGTATCTGGCAGCTCCTTGTCCTTTTGCACAATGAACATACATTGTGTTTTCTACTGCAACCTCAAGGCTTTGCAGACTTGGGAATCACTGGGCTTTTGTAAACCAATAAAAATAAATACACATGTATTTAAAAAAGGATCCAGTTGCTCTCTGAAGAGTTTATGACCAGAATAGTTTCCTGCTTTATACTCTCCAGCAAATAAAACAGAGATCAGAATTACAAACTGAGAAATTCTGAGCCTGATGTTCCCAAAAATTTGTTCTTGAATAGCTCGTGAGTGCATATATAACATTTATTATTCCCTGTAGGGACAAGTTCAGCAAATTTGTTACAAATTCTTATTTTAAGATAATTTAAGACTTCATAAACCCAATAACAAAACAATAGGAGTAAGATAACAAGTTTCTACCCTTGATTACTTTCCTGCTTTAGTGGGGTGCTCCCACTGTGACCTGCACCAGACATTTATCTGCAAGAGAGAGGAGCAGAGAGAAAACTCAGGGCCAGTGATTAAAGCTGATGCCTCCTTTGTCCAGACACGTGCAGGGGTTTAATCAACCCGACGCCAGCAGTCTCCCCCTTCCCATGGGAGCCTGGCAGACCCCACCCCTGTCCCTGTCTGGGGGCAGGATGGAGGTGGGATGGAGCCAGCACCCTGCAGGGCACACAGAGCATCCAGCAACAGGATGGGTTTGGGTGTTGAGCTGTGCATCTCCAGATCCTACATCAGTCCATCAGCAAACATACGGAGCTTCTTGTGAAAGTTCCCCAATTCAGCTTACACACAGCGCCCTAAGAGGATTTTTTAAAGCAACACCTATTAGGCTTGCTCTATGAAAGCAGTGTTCCAGGCCAGGATTCTCCTAAGGGCCAGAAGCCAAACAAAAACCTGTAACTGGATCTTCAGCATCCACTCTCCCCCCATGAAAAACCCCAGCGATGTTGCAGTTTGAAATTCAGGAAGAAAACCAGTAAAATAATAAATAGCTCTGGGCTCAACATGTCCTCGCTGAGGGTAATATTGGGTTCTCCCCTAAATAAAAACATCCCTAGAGGATGAAGTGCTAGGACAGTAAATATTATGTTTTAAGAGGAGGAGAGGCAGACCTGCCAGCTGTCCTAAACTGAAATCCAGGAAAAATCCCATTTATTCCACCTATCCCTATACAATGTAACATTTCAAGGCCCAAAGGAGGAATCACATTTATGCACAGGATGCAAAGAAAGGCACTGAAGAAAATGCATGACTGTAGAAAATTTTACGTAGCTCAGGTCATCTAGAATCAAACTCAAAAAATCTGGTGTCATATTTATAAGTTTACAAAAATTCAAAGTGTGAGAGTGAAAGATGACTAAAAAAAATTATAACAGTAAGAAAAATTCCAACTGCATCTGAAATGGAAACCCATTCCTTTATGAATTCCTTTAATCTGTTAAAGTTCTATGATAAAAATTGTAATAAAATACTGAATGAGAATTTTTTTTTTCAAACAGATCTTTAATAGGCTGTAAATGACTGGAAGTTTCATTTTCATTTCAGGGGAGAATATGGTTATGTGAATAGCATTATTCTTAACCATAAAACATAAGGAGGGTCCTTAATTCAGAAAAAGCTGGATAAAGAAGGCTCCTGAGAATTCTAGACACAAAAATACAGATATAAAAGATGTTGTTGACTCAAACATAAGGGACTAAAAATAAGGAACAACAGGGGTGTCTTGAGCCCAGTGTTTAAATAGTGCTCATATGGAAAGCAGCAGAGATGGACAATCCTGTCCTAACAAAATGTTCTTTAAAATTCTTTCTATTAAGATTTTTTTAATAAAAATTTGAAGGACAGTGAGACAAAATTATCAGTATGTTTTTAAATGTCTCTTTTTGGAGTGGTGGTGCTTTTTTCTCAGAGAAATATGCTTGCCAAATGATGCCATTTTAAATGAACTATTATCATCACCCCTGACAGCTGAGTGATGCATATTCCAGCAGCCTGAAGAGAGCAGGAGGTCATAGCATTTCACCTAAAATATTTTGAATCCCAAGTGATCCTGTGTGTAAATAGCAAATATAGCCAGATATACACATAGCACTAAGTCTGCCAGGTTTCTTTGAAATCTTTTTGACACAAAGTGAATTTTGAAGAATAAAAATAAGGAAAAAAAACCCAAACATAAAAATAGGGCAATCAAGCTTTCCCTACTTCTTGTTTTAAGTCTGAGTTGACAGCTGAGCCCTACAATTAACAAACTTCTATTTCTGCCTGATCCTGCCATTGGGTAACAGTGCTGGGTTTGAGACACTGGAATCTGTTACCCATAAACTGACTTTGATCCAATTCAGAATTGCCAGAACTGAATCAGATGGGAGAGCACAAACATAAAAAATAAAGCAAGAGGGCTCCAAGTTTCCAATGATGTTTTCAATAATTAGATGAACAGAAAGCCACGTTCTGAAAAACAAACAAAATCATTTCTGTTTAAAGAACAATGCTGTCACCTTGCTAACAGCCTTTCACAAAATTAATCATGTGCAAGGAAGGAGAGATTATTTTCTTTTTTAGCCAAGACCTGGTGAGTCACCACTGCTGGGGCTTGCCAAGAAGCAATCACAACACTCATCCTTCTACTTTCTTTTAAGATTTATTTCCACGGGAACATCACACATTTCACAGACCTTCTGCCTTTTGCACCTGAGACACCTTTTTACCTACTATTCCCTTTTCTGGCTGTCAAGTCTTTTTGTAACAGGTCCAAAGGACCATGTGGAAAAGGCAGAGCCCTTTCTCTGGATCCTCCCAAACCTTTCTCTGTGGGATCAAGGCAGTTTTGCTCAGATCTGCATCACCCCACATCAGCCAGGATTTACGTCTGGCATGTCTGAAAGCTTTCTTGGGTATGAAAATCCTTCTTTAAAAAGCACCATCAAAAAGCAGGGAGAAAGAAAGCTCCCTGAGCAGTAGAAACTACCCAAGTAAAACAGGCTGAAGGCTGAGGTATGTGATTTAATTGGGGGTGTATTTAGGCTAGCAGGAAATACCACTGATAAGAAGTTAAGGACTAAATGGACAATGTCTTCTAAGGGATTTCAAATTCTTTGAAGGGCCTGTAAGGCAGCAGTCCCCTTACAGTCTGTGCTGCAAGCAGAGTTAATTATGGATTTATATATGTGGAGAAAAGGCTTGATAGTTATCTGTAATAAGCCTAAATTGAAGAGAGACAACCTGAGGTCAGAGAAGTTATTAGTCTGCCACAGAGAACTTGTAATGAAGCCAGAAAATGATGTGTGTGTAAGAAACCTCAAACCCACCTCCCCCTCCTTCCCAATCTGAGGTAGCCCTGCCTTCATCATCCTCACTTCCTTCCTGACTTGCACAAATCAAGGCTTTCCCTTTTCATAATATCTGTTAAATTGACTTCCCCTTTTCCATACAGCATCCAGGTTTAACAATCACACTGTTACCCATGCTGTCACACACTCTCAAGGAGTCAGCTGAAAAGGTAGCTGGTTTCTGGAACACAGGAATTTTTCAGGATATCACTGTGTTCTGAAGATGGAGATGGTCTTCCTCATACAGGGAAAAAAAAAAAGAAAAAAAAAGAAAAAAAAAAGAGAATAAAAGGTGTTTTTGGAGGCCAACAAATACTCCTCACCCAGGCGAGGAGCCAGGATTTACCTGGCTGAGTCTCTGCAGCTCTGCCAGAGGATGGAGGTCACAGTCTGGGAGAGTTCCAGCTCTGATGTAAAACTGCTAGAAAAGCTCTGGAGATGGTGAATTCAATGCCAGCTTTCCGTTGTGTTGTCAGAAACATCAGGTATCTACAAGTGAACAAATTATTCACCCTGGGGCTCTCTAACTTAATTTTCTGTATGCATGTTAAATCAAATTAAAAATCTTGCCTTTCCAAGAAGTTACTTTACTGCATTTCCAAAGGTGCAGCTTGATCAGCTGACTTTGATTTCACCAGAGACCTGCATTGTACAGAGAGTGCCTGCCAAATCTGCACACACACACACAAAAGCATTTAAATGCCTGTTCTGAAAGGAGAAAAACCCCCCAAAATCCAGTCTTCCTGGCTTTAAATGTTTGATACTCTCTATATTCTGAATGGACAGTTTTCAAGGGAGAAATTTAAACAAAAACAGTGGTGACAGAGCAGGGCTCTCAGGCTGGGCTCAACACCATTCTCAGGACCCAGGGTTTGTGTGCAGGAACTGTCCTGCTTCCCACCACCATCCACAGTGCTGGGTGCTCACACCACACTCAGATTTTGGTAATGGTCAAAATTCTGGAGTGCCAAGGCTTAGGTGGCCTCTGAACACTCAAAGCAATATTGGCAATGAATTCAATGAATTCTTCCTCTTGCCCAAACTAAAGAAACTCAAGGAGGCATTGTTCTGTGCCATGCTGGATTTGGGGCTGCTTCTGTTGGGAACTGGGCTCCCCCTGCACATCCAGCACTTCAGGGAGGATCCAGGGATGATCCCCATGGCTCACTCAGCCCTTTTTGTCTGCCCTACATCTGCTCACAATGATTGCCAACTGGAAGGGCTGGTTTTGTCAGAAAGCACAGAGGAGTGGAGTATAAAACTTCCTCTTGCAGATTCCCACTAATTGCTTTCCAGGGTTTTCCTATCCAAAGGGAAAAGTGGTGCTTCTCTCTTTCCCTTTTAGTGAAGGCCACGATGTCAATTTAAGTTATGAGTAGGCTAAAAGCTATCTTTCAATAAGCAGGTAAATAGAAATGTTTGAAAAGCCTGGGTTTATGGATCAAAAGCTTCAGAGCCAGCAGACTGCACTAATGTGTGCTTCCATTAGAAACATGTGTGCTGAATTTTAGGCACAATACTTTTGTTTCCAATATCACCAGATACTAGAAATCAACCATTCATTTTTAGGTCATGGAGTTAAACGAGCACACTTGCTAGAGACATCATTCCTAACATGAGAGAACATTTTTTGGTAACCCATAAGCTCAAGATTTCATTTTCTTGTGGCTAGCTGCTCACGTAATGAGGAAGAATATAATTTCCCTTCAGAAAATATCTAGGTCTGTGTAAAGCCTTCATCTGAGACTCACATTAAATGTTGATTTCATCTGTGACTAAGAAATGATACCAAGGCTTGTACAAATCTGTTTGTAAGCCTTGCAACCCTCACGAGTGACAGCATTTAAAATGCAGTCAATTAAAGACCTTTCACCTTCCTTGTGAAAGATGTGGTAAAAATGAGCATCAAAAATCAATTGCCTGCTTCAACCTTTGATTTAGAAAAATCAATGCCAAACTGCAGGTGTGTTCTGCTGCATTCTGGACTGCAACTTTTTTTTTGGTTTTTGGATGGAAGAGATGCCAGCTGGATTACAAAGCACTTAACACATTTGCAAAGATATCTGAATGTTTTAGTGCCAAGAACCAGCACTGGATTTCTACCATGCTTAGCCTAAGTATGTAAATTGCTGCTCCTGATTTTTTTACTGGATGTGTAGTTCAAAACTCATCTGAATAATTCCAGTGCCAGGATGCACTTCTGATTCTCAATTGCAGTAATGAAGTGAGTACAACCCAAAATAAGATGTTTCAACAACAACAAAATTGGTGCCAAGGAGTGACCAGGCTTAGCTTTATTTAGTTTATGGTACCTGATAAGGGACAGCCAATGGCACAGTGGTGATACATGAGGCAACTTTCTCCCTAAGCTCTTTTGGTGCAGTGATTTTCTTTCCTTTCATTTACCAATGGCTTCATAAGAAAAGAGGAAAGAAAAGCAACAAGAAATATTTTAAAGCTGAATGAGAATGGAAAACCTTAATTTCTCTCATGGTGTTCTGGAAAAGTTATGTACAGCCAACCACCAGGTTTGTGGTAAATGTCCAATAATGCTGATAGCAAGAGAGAGTCACTACTGCTATCCTGAACCAGAAATGCCAAAAACCAGCACCCCCCAAAATGAGAATGGAGTAAAAATTACAGATGAACCACAGAGCTTATCTGCCTCTGTGCTCCACACACAGTTCCCTCGTTTAATTCAGAAAAAAATCAAAATACAAGTGGTGAGTCAAGTCTCTGACCTCAGTTAAATCTTGGAGCTAATATTGTGATTATAGCATCACCTCATGGCTATTCTAATTTGTGAGTTATGATATCATGTTTTTCTATTCTAAGCTGTTCTTTCAAAACACGTATTTTCATTAACAATAATACATAAAGTATCTCTCCATGTCCTCCAAAACAAAGATAAATCAGAAGAATATTCTACAGGGTATATCTTATGATTAAAAATACATTAACAGGTTTCTAGGATAATATCCAAGCACTGGAACATTAAGGATACAGTGGGGCTGTTGAGATGGCTTCAGGAGAGCCATTCATTACTTTTGTTGCATGAATTTCTCCTGGTTGAACCTGGTACCAGATCACAGTGGCTACAGAACCTACAATCACTTTCCAAAATAAGCACCATCTCCTCCACAGCACCTGAGTAAATCTGAATGGCTCCCATTAGCTGCTGATTTTCTTCATTTTGTAAAAGATAACTGCTTCAGAAACCCTGGAGTGAACCACAGAATCATTAACATTTGGAAGGGCTGCACAGAGATCACCTGGTCCAGGCTCCTGTTCAAAACCATCCTAGGCCAGATAACCCAAGGCTTGCTCTTATCAAGTTGTGCATCTCCCTGAGGATGGAGAGTCCCCCCTCTTCCACCACCAGCTGTCCCTGTACCCCATCCCCTCATGAGGACAAACATTTCTCTGTACCTACCCAGCATTTCCCATTGCCCATTGGATCTGTTGCTCCCCTGTTCTGTCACAGGGATGAATTTTTTTCTACACCCTCCCATCAGGTGGCTGCAGACAGCAGAAGGGTTTCCCCTGAGCCTTTCTTTTTCAAGCCTTCCCTTTTCATTCCCCAGTGCCAAGGATATGCCATGTACCCCAGTCCTAACCATCTTGGTGATGCTCTGCCAGACACATGGAACAGCTGCAGATTAAAATGCCACATTAAAATATATTTGAATCTGGTTAAGTGCAAAACAAATGAAAGCTTCCAAGTGCTAAAGAGAAGTTATTTCTATTTTCTTTTTAGGAAAAGGGTGTCTGATGTGCCCTCAGTGCTCTCATATCTTTCAGGAACACTTGTGCATCACAAGGGTTTCTGTGGCACATCTGGGTGTTGGAAACCCCTTTCAAAATGCATCATTATTCAGAGTTACACAGCAGAAGGTGCAAGCTGTAATGCTTACAATGAGCTCAGAAACAAATGCACGCCCTTCCTCCACCTGAGCAGGGAACTGAACCACACAGACCATGCAGGTGAACCTTCAGCCAGCATCAGATCAGGAAAAACAGCCTCACTGCTAGAGGAGAATCCATAACCAACTGAGGGGACATATCCTAATCCAGCAGGAACTTCTCTTTTACAGCATGGTTTTTATTTATCAAATACAAAATAGGGATTTATGGAGATACAGCACTGGATACACAAGTGTCCAATAATCAGATTAGAAACATGCAGAGAAGGCCTATAAAAATCCAGTTATTTGCTATTGCTGGTACTTTCTCTCAAACCCAAACTTCATTAACACAGCTCAACCACACAATAACTCAGCTCAATCACATCAAAGCTTCCAAATATGCAACCCTGCATCAGACCTCAGAAATTAACAGCAATATGATCAACCTCTTAATGGCCCAGGTGGTGTTCTTGGTCAAAATACCACATATGTACTGCATTTCCATTAATAGTTAGCTATTTCATTTTATAGATAGAAATTAATATTCTAACTTCCTACAAAAACTCATGGATAAACATATTTCTCTCAAATAATTAGTATTTCATAGTAGTGTTGTTGAAGACCTTGGGAGTTCTCCACACTAAGTTCTCAATTTAAACAAACAAACAAACAAACAAACCAGTCAAACAATCCCTAACAAAGGAAAAACCATCCCTGGTTTATGCTAAAATAAAATTGCAGGTTTGAAATTTAAATCAGATTTTTTTGTTTCTGTGGAATGGAGACGAAATGGTGCTTACGAGCAGTTTGGACACTCATTTTGATGTTGCCAGCATCTCTCCAGGATATGAATAATTAACAGTGGGACACTCAGAAAGACTTGGATCACTTCCAATATTTCTATGCTTTAATAATGCCTGAAGCTTTTTAGATATTGAAAATTCTCATTATTATATTCCTGTCTTCCTCCTAAGTAATTGATCTTCAGACGGTAACAAAATAGTCACAGTTGTTTAATTAGTCTCAGATTTTAGGAAAAGGAACTTGATCAGTATTTATGCACTTTATTAGGCACTTTTAAGATCACCTCCAACGTGGTGTAATTTGCCAGCTGCTGCATTACAAATGCCACACTCATATCAGCCTTATCAGAGAGACTCAACATCTGATTTTAAAACCTTTCTCCAAATATGCACTTTAATGAAACTGTCTGACCTGTTTATTCATTCACTATCACTGATTCAGAATTAAAGAATTCAGAATTCAAAACGTTGAGGTCAAAAGACCACGTATTCCTTCCTACAGGAA
Organism: Pycnonotus jocosus; assembly: GCA_013400435.1. Taxonomy (NCBI): domain Eukaryota; kingdom Metazoa; phylum Chordata; class Aves; order Passeriformes; family Pycnonotidae; genus Pycnonotus; species Pycnonotus jocosus. The sequence goes on from VWYP01014457.1 coordinate 77,620, forward strand.
TTCAAGCAGGATTTTTTTTTTCTAGCCACACGACATGGACACAAATAAACCTAAAACAGAGTACCTTTACACAAACAGTTTTGGCCAATGACTTCAGGTCACTAAGAGCTAGCTCATGTTACTGTTAATTTCCAAGCTACAGAGAAATGTTATGTATTGAAGAAGCTTAAATGCTTGTTAGCTCAGTCTTTGACAATTTAGCATTAATTTGGTTAATTATTGCATAGGGTTTTAATGCCTTTAATTATACCATGCTCTTATTGAAAAATCATTTAATCCAGTTGAACTGCAAATTCATTTTTTCCTGATGAGGGTCACAATTCAGTACCATTCTTTTCCATTTTTGTTTTCTCTTTATCAAAGTCAGTCCAGTTATACCACTCCTGAAGCATCTACTTTTCACAGAGTGCAGATTTCCTAGGGAATGGAATGTGAAGTATTTGGAGGCTTCTTGCACATTGAAGTATGACAAGAATTTCTAGTCTCATTGCTGGAAAACAGTCAGTGTTCAAACAAAAAAAAATAGTATTTTATAAATTAAATGTTACTTCTAGGGGCCTGTTCTGCTGTTATCAACAAGGATGCACCTTCTTTGATAAAGTGTGGTTCCAACACTACAACAGAGCAAGGTTAGAACCATGAAGCCCCCAAGGTTAGAACCATGAACCCATGGATTCACAGGATGGTTTGGGTTGGAGGGCACCTCAAAGATCACCCAGTTCCACCCCTTGCCATGGGCAGGGACACCTTCCACTAACCCAGGTTGCTTCAAGCCCTGTCCAACCCCGAGCCCCTGAGGCCAGGTTGGATTAGGCAACCCTACACCTTTCCAAAGCCCCAAAACAGCCTCACTGAGCTGCCCTGTGCAGCATCACCCTGCAGGCTGCAGAAGAAGAGTCCTCTGGAGCAGATTTCCCAGTCCCACCTCTCAGACTGAGTTGCTTGGTTGGGCCTTGCACACTTAACCATGAGCACTTCTCAGGATGGAGATTACACACCTCACACACCTTCCTCAGACACCTCTCCCAGCCCTTCATCGCTCCCATGGGAAGTACTTTTCCCTTCCAAACACCTGGAAATCCCTTTGGCTGCAAGTTGTATCTGCTGTGCACCTCCAAGAAGTGTTTGTGAATTTTCTTAGTGTGCTGAACGACTTCTGGTCAGCAGGAAAAGCCACCATTGCATATCTAACACCGTTCAAGTTGTCTCCAAGACAATCAGCACACATGTGTGTTATAAAATGGGACATTCTGTGATATTTGCACTCTGGTCATGAATCCTGAGGCTGTAAACCATGAACAACCCAAAATCATTGGGTACAGGCACTACCCAGACTGAAAGCTCATTCCCCGTAAACTAAGTTTTTCAAAACAGTATTTTTAATGCAATGATTCTGTGAAATTAGCTCAGTAAAAGAGTTACTCTGCCAAAATATAACTTTGTTTGACACATGAGCACACTGAGGTCATACCCAGATCTGTATAAACATGTGAGTGCTTGAGGGGTACAAACAGTAAAGACATAGAAGTTTCCATAATAATTGAGTACTGACAAAACCATTTATTAGCAACATCAGCTGTAGAGACAGACACAGGAACATGGTTTTGGCACTCTTCAGAAAAGAACCTGTCACTGCACCAGTATGAATACAAAAATAAAGCTTCAGAATAAGGGATACCAGACTCACTGTCAGCTTCACTTTAGTGGATCCTCAGTCCCTTCCATTAATGTTTGCTTTTTTCAGGATATATGTCTTCAGATAGACGTCCTTTAGCTTTTTCACTTAACACATGTATTTCTATCATTTCTGCCACGTCTTGTTTTGTATATTTGGTAATGAGAGGTCATGAGTGCACTATAAAACAGATCTCTCAGGTCAGGAGGCCTTGAACAAAGGCAAATATTGCTAAAGGCAACATCCCCTTAACTGCTAAGTGAGGGGAACTAGAAAAACACCACATTGTCCTCATCAGAATATTTTTTTGCCTCCAACAGCTGGAACTTTTCAAAGGAACTATTACTGGAATAGAGTGGCAAAGTAATGTTTTTATCAGTTTACATGGACAGCTACTCATACAAGCCAGGATCAGGCTGTTGTAGGTGTGCTGGAAAGAGATAAAATGGGACCAGCTGGAATTTAAGAAACACACTCCTGTGGCCAGCTGCATGACTCAAACATTCTGGACTCTTTAGCTGGTTGTCTATGACACATTTGCTTTTTTTTTTTATTTAAGTGAGCAATGGCTTCTGTTACAATATTAAAAAAACCCCAAATTATAATAAGGTCTGAGAGTTAATTTAATTAAGCAATAACTGGTTTTCATGAATGCCTAAAATAGTTTATCTTCAGGAATGCTTCATCATCCTAGAAGCAAAAAAGAAAAAAATATTGTCTTTTTTCTGATTCTAGCCAATAAATTTTCTGGGGAATGAAGCCACCTTGCTGTCTCCTATGGCACACACAGCTTTCCTAGGAACTTAGTTTTATATTTAGTTTTGATCACCAGGTGTTTTCCAGAGAACTATGAGTCAGGAACCCAAGCAGCAGTAACAAAAATCATTATTGACCATCTTTCTGCA
>VWYP01014458.1:774-12439 GCA_013400435.1 Pycnonotus jocosus
AACGATTTTTAAGTTTTATTTGTTTGAACTTCTGTTTAATTTGTATTTAATAACTGGGACTTAAATAGCCTTGAATAGACACACTTTCTCGACTTGGTAAGGAGAGTTTGCATTTTGTGAGTTTGTAATAGATGAGAATAATAAATTTTGAAGTGAGATTTTAAAAACAACGATTTTTAAGTTTTATTTGTTTGAAATTCTGTTTAATTTGTATTTAATAATTGGGACTTAAATGGCCTTGAATAGACACACTTTCTTGACTTGGTAAGGAGAGTTTGCAATGGATAAGAATAATAAACTTTGAAGTGAGACTTCAAAGATAGCATCTCCAAAGTTTTGTTCGCCCTAACCTTAGAGCAAGAAAAAAACCCAGGAATTCCAACAGAGAGGGCTCCAAATCCTCCCTACCAAGAGAAAAATGTAAAATCCCAAGCAGCATCTGCTGCCAGGTCACCTTTCTGGTCTGCATCTTCTCCGTCCTCCTGCGGAAGGCCACGTAGGGGTCGTTGTTGGTGGAGCCGTCCCTCTTCTCCTGCTTGATCTGGGGGATGAGCGAGGGCCCCCGGCAGTTCTTGCGCTTCCTCACCCAGTAGTCGTAGACAGCCTTGATCAGGTAATCGTCCTCGTTGAGCAGCAGCTTGGCCTCCTGCAGGGTCACCAGCTGCAGGGGAACACAGGGAAAGCTGCAGGTGGGATGGGGCTGCAGGCAAAGGTCGCCCCACACTCACACCAACCCTGCACTTCCTGCATCAACTTCATTATTTTCCAGCACCAGAGTAAAAAAGGGATGAAAAAACACTCATGGGAATTGAAGCCACCAGTTGTTCTTCCCAATTTTTCTGAAAGAGCAGCATCTCTTTCATCCAATGGTCTAGAACTCCACCAATCTTTCATGAAATCTGAGAACACTTTTAAACTACAAGCACAGGACAGAAAGAACTTACTACAGTCTGCAGGTCATGATTTGGGAATCACTTTAATCTGACTATTTTTTCCTAAAAAAGAAAAAGTTTCTTATTGGTTAACCTTTATTAATGTGTAATTCTCTGCAGTTGAATGATGATTCCCTTTGAAGCGAATTTACTTCTTAATTATTTCCCCCCATAAATGTTTATTTTGTGATAGAACAGGATCCCTGTTTATTCCCATCCCTGTTTATTCCAGCCTGGAGACACAAAGCTGTTCACTTGTTTGCTAAGTTATTTCAGTAGGTAGTAGCTCTACACAGGTCATTTAAAGATAAAAAATTAAATCTGTGTTCAGCTTTTTATATGGAAATCAGACTTGAAATAAATGCAAAAGTATCACTAAATAGTGCATTAGTTTAACTGGCTCATATCATCTTCAACCCATCTATTAAATAAAAAGCAAACAGTACCTCTAGTATGACTTAAAAAGAAGTCAGGCAGCACTTCATCTGCCCCATAATTTGAAAAATATCAACTGAACAACTTAATTTACACTTCTGCAATGTGTCAAACTTAAATCTTGTCCCTACATTACGAGATGCAAAAAAAGGCAACAAAACATTTTGGAAAATTGAGGAAATCCTAAGTGTAACCATGGCTACTCTGCAAGTGTTCATTCCAGCCAGAGCAGAATAAAACCTTTGCAATCTATGGTAGAATTAGAAAAGCACTCAACTGGTTTTTTGGAGTTTTTTTTAAGGGAAAAGTATGGCTTGGAAGTCATTTCAGTTTTGTCTTTTGCTCTCTTTTCTCCATTAACATATTTCTTTTCAAAAATAACTCAACTCTGCCTCGAGTGCAAAGTGGAGCTGAGCCTGTGCTGGTGTTTGCTGGCAGATGCAGAGTCCTTGCATTCCCTGCTGAAATCAGAATCCTCAGGAGGAAAGGCTGGAACCCCTCCTGGGCAGGGAGGGCATTCCCAGCAACATCCTTTAATATTCCAGGGAGAAGGCAATTGGGAATTGGGAGGCAGCACCCAAACCCCAGCAGCCACTTCCCTTCCCAGGCGCCAATAACCTGCCAGAGTTGTTTGTATCTACAGAGAAATATCTCTATTCTTATAATGCTTTATTTTTGAAAAGCATCTTCAAATCTTAAATTTAACTTCATTACTCCAGCAAAGAAAGGTGAAACAGCATCAGAAAAATGAATATTGATCGTGAGGAGTGATCACCAGAATGGCCTGAACTGAAAGTCAAAACAGGGGGGTCTTTATCAAAGCTCCAACAAACCCAAACAAGTATCACCCAATGTATTCCCTGTTTTTCCCTTCATTCTCATTTTCTCAGCATAGTAAGAAATCTCTGCCTTTCTGAAGCTGCTCTAAGATGAAGAAAAATACAATATTTTGGCTTTTTACCAGACAGCACTGAACTAAATCAGGTTAAGGAACTGAGGCAGAGCCATGGATCCCACAATGGATTTTTCACTCCCACAAAGCCTCATCTCACTGGGAAACAATTCCACCTGTTTCAACCTTGACTTGCACAAACTGATCCCTCAGGTGTAGTTTTGCAGTAAATATTTGGGGCTGTAAGACTCTTCTCCAGACACTGCCCTCCTGGAACACCCCAGGATCTGATTTAACACTGGTACAAGGTGAATTCACTGTCTGTGCTTCTAACCCTCAAAAACCAACCAAAGTCAACATCCAGCAGGAACAAGTGTGACAAAATTTGGATTCTCACATGTTTATAGCCATTTCTACACCTATTACTGATCATCACAAGCCTATTCCATGCCAACAGTGGTAAAACAAGCTGTGTTGTCTCTAACACACAGGAATTAAAATTTCCAATCAACCCCAAAATCTCCTTCCCCCCTGTTTTATCTGAAGTTACCAACACTGACACAGGAGACAGTAATCTGATTTTTGTGGAACTGCAGACACACAAACACATTTCTCCTGTTAGCAGGAAACAGAACCAAGCACCCACCCAGAACCAACCCCCAGGAAAGCAAAACCTCTCAGTGATTTCTTCACTCCATACCTGACTAGAACTGGCTTTTTCCAGTCTGTCAACCATTATTTCAAACTGCAGTGGCTTGATCTCCATCTTCCTGTTGAGCCTGTTCAGTAGGGTCTCATCCTCAGAGTCCATATCATAATCTGGCTGTTCATTGTCCAGATTAAAGGCTGGAACACAAGAAATTGAAATATTGGGTAAGGAACACACTCTGGACATGCATCAGAAATCAAAAATGACTGAGAAAACTCCAGACCAGCACTTCTCTGCCAGAACACCTTTTTTATGCTACAAAGTTTCCCCATTTAACACAACACAGGTGGAAGTTGCTCGTGTCCAACTTCCAATATGAAAGGAATCCAAGAGGTTTCATTTTAAGTGATTTGAAGGGGTGAGAGGCAGAGAAACTTTAATGGATCTTTGCAAAACAAGAGCAAAGATGCTTGACAGTACTGGTATAACACAGCTCCTCCAGGATATCAGGGGAAGATAGTAAGAACAAAACAATTTCCAATCAAATTCCACATTTGGACAAAAAGCATTTACACTGAAGTTCCAATATAATTTGTGTTGCCCAGTTTTAAACAGTACACCAAATCTTAAGTGTTAAAATATTTAACAGACTAAACTTCTCCTTGTTTTATGTAACTGTAGAAATCCTAGACCAATCCTATGGGAATTGTTATTTCTTCTCCAAAACCACCACAGCTGTGGATGTAGAGCCTGACAATTCCTTCAGGCTCTCCAAATAATCAGTTCTCAACCTCTCACCAAAGCTCATTTTATTACTAATTGTGCTCATTCGTTTCCATACTTGACAAAGTTCCTGGTCCTACTAAAAGCAGAAGGAAGTTCTCATTCAGGTAACACATCAGAAATAAAATGTTACAATAAATGTGGATAAATTGCATATGACACTAGGACCTGTTAATAGAAACATTCATTGTACACCTAATAAATCTTGAAGGGGTGACACAGCAGGTCCAACACTCCCAGTAATTCAATCAGCACTGGAATAACAGCAGTTAATAGCCCTGATGAAATGTATTCTATTCTTGACAGACAAACAGCACTATCTTATCTCCATGTTCTTAACTTGTGGCTGTACCAAGTGCTAATTTAAAAACCTCTGCCTCTGTGTGCTTTGAGAGCACCTCCAAACAAAAACTTGGAAAAGGAGGAGCAGAAGAAAACCACAAAGAAAGTCTTTAAACAAATGCCAGTATTTTCCCTCCCACAGGTCAGTGGTGTCCTTCCACATCTCAGCCTTGCCCAAGCCCACTCTCTGTGATCCAGTGCAATAAATGAGCTAAAGCACCACCAGGATTTATTTATTCAGCCAGATGCAGCTGGGAAGGGCTAAAAAGCAGCTCCTCAGCATCCTCAGCTCAAGCTGGTGCCTCTCAGAGTGAGACACTGCCCAACTGTGACAACAGCACTGGGCCACAAGAGCTCTCTGACCTGCCACACACTGTCCACATTTACTGGAGCAGCAATTAATACCAGGCTGTAACAATGTGTCAAGAACTGCTGGCAATATTCATCCAGCAATGCAAGTTGCATGGCGAGTTTATTTAAGACACTGGCACTGGGCATGTGACCAAGAGCTCTCCAACAATTAACTGTGGATGAGAGTTAAACTGCAGCTTTCAACATCAGCTCTGCCTCTGCAGCAATCACTGCTCACACGGGCACTGAAAACCATTCAAGCCCACAGAAAGTTTCTTTGCCCTCAGGCAGATGCTGGTCTCACATCGGAAAAGATGTCAGCCTATTGCCTGTCAGGAGATAATTCAATAATCCCCTCTGCACAAAATGTTTCCAGCCAGTTTTTCCAAGCCAGGAGGATCTGTGACACAGAAGATGAGATGTTGTTGTGAACTGTGAGCAGTGCCAGTAAACTTCCCTTCATTCCCACTATGGGAAAAGAAGAGTCACTACAAGGTCTTGAACCATCCATCTTCCAGAATAAAATCAGGATCAAGCGAGAGGCGACCAGGAGACACCAAGACAAGCAAAAAGAAAAGAAAAAGCCCAACTATTCCATCAAAAAGTATCTTACAACAGGAATCCCCCTCAGGAACACACTGTGGATATCAGGGATGGGAAGGCAGGTTACTCCCAGCACCTGCAGTGACCCCACAGTGCAACTCAGCTGGAAGCAGGGGGTCTCTCCCTCTCTCTGCTCATTATTTTGATAAATATTGAAGATTTTAAGATAAAAGGCATCCCACAGGTACTTGCCAGGATCACCACACATCATTTTCTTGATCAAACCCCCACCATTCCTGTGAGAACAGCAGCAGCCCTTGTCACACATCCCACTTTTCCCTGCTTTCCTGTCACCAGCAATGTTCTATTTGCCCTGCCCTGTGTTTATCCGTGCAGGTCCCTTCCAAAGAGAGGGGGTTTCCAGCAGGTTAATGACACTCAGGGATGGAAGCAGCACCTGTTTCAGTGCACACAGGAGGGCCACAAACCCTCAGCAGCCTGGGGAGGTGTGGGGCCTCAGGGAATGCAAGGCCACCACTTCTCCTTTGGAGTTAATCGACCCAGAGCTGGCTTGTCCTGCACTGGGCCACCCATGGAAGTGTCCACCTCCTCAATGTCTCCAACACACTTTCAGCAACATCCCTAATTACCGGTTTTCTTCTTTCCCCAAGCACTGAGTGAACTGAAATGGTTCCAGAAAAAGCCATTTCTCACCCTGGAGCTGGCCTGCAGCCTGGCAGCTCCCTGGCTTCCAGAGCCACCACAAGATCGAGGTGTTTTTGTGCCATGGATGGAAGCATCCATCACTCCCTGTTCCTGCCCTGCCAGGGCAGCTGGGGGAGCTGCTGGAGAACCAGATCCCTGCTCCAGTCCACATGGACACCTCCTCTAAATCCTGGGACATTCTCCTGACTCAGGATGAACCCTGCCTTTCTCCTCCAGAACATCTGCATTTCTACAGGGCACTGTCAGGCAGGGCACAGTGATCCCACCTGGAAAGTTTCCTCTACAAATACTCAGAACTTGCCGGTTTGCTGCTGCAAACCCAGTGATCCCACCTGGAAAGTTTCTCCAGGAATATTCAGAATTTGCTGGTTTGCTGCTGCAAACACAACATCCCAGTGATCCCACCTGGGAAGTTTCTCCAGGAATGCTCAGGGTTCCCTGGTTTGCTCACTGCTGCTGCAAACACAACATCCCAGTGATCCCACCTGGAAAGTTTCTCCAGGAATGCTCAGGATTCCCTGGTTTGCTCACTGCTGTTGCAAACACAAATCCCAGTGATCCCACCTGGGAAGTTTCTCCAGGAATGCTCAGGATTCTCTGGTTTGCTCACTGCTGTTGCAAACACAACACCCCAGTTCTCACCCTCAGCCTCTCCACCCACTCCCAGCAGTACCTGCCAGAGGGATTTGCTTTTTTGTTTCCTTGAGCTCCCCCAGGAACTGAGTTTATACCAACTCACACAAATGCAATTTGTTTCTCAGTGAAGTTACACTGAACTGGCTTTAACTTGACTAAATTACCTCCTTTCATTTAGCTAACTAAATTAAGGCTGTGGTTCCACACTCATTGAAGCTGCCACAGGCAGGAGTTCCCACTGAACCCAGGGCTTCCCTCCCCAGCAAACCATCCCTGCCACCCTCTTGTGCCAACAGCAGCCACCAGCCTGAGCCAGGGCAGCAAAACCAGAAATACAGAGGGTCAGCCAAACCAAAAAATGAAAACTTTCCGCCAAAAAGTTCCTCTTAAGGATGACTGGAGTTCATTCCCCACTCCATGAACATTGTTTCATTGTTTCTGTGAGGGGACACTCGTCTTCTATCGCCTCAGCTCTAATTTAGATCCAACCTAATCTCTTTGCTAATTATCAATAACTTAAAATGCATCTCCATGTTATTGATGCTACAAATATTGCTGGAAAATTATGAAGCCTGCTGGAACAATTAGAGCAGTTGAAGGTTTTTTCTTTCCATTCAGCTCAATATCACCTGTGTTGGTGCCTCTGAGGTTCACTAATACCTGGAACCTTGATTATTCACAAATTCCAGGCTTTACAAAGAAATCAACTTTTCTCTGCTTGGAACCATTAATCTAAATAAACAAATGTAAAAAATATTAAAATCTTAGGCTACCAGAATCCCAGCAAAACATCATTTGCCAGAAATCCCCACCAGTAAGTATGGATTATGGTCTGTGTCCTCCTGGCATTTCCCATCAGTTTATGTAACTTCCCTGGCCAAAGTGGGTATTGCTGCTATTTGTGCTTTAAGCATTAAAACACAATTTCTAAGCAGTTTATGTAGCATAAAGCTGCCTTGTATCACACCTACTCCATCCAGAATATGTGGGAAAAAATTCTCTTGGAGCAGTATCTGATATTTATCTTCAGCTCAAATACCTTCTGAAATTCTGTCCAGAAAGACTGGGAGTCTCAACAAGACAAAGAAAATTTTGGCATGATATCTTTAACATTTTTAGACATGTTTATTAACAGTATTCACAGTGTTTCTGGCAGTGTCCAACAAAGACCAGAATAAAATACATTCCTCCCTCAGCAGCTCATTCAGCCTGCCTTGCTTCCAAGTTTGTTTCTTTTATTAAGGAGAGAAACAATTCCTTTTAATTGATTTTTTTTCCCCCATCACCTCTATGGTCTGTATTGCACCACAGAGAACCCTGAGCACATTCTTCCCAAAAATCTCCTATTTTGTAAATAAATAGAAAAAATTGGGACACTTCACCAGGCTGGTGAGAAATGATGCAATAATTGAACCAAAGGTTTTGCTACAAAAGTAACTCCTGGGAGGAATCCAAGTGACCAAATAACCCCTGAACCACATCCTGCAAAGGACAAACAGGAGCTGTGTGCCAGGGAACAACTGAACTGTGAGAGTGTCACCTGTCAACACAACATCAACCGAAAGAAATGGGAAAATTAACCCACAGCCCACAGGTTTAGATTAATGAGATCTTGTAAGACATAAGCCAAGCTCATGCAGAATATTTTGTTTTATCTGTAAAATAAACGGGTAGTTCCCTGCTGGAATGGAATTCTTCAGTTTTAGCCAAACTCAGAGGGCAGTGAGTGCTCCCCAGAACAGCCTGGGCCCCAGTGGCAGCACAGCTGCCCTGTCCTGCCAGAACTGTTCTTAAGAGCAGCAGCACAAAGGCTGATTCCACCCCAAAAACCTTTCTGCTTTATGGATCTGCACGTATGGAGAACTTTGGAGTTACCAGGTGAGCAGGACAATCTCTCTCCTGCTCCCTACATCAGTCTAAGCAACCAGGAGGCAGCCAGGCAGCTGCAGTTATTCCTTCTCAGGACTTGGAAGGAAAAAACCACAAGAAGAGAGGCTGGATCAGGAATATTGGGAGCCCAAGAGCCAGGATGAGGCTCTGCAGCTGCTGCACAGGGACAGAGCATCAGCACAGAGCCAGAAACAAACCCAGCAGCAAAGCTCCCATCTTCAGCAGCAACTGTCAATTCCTCCAGAACTTGAGAAGATCCTGGAATTCACATCTATAAATGCATTTCTGAGTCCTCCCAATCCCTGACCACTGCAGCAACTCTGACCTCAACACAAAGGTTACTCAGGTTAAATAAGGAGGGGTTGGACAGGCACCAGAACCCACAACAATCCCAGTGTTTTTAACTCACGTTGGATGTGAATGAACTGCTTTGGTTGCTTGAACTCTCCTTTGTACAAACGATTGTAGTAGTTGACATTGCTCTCTGCTTCAGGGACTGGGATGACCATGCTCTCCTTCTTTTCTCTGAAAACTTGCTGTGCTGAGATTGCCCGTTGCAAATGATGTTCCTGCAAGGGGAAAATGGGAGAGTTCATTAGAGTATCAGGTATAAAGTGCACAGAAAGACAGTCAAGCCTTCTCTCCCACTGTTTTCCTACAGGACAACAGAGTGGAGGCTTTGCTGGGTTTTAGAGGATGCTTGTTCCCAGGATGTGCTCTCCATCTTTTAAGGTTCCTAACTGATGGAATCTTCACCTTAAAACTGCCCTGAATGAACTACAAACAGATGAAGAGAATCCTTTGTTCAGACACAGCCCACACCTTCCACCAGACTGGGAAAAAGACAAATATTCAAACTTCACAAAATAACCTCAGCAGAAAATTAGGGCTGGGGAAAGCCAAACCCACCCAAACCTGTCAGAATGAAAATGTATGCAAGATCAGGCCTTCAAAGTCAAAAGATTAGCAAATTTCATCATTCCTGTCTACCCAGCAATCCTTACTGGCCTGCTTTTCGAAGTTGAGCAAGTTAAGAGCACCAGGAAGAAGAGTTCTCACAGGGTAACATCTGAAAAGCAAGGACTCCCCAAACAGGTATCACTTCATTTTATTCTGATGGGACAAAAGTCACAAATTCCACAGAATCACTTCAGGTGAAACAGAGATCACAATGAATGCAGCAGTTCACAAAGGTTTGGGGTTTTTTTTTCCCCCACATAATTTTATTAGTTAATTTATTAGTTAACTTGTGACAACCATCTCCTGTTCCAAGTCAGAGCTAAGCTGTAACTTCCCTCTTAAAAGGCTTCTCATGTTAAAATTTAAACCACTAAAAATGTCTCAGGCTAAGACACCAAGGCTGTGCTGCCTTCTGTGTGTCAGGGCAGTGAGATCCCCACCAGGACAGGATCTCAGATCCACACAGCCCTTGGGAAAATGAAGTACCAAGTTCTCCAAATCCAGTATAGAGCAAGCAAAGTGCATCCTCCCAGCAGATGAACTGCTGGTGGAGCCAGGAGTGAAGGTTTCATTCTGCTTTTACTGTTCTTCCCCAAAGTTTCCCAGATCTGAGGGGAGGGAGGGTGAGCAGAATATCAGCTGGAAATCCAAGCCCAGCTCTGTCACAGATCCACGGGACCTTCCTTTGCTGCAGGTTGTCCCTCAGCCATTCCCACACAGCCAACTGCTGGCAAAAGCACTTGTTTGAGCAGGAAAACACACACACAAACACAAAGGGTTTGCTGCTCTGTGCTCCTCCCTTTGGCTTTCTTGGTTAACACTCCCAAGAGGCCAGGATCAACACCAGGAATGGGCAGGTGCCAGCATTCCAGTGCCAGCCTGGCACACACAGCAGCCTGGCACTCACACACTCTGCTACCCACTCGGAAACTCTCTCAAGCACAGGAGTTCTTCCTCTTGAATTGTACAGAATGGTATTTTTAAAAAAGGAGGAATGAAAAAGAAAAACAAACCCTTTTAAAATATGTAAATGATATTGAATAAACGATCCCCTTTTAAATGCTAAGCTTTACAGAAAGGCAAATAATGCAATTCCTGCACAATCAGAGCAGCTCTGGGAACCTCCTGCAGCAGATGAAGCAACATTCAATCCATCAGGCTCCCAAGTGAGTGCTGCTAGAATTAAGACAAGCATGCGATCCAAGAGCTGCTGTGATCTGCCTGAGTTCCTCCACACGGAGTAAATCTGTCACTCCACCATTAAAACGTGGCTTGGAGAGCTCAGCACTGCTGAGTAATGCAACTCCACAAAAATGGTTTCACTACTGGGCTGCTTTCCACTGCTGTCCCTGGAGCTGTGCACCAACAATCCAGCTCCAAGGAAGGGCTCGGTGTGGCCAAAATTCAGAGCACCTCTGGGTTCTGCAGCTCAGGGAAGGGAAATTCAGCTGAGTAATTCAGGTTCTCAGCTGTTGTAACAGCGTAGTAAGCACACACAGAGCTCCCAGGGAAGGCTGACAATAGGTGTTAGTACTCATTTCACTATAAAAAGCCTTCGAGCAGAACACAGCTTTTAAACTGAGATTTCAGCTTTCAGCACTGCTGCTGTCACTCCTCAAACAGCAGAGCTCCAAAATTGATAGATAAACTACACAAATTTTTAAATTAGGAGGGAAAACCTCAAATCCTTCTGCTGAGCATCAAGTACAGGGAAATTGAAACTTCAACTCCTAAAACAATTCTGTTTAAACAAACCTTGAAGACTCTTATATGAAAGCTGGGCTAATTAATTGGATTTATTAAACCTGAAGAGGTGTTTTTACAGATGGATTTATTACCAACACAACTTTTGGTCTAGTTTTCACTTTTTTTCTTGCGGTTTTGAAAGACACACAAAAGCATTTTAAACTCACACTTTGTTCTGCAGCAGGGCAGATCCAAAGGTCTCACACAAAATAAGGGAGCATTAGAGGAGCAGTGATGACAGCAAACAGAACGTGCTGCCATGGGAATAAAAAGGAGCCCCTGACAAAGAGTGATTACTCATTAATTCCTTAAAAAGCACATGCAGACCTTTCTCTCCAGGATGAAGGCAGAATTTCAAACAAACACAGCTTAGACTGGGCTGTTTCTTCAACCAAGAGCATTAGAGAGATGTAAATGTTTAGTGTGTGTAACACTGCTGCCTGAGCACATTCCCACATTAAACCAGAACTGCTCCTGAACCCCTTCTGAGACACTGCAACCCTTCCTTCCATTTTCCCTCAGGAGAAAAAAAAACCCAAATTCCTACAATCCTGGGACATTTCCACATTAAACCAGAACTGCTCCTGAACTCTTTCTGAGACACTGCAACCCTTCCTTCCATTTTTACTCAGGAGGGGTAAAACCCCCTGACATTCCTACAATCCTGGGACATTTCCACATTAAACCAGAACTGCTCTCTGAACCTTTCTGAGACACTGCAATCCTTCCTCCCATTTTTCCTCAGGAGGGAAAAAACCCCCTAAAATTCCTACAATCCTG
>VWYP01014460.1:0-144985 GCA_013400435.1 Pycnonotus jocosus
CAGACAGACTGGGGAATGGGATGGTGGAAAGCAGTGCTAGGGAAAGGGACCTGGGGTTCCTGGTGGATGGAACGATGAATACAAATCAGCAGTGCCCTGGCAGGCAGAAGCACCACACGCATCCTGGGGGGCATCAGGCACAGCATCGCCAGTCGGGCAAGGGAGGGGATTGTCCCACTCTGCTCTGCACTGGGGCGGCCTCGCCTCCAGTGCTGGGAGCAGTTTGGGGCGCCACAGTATAAAACAGGCTTTAAGCAATTAAAAAGAATCCAAAGGAGGGCTAAGAAGATGATGTATTAGGAGAGGTTGAAGTCACTTGGTTTGTTCAGCCTGGAGGAAACTAAGGGGAGACCTCATTGCAGTCTAGAATTTTCTTTGAGAGGGGAAGAGGAGAGGCAGGCACTGATCTCTTCTCTGTGGGACCCAGTGACAGGACCTGAGGGAATGGCCTGAGGTTGTGTCGGGAGAGGTTTAGGTTGGATATTAGAAAAAAGTTTTTCACCTAGAGGGTGGTTGGGCCCTGGAACAGCTCCCCAGGGAAGTGGTCACAGCAGCAGCCTGACAGGGTTGAAGATGTGTTAGGACACTCTTGGACACATGGTGTGGCTCTTGGGGATGGTGCTGTGCAGGCCAAGGGGTTGGATTTGATGATCTGGGTGGGTCCTTTCCAGCACAGTATATTCTGTGATTCTCTGAGATTTCATCCAGTATGAGGCAAAATCCTGTTGCATGACACTGTGTGAGTGGAGCATGCTTTAACTTAGACTACCCCTTGGGATTATGTTGCAGAGAAATAAAGGTACACAAGTTTAATTATCCTTCCTCCTCCTTTTAAATAATTTGAAAACCAATTCATAGAGCATATTACTGTGTATGGCCCTTGGGACACTTTCCTTGTTTCTCATTTCTTTGTCATTATATTCTTTTATAATTACAGCAGAAAGCTCCCACTATTGCTCAACATCAGCTCTCCATAAGAAATGTAAAATTAGGCCCATCTAGGGAGGAGAACAAGAAGGATTCAGACAGATAAATTTAAGTACGTTTACTTAATAAAGGCATATTTTGGTGCATCCCAGCATAAGTAAGGACTTGTACAGCAAAGAGGGAGGGTAGGATTTCATCCCTCTATTTTCAGGTGAGTCTCCTGAAGACTGTGTGGTATATTCCCACTGGAGAGGCCTCTAGGATGTCAGGGGTAGTTGGGAAAGCAAGAGAGGGCCACAGATAACACAGTTTCACCAAGGATGTGGCTCACTTGGACATAGTATTAGTCTTTCCTGCTGAAATGGCTCAAGAGAGGAAAGAGAAAACAGAAAGAAGCTCAAAGAACCAAAAGCCTGTAATATTTCCATGAGGAAATACTGAAATACAGTGAGTGTGTCTATCCTGGGCTAATGATGCTAAACCACCTACATTTTTGATTACTAAAGCAGGTGTTTTTCCCTGAGCTGGGGGACATAGCTGAGGTGCTCTAACATGGATGCCTGGGCTGATGTCAGCACTGACCAGGTGCCTGCAGTGACATTGAGCCATCACTGCTCACCTTGAGATGAACTCTAACCAGCCGTGCAGGCCCCACCACAGACACAAGCTGGGTGAATGAAGTTATTTCAGATGCTCAAGGGAAATCCTTCTGTTCTCAAGCTACTGTCCCAAGGACACAGAGCTGCTGTATTGTACCTGACAGGATTCTTCTGGTGTCTTGGATGCAGACATGATTCTTAAGTCCTTGTTTTTTAATGTGAGCTGTAGGAATGGTATTAACACAAGTTGTTAATTATCTGAGCCTTCTTTTTCATGATAGAAAATTATGTGTTGGCAGTACGAACACGCTGAATGAATATCCAAAAATGAATACTCCAGGATCCAAGACCCATTTGCTTCTTCAGGTTCAAGCACAACTTTCCTAGACCATGTTTGAGACAAGTGAGATGTAGAAGATGTCACAGACCCAGAAGCTGAACCCTGAGAAAATGCCTTCAAACTTAAACTTTTGGGGGGCTGATTCTTTGGGCACCATGTCTCAGGCTGTGGGAGTTGAACAGATGGGGAAACCAGGGGGTCTGGGCTTCCCTGTGTGGGATTATTTGGAGAATGGTTGTCCCAGATCCCAGAAACAAAGTAATTCAGAGGTTGTCCTCTTGCTTGTGTAGCTGCTGAGGCAGACACACACACGTTATACAAGCGTAGTCAGAACTAGAAATTTGCCTGGCACACAAGATGTGAAGTACAATTGTTCTCATTAGAATTTCTAAAAGAAATAATTTAATGGAAATGCTTTGCCTTTTCTAGATCTCACTCGTTTAAACCTTGGAAAATGTTATTTCTCTGTAAAAGGTGAAATGAGGCCCAGTAAAATACCCTGATCAGAGATCAGGGGATAAAAGAAAATCAAATTTGCACTTGCAAACTGTAGAAGGAATGGCACAGCTATCTAAGTTGTGGCTCAAAATATATGGGTCAAAGTTACCTATGAGAAACATCTATTTTAATCATGTTACAGTAGATTTACAAGTAGTTAAACATTTCAGTATGTTTCTAAATTAACAACCAATTTTGCATATAATCTCTTCCATCACAATATTTCATTTTATTTATGTAATGATAGATATCTAAAAATTTAGAAACAGTGATTTCAACACCACTTTATCTGTTTGCATAAAGATATTTATTTAGAACTAATCAGAAAACTACTTTTTTCCATAAAAGTTAAGGGTTTTTTATGGAAAAAATGAAAACATCAAAATATTAGAGCTAATAAAGCAAATATTTTGATTCAAAATGGAGCTGTGATTGTCTGATCTTTCTCTTCTATCAGCAACGTTCTTCATTTCATATAGGTGGCGATCATAAATGTTTGTTCTTCCTCTGTCTAGAAGCTTCAGAAAAGGATTTATGCTTCTTAAGGGAGCATTCTTTTGGTTCTTCATACATCCCTTCTTTATTAAACAAAGATCCTACCAATCTGGGATACAATCAAGGAAAATTATTACCTAGTTTACAAGGCAGCCTTCGAAATTAATCAGGTAATATATTTGGAAAATAGGCTTTCCTAGGATAAGGCCAATATTAGTCAGATACTGCTTCTTCCAAAGACAACTAGGCAACAGAAAATATCAAGTATTTTTCTGGGCTGGTATAAGAGTGATATCTCACTTCAATTTACACATCTTGTCATTGCAAAGGGTAGAAGTTTTGGCATGGGGAATTATAAATGCCTGTCTTTTGAAACCAGCTTTTTCAAATTTACAAATTGAGACAACATCAGCAAGCTTCTACTCTCTTGCCAGCAACCAAGGAAATCTGCAGGAGGCCTGAAACTCTGAAGAGGCTTAGAAAGACAAACATTTTGTTGAAATTGTACATACAAAATGCCAATAGGGAACATGCTTAAAATAAGGGGTTTTAACCTCAGCACATCCAACTGATTGGTGCCCAGTAAAGTTCTTAGTCCTGCCTATATCACCCACCTTTTATTGATGCCTAAATATTTTTGCTTTTTATGTGTTTTTGATAAGTTTGTAGCTTTGTAGACCATTAATGCTTGCTTAAATAGCTCCTGGTATTTTTCCTACCCTTTCTCTTAGATTTTAGAATAATAAGCTAACCTTACAAAACATTCCTGAAATACTTTTCAGTCTTATTTTGAGGTAGAGGACCTACAAGAAGAACACTTTGTTTTCTAATCAGAATCTGAGAAGATGTAACAAGAAATAGGGCAAAGAAGACCTGGACCAACTCCAATGGGGCAGTACCCAGGGAAAAATTACCAAATCAACTGCTCTTCTAATTGGAGAAAGTTTGTCAGATGTGATAATTTGTTAAACTTACAAAAATTGTAAATATCTGATACCATGTGTGCCCATAGCCCATAACTATGGATGCACCCAGAAGTTTCCAATAAAGAACTGCTTTTTTATCTTTCCATTTTAATCCTGTTGTAAGGGGGTTTGTCTTTTGATATCAGGCAACATTATGAAGCAAGTTCCCATGGCTTCTCAGGTTTCTCACTGATTATTTGTACAGAGATTATTTGAAAGACCATCATTTAAGGTTTTTCAGTGCTACATGCAGGCGTGCAGAGAAATCCTGTGACACTGAAAAGCCAGTGCAGATATCTCAGTGAGAGGAGTAGGTATAGAGTGAAACCAAAATGACCTACTAGGTACTACTACTATCAGCAAAAACAGAGACAAATAATAACTTTGCTGAAGCACATAATATATGCTGGGAAAGATTAGAACATATTAACCAAGACTTACAAAATCACTCCAAATGTCTTTTGCTACACATTGAAGAAGGCAAAGTTCCTTTGCATTCCTCTGGATGAGAGCGCACCACAGGACAGCTTCAAGCCTTCTCAACCCCTCCAGACTAAGAAAGCAGCCCTTGGAGTAAAGTGAATTCCATTCCCAAAGTTTTACAAAAAAATATAACTATAAATGAGATTGTACTAATAGCACCTCATCAGACTGTTCTAATCACCTATATAAAATAAAAAGCAACAATTCAGTCACAATTTAAAAATTATCAGGCCAAGATTCCAACACAAAGAAAAGTTGATAGCTAAGTGTTAAACCTTGGAAGATATGATTATGCTATCAAAACAACAGTAAAAATCTGTAACTATTAAATCATAAACAGTTCTTCTATAATTACAAATATTAGGAACAGTAAGAGGCTGCATTAAGTGAATAACTAAGAGAACAGGTATTACAACCCCTGCTGTTTCTGCAAACATTTGTAGTAGCTCAAGAAGCAGTGGAATGAGGCCAAAGGGAATGAGTTTCTAGAAGCTATTTACGAACTATAAAACAGCAAAGGAGCAGGGAATTCTAGTTACATTGCAAGCTGTTAAAGTGGTTTTTTTCTCTTTTTCTTTTCTCCCCCAAATGGCTGTTCAGTATGAAAAATGACTCTCCGTCAGCAGACACTCTTCACAAGGCTTCCTGATCAGCAGCCTTCATTGTTTTATTTAGACAAATGGGCAATAAGTAACTAAAACATTTCACGTACATGGAGTTAAAAATGCAGAAACAACGTTTTGCCATGTGGCAACAGAAACCAAAGAACAAATCTGGATTCACCCTGTAAAACCAATTAGCAATGAGCATTCTGCTCTGAACTATTCCTTGATTCAAGTCCTCTCAGGTGGAGTTGTGCAAAATGATTTACAGAATAAAAATAATTTTGAGTTGATTTAGCCAGTGATTATTGTTACTATAAACACTAATTATTCCAACAATTGTCTAGTATAAGCACTATTTCTTGGCTGTATATGACAAACAGGGAATGGTAATCACCTTTTTTAATGTTCTGCTTTCATTTTATAAAGAGGCATAAAAGCTTATTCTGATTGTTTAAACCTTATTAAATAAAACATCCTACAAACAATTTTTAAAGGTCAATTTTTTTTTTGAAAAATAAGACTTTCCCAAAATTTAAAACACTTTACAATAGAACATCAAGTGTTACAAAATATTTAAATCAAAATAATGTGAAATGCAGTTTGTTCAAAGTTTTTTCTAACTTTTCTTTATATTTTCTAATTAAAAAGTCATGCACTGCCCAAGGTATTTTTTTCCTCATAATAAAAACTTCAGTAACTGACATCTTATACCATTCCCAAATTAAAATTTGACGGAATGTCTTTCTATGACATTTAAACAGTTCAGTATTTCAGTGATAATCAGTAACCAGCCTCCACCATAAGTCTCTAAAACACGGTGCTCTGGGTTTAGTGATGTCTCAACAGATTCCCGAAACCTTGTCCAAGATAGGTACTGACTTTCCACTTTTTCCTTTAATTTATTCTGTTTCTTTAACCAGGATTAAATACAATGGATGCTTTGGCTAAGTCCTTGCTTTGAGGCTGGCAGAGTAGCTGTGAAGCTGGGTACCCAGTTTGCAGCACAATGCAGTATCCCACTCGTAAGTGCTGAGCAGTCCCTCCCCCAGTTGCTGCAGGCAGCTGATGTGGATTCAGATTTCCTGAGAGGCCAGTGAATCACGATCTTCTCCTTCTGCACTCTGTGGCTTTAACACCAGAACACTGAACAGATACACACCCTCCTACTCTCGTTACCATTTTTGTAGCTCAAGCCTTCTTGACCACCATTAGTTGAAATTTCAATATTTTCTTTTTTTCTTTGTCACTAGTCACCCTACCTTTTGAATTTCGTTATTCCTTTTGGCTATTTTTGAATGTGTTTTTCCTTCTCTCTTCATAATCAGTTTAAAATTTCATGTCAGATTAAATTGTAGGAGGATTTGCTTCAGAAGAGGAAAAAGCAGGAAGTTTTATAATTTATTTTTCCCCTCAAATGAACAGAGAAAACCAATTATTAGCTAGCAGTATACAACAATATGTGTTTCTCTGCTGATTCATGCTCTCCACAGACAAAGAAAATGTGCTAAGCTACAGAGTAGAGCAAACCTGTAATCATTGGCTCCAGAAGCACAGAATCTTCCTAGCTGGGCTAAATGGAGAATCTTCATTAGTTGTCACTAGGGAGTTGTGCCCTTGGTTTTCCATGATTTTACTTTGCCTTCTGATGTTTATGGAACTTGGAGTCAGATTCTCACACTTTCTCTTGTTAACAGTGCAATGTTTTCATATTTTCTCCTCTAGGAGGAGTTTCTTGAATGATGGTGATGTTCACCAAGGAGATTGAAGAGGTGGCAACATCTTTGACTAATCTCTTGTCCTTTTGTACAGTTGTATATAAGTTGGAATCAAAATAATAAAAAAAGAGACAGCATTCCTGCTGACCTCGGACCTCATCCCTGCCTCGTCCTTTCGTGTCCCCAGGAACAGGGGAGGTACATATTCTCTTTGCAGGACAGAAAATTCAAATGCAATAACTACAGAAACATGAGAAGGACTGAAACTGCATGTAGGGAAAGGTACTAAGTCTGCTTTCCATCTTCCTTGTTTCCCATCTTCCCATTAGGGACTTTGATTAGAGAGTATGTGTTCTGGATGGAAAAAAACTCTTTTTCACCTTTTGGGAAGATTGCAGAAGAATTTATTTGTGTCAGTTTATTGTCAACACCTTCTTACCAGAGCCCTTCTTCCACTAGCTAGTTTCCCCACAGACCAAAGATTTCCAGTCCCCTATTAACCACAGGAGGGAATGGCCATGAACATTTGTGTCTGCATGTAAGTTCACTGCTCATTGTGTCATATAAGTTCACTAATGTGAGGCAGACAGAAATACATAAAAATGTATATCTTGCATAGGAAGAGGATCTTTCCATCCCTTTAAAAAAGTGTTCTACTGAAATAAAGGTTTTCCTTTATTAAAACCTTTTACTTTAGAAGATTTGCTGTGTCATAACCAGTGAAGTAATACCAGAGTGCCACAGATGACCAAAACTATTCCTGCCCAGCTGAACCAGTGTGAAAATCAGACTGGCTAATCCACAGAGGGAAAAAAGTGTCAGGACAAAAAATGTGTTGTGCTGAGGTCTCTAAAGGCAGAGCCACATTCTGTGCAGGTGGGCACAGCCCCTTGCACATCTCCCCACCACGTCTTGCCCCTGCTGCCCTTTCCTCTCTGGGTCCTGACTCTGAGCCAGCCCTGCCCCAGTGTTTCCCTTCACACACTCCTCATGCCACTATGCACTGTCCAGCCCATCTTTGCCTGCCATGAGTTTCCTCCCTGCTTCCATTTCCATCCCCCATACCCTCAGATTTCTTCTCTGAGTCCTCACTGCTTCTCTTCCCCACATGTGAAGACGAAGTTTGCAATTTTTGGCACACCAGTGCCAAAATACACCCCTTTTTTTCACCAGATACCAGTTCATCATAGGTTATAAGTACAGAACCAGAGCACATTATTCAACAAAGCATGCTAGTTCTGGCTGCTTTCCAGCATATAAAATACTAATTTCCAGTAAATTATATACGCCTGTAGGAAAGGTACAACACCCTGTTGGGAATCCAACATGGCTTCTCTCTATATAATTTTTTTTCCTTGCCTGCAATAAATTGAATTATGTGAAAATATATAGAGCTCTCCAGTATTTTGATATAAATCTACCTGAAGAAAGTTAACACACATCTGAGAACATGTACACCAGCTGCATATAGCCACAGAACTACTTGCACTTTGGGGTAAAAAGAACAGAAGTAAAGAGATTAAAACCGTGGTTGCTTGCTCCGTAGAATTAAGAATGAGAAATTAAAATTACATGAGTAAAGAAACAGATCACAACTTTAATGATATGCTTCCAGATTTATTTGTGCTTACTTTTTCTGTAAATGTATTTTCTACAAGAAATGTGATGCTCTGACAGGTGTAAATGTTTGTGGGAGGGCCTCCAGAAATGAGTTGGGTGAAGTGAGTCGGGTTTTTCCAATTTTAGTATATGCAGTTTCAGACTTCATGTTTTGCTGACCTTTATTTTCATCAGCTGCTGCTAGTGATGTACAAGCTTGCTTTACCTTTACTTCAGTTCCATACAATGAGTACATGAAAAGTGACAAACATTGCCAGAAATGTAAGCCCTCCAGAACAATTTCAGGTGTGGGAGTTTGCTAACATGAGTGTTCTGCTAATAGAAGTCACTGCTTCTGTCTAGCTGTAGTTTACGTGTTTTCTGGTTTGTGTTTGACAGGGAATAAAGATATGAAATTTGCTAGCAGCAGCATCTGTCATTAAGAGTAGTATCTCTCTGGAAGGTGCTGGAAATTCTTTTATCAGCATTTTCTGTATCCCTGTGAATGACTCTGCAGTACAGTCTGCAGTTATGCATAATATAGTTTCATTCTTGGAAACATCCTTTAATGTCAGAATTTTACATAGCTTGGTTGAAAAATTTACAGTGGCAATTTAGCCTAATTTGCTGAACCTCACTGTCTTTAAAGTTCTCTTAGATGTAGCAGTCCTTCACAGGTTTCAGGTCTCTTCTATCCCCAATGACAGCATAAACCTACCTTGCATTATTAAAAGTACAGTCACACCTGCCTAAGCCACAGCTTCTATGTCCACTGATTAAAATTCCTTGGGAAAAAAGCCAGAGAAAGGGGTTCTTCTCAGCTGGAGGATGCCAAGCTGAAAGTGTTGACAAAGATACAACCAGTAATTCTCACCTCCTGCTCCCATGAGAAAATGTGCTGTAAGATCCACTGGTTTTCCACGGTTGTCTTGGGGAGCCATTGAAATTCCTTTCACCTCACTGGGAAAATGTGTGTCTGTAGTTGTACAGGGCTTTCTGTTACCGGCTAGCAGAGGTTTTTCTGCCCTGCTCCACTTGATAGTTCGTGGGGGTTCAATCTCTAGGCTCCACGTGGTCTGAGGCTTGGTGAATGAAGAGAGGATTCTGTTTTGGTTAGAAAGATGTTTATTCCATGTGGGATGAAAGGCAGAATGGCTGAGAATGGATTCTGGACCACTTAAGTCATCTTGGGTGAAACCTGAACCAGAGGGGTCCAGATCCAATGGGGGAGATGGAGGGGCGTGGTCAGGCCAAGGCACTTTACACCACAATGGGAAGGGTGGCACCCGAGCATCTTGCCAAATGAGAAAGGATCAGCCAGGGTGATTGACAAGACAGGGTGATACCACCAAGGGGTTGGGATAGGGGGGTTCAGGGGAATGGGATGAACCATTTACAGATCTTGATTATACTCTGTAACATGTGTCTGTAGCTAGTCTGTAATGGCCTGTGATTAAATTGTTTGTTCATCCTCACTCTCTCTCTCTCTTTCCTCTGCTTATATCTTAGAAACTGTTCTCGGACTGAGTCAGGAGCCCTCAATGCACCATGTGCTTGAAGTATTCACTCTTGCCCATATGTACCCATATAAGCTCCTACACTTAGCCAGGGGTCCTGCTGCCTGGATGGGACTGCACTGCTTTCCATCACAGCTTCTGCACAGCACTGCATTTTGTCACACAGATATACCCTCAGTGCTGGGGAATGATTAATGTGATCAAAAGGAGAACATCCTTGTGGGAATTATTTCCTTGAAAGCATGAAATCATTCAATAATGCTTTGACAAGGCTCTATCACAAACACTTCCCATCTCTGTCTTCATAATATCAGTGGTAAAAGCAAGCCAAAAACATTCTGACAATATTTCTCTGTTCAGAAATAGCAGTTCAAGCCTGACTAATCACCCTGTGCTCACTGGTCAGCTGCTTGTGAAGATGTAGGTACTCATCCTGCAGGTGTTATCATCCCCTGCCTTGCTAATTGGGCTTCCTACCACTTCTGCCTGCTGGGTGGCCTCTGAGGCTGGCAGGTACCATGCCCACCCCAGAAACAGGCTGAGAAGTTCAGGGCTGACAGATGCTCTTGAGTTACCTCAGAGCCAAGTGGTCCCAAGCACTGGAGCAGCCCACCTGGCATCAGGACTCCCAGGTACTTCCAAACACAGGTTTTTCCCTGTCCAAAGAAGGATAAGGGGGGATTTGCTACATCTCATTCAGCCAGCCTTGCAGTCTGGACTTCTACTGGGAATTTTTTTGTGCCTCCTTGGGGCAGGCTCTGACTAGGAGCAACTCAAACAGACTGAAGACCTGGTAGAAAAGGGAGATCCTGTATGTTCTTGAACTGTGTTATTCCCTTCTCTGAAAAACCTCAATTACTCTGGTTTGAAATGAGACAGTATCTCAAGTGCTTGAATATTCTTCCAGAAAGGAAGCTTGTTTGCCACAATTCTCTGTAAAAAGAGAGCATAATAACAAATTGAGGTCTCACATGTAGGATGAGTTGACTGAAAAGTGTTTCAACAAAAGTATTTTCAAAGGAAATAGCTTTCCCCTTTTTCTAAATAATATTGGTGTTTTCTCTTGCAATGTCAAACATCAAAAACATTTCTAGTTTTGTCTCTGGCTTATCAGGTTTCCCAGATGATGTATTTCACCTGGTTTTCCCCTTCCTGAGCTGGGCATCTTCATCCATATCTTCCATGTTTTGACCAAAAGTTTTTGTATCTGAGGGGCCTGGCAGGTGCTTTCCACGCAGGGAAACCTGGCACTGCTGGTACTTATTCACAGACCTCATGGCATCAACATTGATACTCTGTCACTACTACACTGAGTACTCACTTCTGATTCCATGGCTGCTGCCATGGCACATGGAGCTGTTGGCCCCATGGGTCATATGCAATCACACAAACCCCTGTCCATGGGGCTCACTAGGATCCTTTGTTACCATCAGACAACTTTGCTTTATTAGCTTCTCCTCAAAAAGGTTGATGCCAGATATAAAATGTCAGGCTCATCATGGATTGTTGTGCACTTCCCAGTGAATAAAA
Source organism: Pycnonotus jocosus (assembly GCA_013400435.1). NCBI lineage: Eukaryota > Metazoa > Chordata > Aves > Passeriformes > Pycnonotidae > Pycnonotus > Pycnonotus jocosus. Next base: position 11,274 of record VWYP01014460.1, read on the forward strand.
GGGGGAAGGTTATCCTGCCAGTCCAAGTGCTCCAGCCAGGCTGGACACTGCCATGTGCCCATGGCTAGAGATAGCAGGGAAGGAAGGCTATGAATGAGGCCAACTGTGTCTACCTCAGCAAGACTGCCTGGTGCCCAAGCACTTTGGTTATTTAAATGTCTGGTTTTGACTCCTCTAAAACGTTTAAATCTTCACCTCCTTTACAAACTCATATTTTTTTTTTTCCATTGCAAGCAATCTCCTACATTTTATCTTCCTGCCTTACAGCCACCTTACCTTTCTAACCACCTCCAAATACCACAATGTCACCTTTTGTCATAAACATTAATTATTCAGGCAAAACAAATAAAACTCTTTGGGATTTGGGGCTTCCTTTCTTTTATTCTTCCATCTGGCCAAAGTGATATAATAGCCTCTTTTTATCCACCTCCTAACTGAAATATGTAAGAAACCAGTCTTCCTCCTGGGATGAAGTCAAAACATGCAGAGTCTATAGTGAGGCATTATCTTCCAAGAGGCCACCCATGTTTTCCAGGATAAGCTTTTTACTGTTACAGAGCACTGATAGAAAGCTGACAAGGAATTGTACTCAAACCTTCAATGTCCACTCAGAATAAAACATGTATTTTAAAGACATTTTCTTAGGAGTGCCCTGGCACTGATGGCTCAGAGAAATATTGTTAAAAAAAACAGCTGAAACAGTTGTTGTTACAGTAAACATGAATTAAGTTTAATAGCCTTCTGCCCTCTATTTCAGGCCTCAAGTGCTCTCAAAAGGTCAATAAAACATCCCCTTTATTATAGTCTGTCAAATAATGCAGACAATGCAGGTGAAAGGTTGTCAAATAAGTAAAGAGAAATGCTGTGCAAAGCAAATACACAGGAACAAACCAAAGGCACATGACCATATGTGTTCCTGAAAGGCTTTGCTTCCCAAGTATGGGGCAAAGCTGCCATGGTTCCTCCTGCCCTGGTGATGGAGTTATCCTCTCAGACTCTTTCTCACAGCTACAAACCACGCAGCTGGGCTCCACATCACAGTCACAGGCCAGGGGCAGCACTGCCTAGGCAATGCCTGTGGCTGTCACGTTGGTACTCAAAGGAATCTGCGAGCTGCCCATCTGTGGATGGGGCAGTATCACGGGATAGCTCCAGCTGGAAGGGGCTGGAAAGAGACCTCTAGTCCAACCTCCTGCTCAAAATCAACCTTTGCAACAGCTCTCCACAGTTTTGTCTTTTCAAAATTTGCTTAATATCCCTTCCAGTCCTGTATCCAAATCATTTATGAAGAGGTTGAAGAGCACATGACCTAATTCATTAAAATGATAAGTTCTTAGTTTTATATGTATAAGATGTTCTTTCTTTTTGCATATGAATAAGATTATGACTTTAACCCCACTGTCTATCATCCTCCTACCATGCAACACTGTGAAGAACATCTCTCCATATTCAGAATAACAGCTAAGTTTTATGTAACAGCTACTCAGTTTCTCATAATGCACCCTTTACCCAGGCTGAGAAAACCTTGAACTTGCAGCCTATCTTCGCAAGACAAGTATTCCAGCCCCCAGCCATCTTGGGTGCCCTTTGTTGAACTCTCAGGTTTGTTTGTGCCTGCCTGATAATGAAGGGCCCTACACTGGCCTCAGTAATTAAGATGTGGTCTAAAGAGGTGGATCACTTCCCTGGATGTAACACGTGTGCTGCTGTTCGTGTAGCCCAGGGTGCTGTTGATCCCTGACACTGACAGGGTCATGGGTGCTTGTGCAGCTCCTCCCTGCCACATCCTCCAAGACTGTGTCTGCAGAGCTGCCCTTGCACAGTCAATCCACAGTATGTAGCACTGTGGTGGGGGTGAGAGGCTTAATCTCAGCTGCTGGCCTTTCCATTTGTCTATGCTGAAGTGCATGAGGGTTCCACCAGACCATTCCTACAAGTCCTTCTCTTCTCCCCTACTCCAGGTTATTGATAAAGATGCTATCAATGTGATAAAGATGATAAAGAACAAGACAGGTCCCCGGATACACCGCCGTAGTGCTTCACTTCTACAGATTCTACTTCACTCACACAGGTTTTTTACCAAGCTAGTTTTCCATCAGTTCAGACTGTAAAGCCTTAGTTTCAAAAGAAAAATAACATAAGAGACTCTTTTGGAAAAGAGTCTCTTTTAAGTGTCTTACTAAGCTCATTCTAAACAACATTCACTGTTTCCCCCTTGTCCACAATCCAGTCACTTTGTCACAGAAGGGCTGCTCTTGGTGCATCTGTGATGACTGTTCCCAAATAAAACTGCCTTCATGCACTCAGAAATGTGCTCCAAGAGGACACACTCCATGCTGTTTCTAAGAATCAAAAGGAGGATGATAAATTTGGACTGGTCACAGGAGTTTATTTTGATATGTTTTTAAGTTGAGAATAATATCTGCTGTTTTCAGGGTCTTCTCACCCTGAAAGGAGCTGTGCAATAATACCAGATAGGGCTCCCAGTAGCCTTGCCCAGGTTGGAGATGTGAGATGAATTTATGGAGCTCTTGCTGAAGTTGACAGGTGAAGTCTCAGTCTCCACTTCTGGTGGGCTCTCAGTGCCACCAGCCCTTATGTTCCTGCAGGTTTTATGAAAGCAGTACAAAGTTTTGCTGCATCTGCCTCAGGAATGCTTTATACAGAAGTTCTCTTTCAGAGACCACCTACATTGAATGTGAACCACATGAACAATAGGAGAGGAGTGGTAATAAATTTAGAGGGGGCAAGAATTGATGGAAACCACTGCAAGAGTTTCTGACTGCCTTCTGGAATGATTATGTGGAGAACATGCTGGTGTGGTACTTGACTGGCCAGGGGCTCACACCTGACACATAGACATGATGGGCAAACAGTTTGCAGAGAACAAATTTCACAAGTTCTCACTGAGGTGTGGTCATGACATGATCATCACACCTCAGTGCTACGTCCCCATGCTTTGGTTGAGGGCTAATGGGAAGGAAAAGAAGTGATAGCACAGCAGAGACAAAAGGTTCCAAGCTTCTTTTGGGAGGAGGTTTTGTCCCAACTACTCTTGTCAATTGCTCTCTCCAAGCTTTCCACATAGAGTCTTTCTGGATCCCTCAGCTGAGTTTTCCTCCATCCAAACACTGCTAAACCTGCCAGTGCATTGCTTGTAAGAAGCTGGGTAGATCTAATAAAAATGCATGCAAAGTAACTGATTAAATCCATCCACTTGGGCCTCACAGATACAGCTTTGGGGATGGTTAAAATTATTTGGTAAGCTAGTACTTGATACTACTATTTCACAAAGTCTTGTACTTTTGTTTCAATTTGATGAACCAGAAACTAAAATTATACCAAGTTTTTGATCAGTCTGATTCTACCAGGATTTTATTAGGAAGCAGTAGGAAAAGACACATCCTATAAAGCAGAGCATGTTGTAAAACCATGGATTTAAATGGTTTTGAAGGAATTGGTAGACTTTTTCCACCCAGACAGTGGTAGAATGATAAATGAGTAAAAATAATCAAACAGTGAGCAACCTTCAGAAAAAAAAATGTAACAATATAATGATTTAAACTGTACATAGAGTAGTAAGTGTGCACTTGAAGTCACTGGGGAAATTATGCCTCTGCTTTATGACAGTATAGTATTTCCAAACACTCCCTTTCTTATGAAAAGGCATTTTTTCTGAATTACTTCATGAGTGACTTCTGGGGTATGAGTATAAGGCTCTATGATTCAGCAGAAATGTTCAGGCAGTATAAGAGTAAATGCAACAGAAAGCTGACTTTCATCCAGCAGGGCTGCTTTGATTTCACCATAAACTGGAACTCTGTGCAAGTAAAAACACCCTCCTTCTGCCTCTTCCACTAATGTCGTTGTCTGAGAGGGTCCATTATCTGAGGACTCAGTCTCAAGGAATGATACTTTCAGAGTTTTGGATTATCTAAGTGTGGTTTTTATGCCTGGAAACACAATCATCACTTGAAGAAAAATTAGTTCCTCTGTATTGTGATAGAGTAGCTATACTGCATTGTCAGCTGCAGTGAGCTGTATGCTGATTTATATCTGCTGAGTCCTTCCTTTGCCAAAATACTCAAAGAATCATGGCCAGAAGCCCTACAGATTTTTAAAATCTGATATAAACCAATTTCCAAAAAGTTACTCTTCCTGCCACAGTTCTCTCTGGGTGTCACCAACATAGTGCCTTTTACAAAAGGAAAGGATCATCCACAGAGTATATTTTCCCAGGAGCCCAGGCCTTTGCTCAATCACATTGTACCATGCATAAGTTGCAAATGCTTTTCATTATTTTCTCTTTACATAAAATCACTGGACTCTGATAAATAAAATCTGTTGAAAAGTAAGCAAAGTACATATGAAGGATGAAATGTGGAATAAAACTAAAAAAACAAAAGTTGTACTTTTTAAATTGCATTAGCAGGCAGTAGGACAGAAAATATTAGTTTCTAAATTAGCCAGGACAGGAAAAGCTCTTGGATTTCTACCTTGGAAAACCCTTTGGAATTACTATTTTATTAAGGTATTCTGTCTATACATTGGAAAAGCAGATGAGGTTGCATAGATAGAGCTAAGATTGTCTTTCAAACCATTCTGTCAACAATTTGCAAAGCAGAGCCACATAAATTTCTTCCCTGACTGGTTCTATCTCTTTGCAGTGGGCATTTCAAGCCCCATGCCCATATAAAACTAGGCAAAGCAGGACATATATTAGGACAATCCTGAGTTGAAATGTATGCACCTGCCAGAAATTCCTCTCAGTATTTTTCTACAGAAGAGAGCAAAGACAGCTCCTGAAACTTAAATAACTTGAAGCCAGTATGAGACTGATGATTTTTCAGACTCCAAAGAGAGTTAAATTGAATTGGGTGATGCCTATTATTTAAGGAACATGATAACACAATTCCAAGAAAGCCCTCATATAAAGATTTCTTCAACACAATTAACCCTAGCAGAAATTTTCAGGCAAAATTCCAATGGAAAATACCTCTATTTACCCTAATCCAATGAAAAAATGGACCTGAAGAGTTATAATAGAAACTGACAAAATAATAAACCACTTAATTTGCTAGACTGGAAAACACTGAAAATATCCAGAAACATTCACTTGCCTGAAAAAAATAGCATATGTGTACCAAAATCCTAATTTCTAAGCCAACTTTCTCTGGAGTTTTTTAAAAAATATATTCCATTCAATCTGAAGTTCACAGGGATGGATTCAACTGAACTGGAAATGCTATTAGTCAGAATGCTTTTTTTTCTCCCCACAGAACTCAACTGTCCTACAAAATCGACATATTTGACTTCTTGCTATGGTGTTATCAGGATTCCCGAAGACTGGAAAGTTTCCACAGGTAGAAAGAAAATCCAGTGCGCTGACCAAAAAACCCTCCAGAGAAATGGATAATTATATAAATATCCCACTATGAGACAAAGACAATAAAAAGTGTGTGAGGCTAGGGAGAAATATACTCAGCTAAAATTTTCCTTTGTATTTCCAAAATATCCATTCATCCACTCTAAAGCATCTGGTGTTGCTCATTATTGGAGACAGAATGCCAGCCTAGATGGTCTATGTTCTCATCAGTACTTCAACTCTTATGTGTATTTACATATTTCATTACTTTTTTCTATGAGGACATTAAAACTTTACAGCAATCTTTATTAAGAAGTATTTTTGACAAGCTACTTGGCATTACAGGATGAAAAGTGAGAAGTGTTTCCTCCTGCTGTCAGGATGCCTTCATGTGGTGCATTGAATGAAAAGACACATTATACATATTTTAATCTTATGTCAAAAAATAATCTTATTAATAAAACTTAGTTTATTATCTCAACAACAAACTAGAGTAACTCAATTATTGGCTACTGCATTCATCTAAATTAATTCTGCAAATGGAAATATATCAAAATGCTCATGACTGGAAAATCCTTTTTTTACTCCCTACTGGGTGACTGCAGCTACAGAAAGAACACCTCACTACATCTCAGTCTGGAATCTCAGCAGATAATCCACTGCCCATACCACTAGGAATAAAACAGTATAGCTGGATTACTGTAATCAGGTACTGTAGCTGTCTCTAGTATGTAAAGTCCCCTATGTGACTGGAGCATAAATTCTCATAATAAAAGAGAAGACAAATACATCTTTCACAAGAAAAGGTTCATAATATTTTGACCTTGGTGCTGACAGGAAGTATTTCAGTAATAAGGAGCTATGTTTTTCTCTGTGTGCTATAATCATGATTCACAGTAGTTTTGGTTCTTGCTAAGGTACTGTCTTTGGACCCAAAATCCTCTAGCAATTTCATGAAAAATGGGACCAATTTAAGAGGGTGTAGCACAAGCTGTTCCTCTTAATACTGGTAAATCTGAGTTTGACTTTCCTCTGGCAAAGAGGAAATGTTCATGTGTTACATTCTGAATCATACAGGAAAGTTTAAAGAAACTAGCTTTCCATGGACAAACTGGGAAGGTCCTTTCACAGAATATTTTAATAGGAGCAAAAAAGTTTAAATTGAGAGAATTTAAAACATGAATCTAGTCTGAAACCTGAGCTGTATGAATTAATCATCAAACAGAGCCTATAAAGAGTTTATCAGCAGATTTAGTAACTGGTCTTTCCAGTAAAATAACCCAGTTTGCCCAAGGTTGGCTTCTAAATTAGCTATTACTAAGCAGGAAAGAAACCTTAAAATTATTGTTTTCTGAAATCTACACCCATTAACTTCATGCTCAGTGACTGGTAAATAGAAGAGTAGGAATAATAAAGAAATACATAGAGAATGAAGCTGAGAGTATCATTGTGCTACTGCAATGTGCCATATCTTAAATGTTCCATGAAGTTCTCGGTAAATCTTTTCTAAAAACTTAATAGTGGAGTTTAAAAAGGACAGAGAAAGGCAACAAAGACTATCAGATTTGTGGAATGCATTCTACATTATATGAAAGTGTAAATATGGAGACTTTAAGGTTTTAAAAAGTCAGTGAAGAGGATATTATATTGCTTAATAAAATTAGGAATTCTATGGAGAAAGGCATTTATTGTTCTTCAGACAACATGAAAGAAATGGAAATCAGCCCTTGCAAAATCATCAGGTGGCAAATTAAAAATAAGAATTACATTTTTCATATGAACCTATTTAAATTGGAAGCACATTGCCACTGAATTTTCACAGAATTTATCAGTCTTAGCATAAATGGTTTAAAATCCATAAAACAAATCTACAGAAGTTAAAGTCATTAGTAGCTTTTGAAAACAGTGTTCTAAATGTTATCTCAAGCTCAAGCAGGTTTTTAACTGCTGATTGCCTAAATATATTTTTAAAACATGTAAAGGTCACCTTATTATTATTGGAGTGCTCTGATCTGATAATGTGCTCTAAAAGTGTGCTTTTATTGATCTTCCCATTCCAAAGATATGTATTAATCACTAGTCATGACAACACTGAGTTAGTTCTGAGCATACACAGGTACCTGGAGAACTTTAATGTGAAAAATAGAGACAGTTCCTCAATAAAAGGGTATCTTATTTATTAAGCCTCTTCATACACTCACTTGAAGCACCCTAGTCATATATTAGGTATCACAGGTCCTTTAAATAGTGAGATTGAGGGAGCAGATTTTAGTTCAAAAGAAATCTGCAAACTCTCCATGAGGAAAAAAAAGCACACACACACACACACCCCCCGCACCCCCCAAAAAAAAACCTGAAACAAAACAAAAACACCCCCCAAACCTCCCAAAAAATTAATCCCCAAACCGTTTACCCAAAAAGCACACAGAAGAGGGTCACAGTCCTAGATATTCCTATTGAACAAACTTACTATAAACGTAGTTTCACTTTTTTTGCGCAAATGTCATAGTTTCTTTACCAAAATATTAAGTATAGTGACAGCCATTAATGCCAACTTTATAAGGGTTTTCTTTCCTCTACTTTCTAATGATGCCACCACTGTAAGGAACTTACAAAAGCTTACTCCTTGTAAAAAATTTTAAGCTTCTCCATTGATGGAGTTTCTCTCTCTTTACTTGTAAGAAATCAAGTCTTTAAAATAAAATTTTAAAAAAAATTAAAAAATTTCTTTCTCTAGTATGGAATAGATGGGAACAATCACCTTCCTTGACTTCTAGTGATGGTTTTCCTGATGCAGTTCAGGAGGTTGTTGGCTTTCTTTGCTGCAAAAGCACATTCTCTGCTCAGGTTCAATTTGGTGTCCAATAGCATCCCCAGGCCTCTTCCTCAAAGCTGCTTTTCAGCTGTCTGGCCCAAGACAGATGTAGGGACTGTATTTTCATTGAAGCACAAGATAAAACTGGCCATAAAATTTAATTTCAAGAGAATGTGGGAAAAGTTTAGGAGAAATATTAGTAGAGGAGAGAGAAGACAAGGAAAAAGGAAGGATAAAGTCCACAAAATCTTGTTTTATTCTCCTTCTGAAATACAAAATACAAATTATTATTCTTCCTGAATGTTCATCCTTTTTGATCTAAATGTGCATCTCAAACTGTTAATTTCTTACCAGCTTCTGCTTTATTCATCTATTTGTGAATGTTTGTTGTTTTCAAATCATGTTATTTCCTCTTCCACTACATCCAGTAGTTTTATTTTCCCTCCCAAGTTGTAGACTGAGTTCTGTGATTTCTGTGATCATGTCTAATACTTTTTCTTTCTCTGTTTTTTTCACTCTTATTAATTCTAAACTGTAGTAGCATTGGTCTGTGCCTCTCTGTCCCTTTATGTGGTGCTCTTGCAATAGAAATTCCATCTCTGATCCAGATTATTTGCTACAAAGCTTTTTCTTCTTTCCTTAAGAGATCTAGTAACTTTTGCTAGGAAAAGTTATGTTGAAAAAACATAGTAACATAAATATGTTATGCTAAAACAAGGCTTATGGTTTAGTGTTTTCTTTCTGTAGGTAGGTAGGAGGTGGGTGGCTAGGTAGGTAGCAATGATTATAAACTTCTCCAAAATATGTGTTGCTGTCACAGTCTCCTCCAATTGTACATGTCTTTTTGTACCTTTAGCTCCTCTAGTCATCTCTTCAGTGTGTTTTTTTTCTCAGAATCTCCCTTTTCACCACCCAGTTCTGTGGGGAGAAGCCAGAGGAGAAGAGTCTATTATGGGTCTGTTTCTTTGCTTCAGACCTAACTCCTGTGTTCACATGAGCTGTTTCTCCAAACCATTCTGACAAGGAATCAGAATGTTTTCTTTTCTCTCCATGAAAACCTGGCAGGACCCAGGCACAGAACGTCTTGCAGCCAAACTGTAGATCATAACATCTGCTGGTGAAAATAATAAATTCTCACTATTTCCAACCAATTTTACCACAAAATAGCTGAGCTTTGTTCCCCCTTTATTCTTGTACATAATGCAAGCATAATCTTTCCAATAGTATTGAAGAAAACAGATGAATTAATGACAGTATAGCTTCATTGATGCAAGTGCCCATTGCCATGACTGAAAAAATCTCCATGAAAATGACCAGCTAGAGGACAGTCAGGGAACCAGTCTGTGAGACACAGGGTGGGAAATTATTTATCTGAAGTCACACAATAATCCAGCCAGAAGACAAAGATATGCAGACACTATCATCTTAGAAGTTCTTTCTTAATATAGAAAATAACAAAATAAGCTCAGTCATAGAGACTTGTCTGCAATCACATCTCATCCATATGGGTGGCATACCTCTGTGGGAGATCCAGTTTCTGTCATAGAACAGTCCTGCAAATGTCACTGTATTCAGAATATTGCAACTCATCACACTTGAAAAATTATCAGTTGAAAGCTTCTTAAATCATGCACAAATACATATTACTTTTTCCCTAATCTGGTTTCTTAATTTCTCTTTTCTTTTTTTCTTTTTTTTTTTTTTTTTTTTTTTTTTTTTTTTTTTTTTTTTTTTGGAGTCAGACATATGAAATACACTTACTGAAAATTTGGGAGATAGAAATACAAGGTTAGATACAATTCAGAATACAATGGATTAAAAGTTTGAAATCTCTCACTTAAGATTATAGTGGTTTATAGCAAAATTGAAAAAAAAAATTGTGATAACATTTGATGAATGTTGGGTTATCTATATGATGGTTCTTAGATTGCTATCTAAGAAATCAAGCTGATGAACCAGAAATAAGTTAATAATAGAAAATATTATATAGGTTCTGGTTCCTGAAGGTAAAATAACAAGAGAGGTTGAAATATAATCTCCTATAAAAGACTGTAGATAGGCCAGACATAGATAAGTTTGAAATACATTTATAGTATTACGTGGCTTATCAGATTTTTTCTTACAAATATAAATTATACAACATCTCAAACAATAGTGGAAAAATCTTAGTCTAAAAAAAAACCCCATAGTCTGTAAGGGTGATGGATCACATTTTGCTGTGATGATTTTTGGTAATCAACAATGATTATGTAAAAATTAGGCTTTGAGAAATAGGAAAGGGAGAATATTAATTATGCCTTACATTTTAATTTACATTGTGTAAGACTTAGAAATCATAAAATACTAAGCTTCTGCCAGTAGCTCCTATGCCTATCACTAATGATTATTGTTATCACTACCTTTCTATTCCTTACAGCACTATTTGTACTATGGCACTTCATCTCTAAGCTTTTGAGCAGTCCGTGAGAAATGATTTATGCACACAGGCGCACACACATGCACATTTGAAAAATCTGCAGACAACTCTGGGAAATCACCAGGAAATCCTGAACTGGAGTGAGGTGAGACCTGCTCCTTGGATGGAGTCCAGCAGAGTTCTCATGTGGTCTGAGCTACTCTCCTGTGGCTACAGCAATCTGCACCTGACCTTTACTTGAGAAACAAGCAAATATAACCCATTTATGCCCTCTGAGTACTCTCTTCTGTACACCACACTCAGTGCACCATGCCTTGGGCACAGCTCTGTGCAGGCTGGAATGGACCACGTCATCCTGGTCATCCATACCAATGCCTTCAGCACCACGGGAGTGCCAATTACAGTCAGCAGGGTTTGACTCTAAAATACTATTTTTTTGTCAAAGGCCAAAGAATTTTAGAAAATTTTATTATTTACTAAGCTCCTTCTTGCCTCTCAGAACTCTGAAGCTAAAATAATTTATAACACTGACATTTCACCATCCATAATTTTCCAGCCAATTTCCATTTGCCCTTTGCATTACATTTATGAATAGTTGTTGGATTAAGTTTGATTCTTGCCTACTCCACTAACTGCATGAGCAAAACTGTGTTGAGCTGTAATTTGACTCACTGTTAATTGCTGACATATGGCACATTGAATAAGGAGGGGAGGGAAAAGCACTCCTGGGGGGTAAGTGATTAGCAGTCTAAACATGAGCATTACTGACATTCCATGATTTTCTGACAGTTCATTCTAAAATCCTGGATCTCGGAATGTGCAGATTCTCTGTTTATTTCAAAAGGAGGGTGCAGGAGACATTATGGTGATTTTTTTTATAAGAAAGAAGTTAAAAAAACCTCATAAATCCTGCAAGTAAAGCAATCTGCCAAAGATGATCATGCATATTTAAAACTATTTACAAATGGGGCAAAGCATGAGCAGCTGCATCCAGTACTTTAAAGCTCTCAGATGGAGAACAGATCATTTACAAATGCCAACAAGCATTGCCTGGGAAACCTGCTGTATATACACAGTGGACACCTGGAGGAGAAACTCCTCATTTACCACTCACACCTTCTCTAATGAGGAGATTACTTGGAAATGAGAAAATAGTATATCACCTACACTCTCATATCAAATATGTTCTGTTTGAAACATCCACCCACTACTAGTCCCATCAAGAGTGCAATAATATAAAAAGCCAAAGAGCAATCCTTCTCTTAATCAAGACAGTCAGTAGCTAGAATATTTTAAGAAATGACTATTTGCTCAGACATTGCTTATCCTTTTGGTGATACAGTTTAAACTGTAAAAAAATAGCAGAAGCTTTGCAAACTACTGTTATATCTTGAGTGATTCAGTCTTTAAGAGATGGGCTCAATCCATTCAGGAAGGATCAGATACACGTTATTAGGCAAGGATGGGTGTTTTACTACTGTAAACTACTGCAAACATCTGTAACTGTGTAAGTAGAAAACAAAATGGATACTTCTCTAACATAATGAAACTGTCCCAGAAATTAACTCTACTAAAACACTACAAGAAATTTATTTTAAATAAATTTATCCCCATTGTTAAGAGAAGGAAATTTCCTCACTTGTATAATGGCTTACAATCTAAACTCTACAGGCTTCAATTTTGATTCCTGCTGCAGAAGTTGCCCCTGCCCTCGGATATCTCAACTCCTTACTGTCCTTTACTTTCCACAGTCTGAGGAAAAAAATGATCTGAGCACGTAGGAGAAGAAAAAGTGTATCCACAGGTGGGAAACCTGGACCTTCAGATCTACAGCTAGGCTCTACTAAATTTCATTGGCTTTAGTTCAAAAAGGTTGATAAGAAGAAGGCAGGTGCTTACCCAAAATGAAGAAGCCAGTTCTGCAGATGTAATAGGCAATAAGCAGAGCTCCTTTTCAGACCTCAGGGTCTCAGGGAAGAGATGTATTGATATTATGTTCATCTGCATGTATAAAGGAAATGAAAAATAAAGAAAAGAAAAGGCAAAATAGGAACAAACAGAGAAATATATGAAATTAATATAAAGCAGTCATTAAATGCTTCTTATACTTCTAAAGTGGCAGGTTTTTGTCTCATATGAACACAGCCAGCCTTCTGGGAACTCCACAGATTCTCCTAGATTGGGATTTTTAAAAACTGGGAGGAAAAAGTGTATTTCCAGACTCGTCCTGTTCCTTAAAAAATAATTGGCAAAAGAACCTGTACTTACTAAAGTAAATTTCTTGGTGAGCTGCAGTGCCATCAGCTGAACACAGGGACAGACACCATGGCTATCTAAATGCAGGAGACCTGCAGTCACTTGGCTGAAATCAGACCTTTAAGGAAGAGTGTGTTCTAGGCCAGCTTTTGGCTGATGAATTCATGCTCACCCCCATTAATAAACCTGTGCCTATGAATGATTAAAGAGCACAACAGAGCTTACAAAGAAAAGGCAAAACCATACATATATGTGTGCAATTCCTCAAAATTTCAGAGAAAAAAATTACTTTTCTCTGGAAGATTAAATCTGGGTTTGGAATTATTTCCTGGGTAAAAAGCATTTCTAAGAAAGGTGTTTTTCAAATTCACTATTTTCTCACAAACAATCTGGACCATTTAAAATGACCCAAAATAAATTTAGAATACCTTGGTCTCACAAATACTGTCATTTAATTGTTTTTGTATTATAAACTCACTTGCATGAAAGAATCTGCACAGGATTGCAAATGTTTAGGGTTTATTGCATCCTGTCCCTAGCTACAACACAATGTGGTGGTAGTGTTGTCAAGACAGCAGCAGTCACCTGCAGGCCTTGCAGGCATAGGTTGTGCTGTGGGGCTGCTCAAGGGATGTCACCAGTGAAGGTACCAAGAGCTTGAGTGGGCGGCAAAGCCCCCAGACCCTGGGAGAGCCAGCTGAGCTCATTTCTGGGAACAAATCTAGGAAGCAATAACCTTGGAATATGGAGATAAACTTTACATTTTGCAGGGTGGATCCCCTTAAATGTGTTATTCAATTAAGAGCATTCAGCATCTGTAAACTGGAATATAATCCTATTTCTGACTGGAATTTAACTGGAAAAACCAAATCAACTCCTGTCCATTTAACATAGCCTGAGTGGGATTTATTTCCTCTTTCAGCTGAAAAACTACATCCAGTATATATAATGATATGACTACTCTCTCTTGAGCCTTCAGATGCAAAACTTCAGTTTCTGCTCAGTGGCTCTCCTACATACACACACATGGGAGAAAAGTGAGCCTCTGCATCTAACCCATTGTAAAGCTGAACCTGCCTCTTCCAACCAAGAGCATTTAGATAAAATAGAAAGCAATATTGGGGAAGGGGGATAAAGCAAAACGATCAAATACGTGTCCCAGATTTATTGAATAAGCAACTGAAAGGAAGAAAATTAACTGAAAGGAGATAATGGCAAGGGTAACTCTGACAGCTCTGTGCCAGCTACAGTCAAACTAAAACATCACTCCCAACCTTCCTGGATTGCAGTAAAGGACTCAGATGCTGAAAGATATCTCCTTAGCAGCAGGATCTGACTCACTGACAGACTTGTTGAACAGTTTGGCTGGCAACCTTGAAGCTGCCTCTGTGCAGCAGCACAGAGCTCAGGGCAGACTTATTTCCCTAAACACCAATCCCTAGGACAACGATTACTCTTTCTGATGAAGCTAAACCATCAAACTAATGTCCTGTGTGGGTATTTTTGTCAAAGTGTAAAAGCTATTCTTTTGGGAAAGTATTTTTTTGCAAAACTAGACATGACTTTTCCCAGTTTCCTCACATACGTGACATGTTGCATTGGACACAAAGCCAGTGACACAACATACACAGCAGTCTTGACTATGAGGGAAATATTGCAAACTATTGTTCTTTAACATTATTTTGGTAACAACCAATAAATGATGCAAGTAATATTTGTGTCAGCTGCAAATTGCATAGAGAGCAACTTCAAGCACACCCATTACTTTTTTACTTACTGCAAACAAAGAAGAATATGTATTATTTCATGACAGGTGTCCCCAAATAACACTTCAGATCTAATTTACTTGTTTATTTTTCTAACACCAAAGTGAATATTTAGTTTCATGAAGACAAAGTGTGCAGCTGATTTGACTTTACTAGAGGTGTGTGTTGGCAAAGAGAAAAATGTAATCTGCAAAAAAACCATTGCAGTCTTTTCTGTTCTTTGACTATGATAAGAATTGAAATTATTCTGTACATAAAAAAAAACCAAACAGCAACTCTTACATTTTCCTTTACATAATGTAAGCAGAAGACAAATGTAAGGAAAATAAACTCCATTTTAAATATATTGGTGCTCTTTCTCATGTCTTCTGTGCTGCAAAGCTGCAGACTGACAGACTCTAAATATCATGCAGAATTAATTGCACAGCATTATAGCTGCCTAAAAGCTAATTGCCTAGTCTAAGCTGGGCGGTCAGTCTAGTTATCTCTGCTCCCCACAGAGTTATCACTGAAGGACAGGTAGATATCAGTGCCATTCATCTGTCTCTCCAGTGCTTTACCTGCAATGGTGTGTCTCCTTCTCAGTGGTGACTGTAGAGGAAGCCTGTGTAACTTAGGACAGACACCCACATTTTATTCAGGCAGCTCTACAGAGATGAGAAGGCCACCAGCTTCCCCCCACGTGGTGAGCTGACTGGGTGGTCATGAAGGGTGAAATATTTGGAGTGCCCAATGCTACACTGCCTCAGGCTAGTTGGCAAGTTGGTTTTGAAAACAGTAAGGAACTCCACTGCTTATTTCCAAAAGTTTAAAAAACAAAAACAAAAACAAAAACAAAAAAAAACACCAAAAAAAACCCCACCACAACCTGCATGCAGTTGGGATAGAAAGGCACTTCCTCGTGGGTTTGGGCAGGCACCAAGCTATTTTTCTGTCTGATTTTAAAACCTGTAAGTTACTCAGGACTAGTTAGTGTACTCTTTCATGCTGCCCTCCTTTCAAAAGGTCCAGCCAGTCACAAGCCACAAGGCAGACCCTCTAAACAGCCCAGTGAGCTGGGCTCCCACAGAAATCCTCAGATAAGGCTGGTAACCTGAGCAGAGGCTTCACAGTCCTGAGTACTGGTTGCTAACAACCATGTAGGAGCAGGCTGAAGGCATGCTTTTTTGTTTAATTTCCATTGCAGTTTGGGCACAGGACTGTTATCATCCTGTGAATTCCCTGAATAATCAAATTTTAGAGGGAAGCTTCTGTGTAGCTGAACTCTTTACATTGACTTAGTTTCTAAAGCAATGTGATCACCATGTGAATTCAGGAGTGCATTCAACAATGATTTTATGACACTCTTTGAATAAATTAGTTTTAGAGGGGGAAAAAAAGTCAAGAGAGGACTCTGGAACAAAAACCAACCATTCTCCAACAAAATTAAGAAAAAAAGAGGGCCTTCAGACCATGGCCAAAAGACACACTGAGGAAAAAACACTAAACCAGACAAGCAGGCACAGAGAATAAGGATGAAAAAACCACTTTCCTTCCACCTTGCACTGTGTCCTGGAAGAGTCTTCTGCTGGACATACACACCTGGCTACAATCTGTGCATTAAGATAGTTTGTCTTCCACCAGACAAAAAGCAGCAGGACAATAAACAATTACTCTTTGTCTTGAATAAAAATCAACAGGAGTTGTGGGAAATACCTTTAAGTACTTTTTCCAGCTTCATAAAATCGACAGTGAAAAGATAACCACGAAGTCTAAACTGTAGTACAGTCTCAGGTAATTAATAACCTGAATGACCCAAATCAAACAAGTAACCAGAAGGAATTTCTGCAAAATGGTAAAATTAAAATGGATCAGTTGGATTAGCAAATACAGATTTTGAAAATACCCATCTGCTTGAGAGAAAATAGGTTACTCTGTAGCAGATTTCCTGGACAGAGAATGTATTTAATGGCTTCAAGAACCTGAACTAGGAAAGACCATAAAACCTTGCTGCTTTGACAGGAAAACCTGCACAATGGTCCAGACTGTCACAGCATGGGGGACTTGCAATATATTATGCAGCATCTACAGAAGACTTTATTTTAAGTAGGTCACCACAAACATATTAAAAAACCCAAGAGCCTATGCAACTCAATTCTCACTGAACACAGTAATGATCACAGTATACCTCTGAATCTCTAGCTACTTCTCAATTGGATGAAACAGTCACTTCAAGTTATTTTGTATAAAAAAATATGATTTTTTTAATGTTTTAGTTTTTCTCAGCACTTATGAGAAGATTTGACTTTTAAAAGCCATCCCAAACTAAATTTTTCCATGTTTATATTTCAAAAAGAACAGTGATTTTTATTCATCCTGTGCACTTACTCTTTCCACAAAAATATTTCTTGCCTGGGCAAAGTTCTGCACCTTACGTGGAACTGTTGAAAGGAAGCATTTAGCTAGGACCTGAGCAAAGCTACAAGACAGCTTGGAAGGTATTATGAGATGTTCTTAAAACACCAAGAATTAAAACAGCTAATATGGGATTTTTCCATCAGTCCTTCTGAATGTCCAATTTCAAGCTCTTTCCCAGTCAGAAGAAATAAAAATGCTGTGCTGCTGAAAATTAAACCCAAGACTGCCATGTTATCACTTGGCTCCAGAACATTTCAGAACAGCTAAATACGAGAAACCTCTTGATAAAATCATGAGAGTTTGCAATATTGACAGTAACCTGCAGCCCCCTGAATGTGGGGCTGCTCTTTGATAACTGGGAAAGACATCTCACGCCTCTCTCTCTAAGAAAGAAATTATCAGCCTTGGGCTTTTCAGAGTAGACACACTGGTTTCTGAGGAGCCTTGCAGTGAGTCCAGTATATTTTTGGTTGAGCAGGACTGAAATAATTTTCCTAAATGCCTCATTAAGAACAAGCAAGCAGCAGCTGAAGTTGTTTGTCCTGTCTTCCCTCATTATCCCCCCTCAAACCCCAACCAGCTTTAGGGGGACTACTCAGAGAAATTCTTACTTCCGAATTCAAATACTTTGTCACCTTGTAACCATTTGTCTAAAGGCAAACTATATGTGTTGAGAATATGAGATGAGCTTGAGGGGCAGAAAAGAATTTGAAGAGTGACCTTCCTGTTTTAAAGCTGTAGTTTTGGTCATGACATGAGACTGGGAGATGTGAGGCACATCCAGTGCTGCAGAATTAACTCCTTTTGTTTCTTAACATTTCCTGCCTGCTTAGCGACTCTACAGAATTAACAGACAACCTAGGCAGTTTAGCTAGATAAAGAAGCTTAGGTTTCTTTATTCACATGGCAAATAGGTGTCAAATAATTCTAGTAGCTGGTGCAGAAGTTTGTTGCCATGCTGGAGCCATCTGGCTATTTTGTTAGTTTACTTTTCTAGCTGGCAGGAACAGAACAAATTAGTAGGTGATACGCTTTCTATCCAGACAGGAATGATTATGATCATCCATCACTGCTCTGTCAGACCAGCTCCTGCCACATCTTCTGCTGTGCCAGCCATAGAGAAGAATTATCTGACCGCTTTGTTGCAAGCAATAGATGTGGTGAAAGAAAGATGCTAGGTGGCAAAATGGGTTAATGCACAATGGCCATTAATGGAGTGGAGCGACACTGTGGCATTAGCAACAGGAGTGGCATCATATGAACTCAGCAAAGGGCAAGAGCAAATCACACTCCCCACTGACACTGCAACATGGGGAAGCATTTAAAAATGAAAATAAAATATCTCAGACCTCCAAGAACAGAAAGAAAAATCTCATTTGCCATTCCTTCCAAAATAAATCTGATTCCTTATTGATAAAAGAACTGTATTCTTTTTCTAGTTAGAGGCACATCTTTATTTTCCATTCGGTTCAAAGCAGTAGAATGTTTCCTCAGTCTCCAAAAGAAATTTTATATCAAAAATCTCTCACCTTTACTGCAGCAAGGATCATCAGGCATTGGACACAGCAGTTATTTTCACTTTGGAGAGTTATTTTCTGCTATATGTGCCAATTACACACCCTCTAGATTAACAAAAAACCCAAGCAATTAAATAGAAATAGCAGCACCTTTGTCTATAGAAAACAAAATCACAGAATAACATGTATTGAAAGGGACCCACATGGATCATCAAGTCCAAGTCCCAGCCCTGGACAGCATCATCCCCATGAGTCACACCATGTGCCCAAGAGTATTGTCCAAGTGCTTCTTGAATTCTGTCAGGCTTGCTGCCGTGACCTCTTCCCTAGAGAGCCTGATGTATGCACATCCACACAATATTTATGGAATCACAAATTAAAGTTTTCTGCTCTTGGTCTCTTCAACCAGTGAAAGTTGAGCTGAAGTCAGTTTGCTGACCAAGAAATTTTGTTTCTAAAACACAGCCTGATGAAATATGTATGGCTCTGCAGTGGTAGGGCGGATCAGGCAACTCTAATTGCACTGCTTGTTTCATGTCAGCTCCTCATCCACACCCACTTGCAGATCAAGATTCTAATCTATGTGCCATTACAGAAGCTATATTGGGCCAGGATTACAAAAGATCAAGGCTTCGAGATTTTTTTTTTTTTAATATTAAACTAAACTTTTCTGTTCTACTTCCTTTTCATTGCTATTAATGGAGTCAAACTGACACTATGGCTCAGTAAAAAGCTTCTTTAGTCCAAGTTGATCACCTTGACTCTTAATCACTGGACATAGACTCACCCTAGCCCATCACACTGGTCCTAGACACCCAAGGGAGGCTGGGATAAACTGGCTTCCTAAGCCCTTTTGCTCTTGGCCCAAACTCTTTTACAGTTGACCAAAGAAAAAGCATAGAACTAGCTTAGATTGCAATACACATTTTAGTTTGTTAAAAGAGGCATGATACACTCTACCTGCTGTTTGCAACCTGCTTCAATCTGTTTTCAGTAGAGACTTTAAAACTGAGAGGATTGTTGAGGGAAGGGGTAGGAACAGATCTAGAAAGGAAACAAAAATCATTGCTGGTAAAGACAAAATCTTGAGTCTGCTGGGGGACCAGCTTGAACAAAAAAGAGAAAGCCAACCGTCTCTGCTTCTTCCCCTTCCAGTCTTCAATTATTCATGAACAGTCCTGAGTTAACTTATTAAAACATGTCTATTGAGGAGGGCAACATATGGTAAGATAATTAAATATGCCTGGAGTTCACCAGAGGTGGTATGTGGAGAAAGAAGAACAGCTTAGTAAAGGATAGCCTCTGCTATATTATTTTTTATCTCAGTGTTACTCTGAACTGGCAATATATTTCTAGATACAGCCTTCTTTCTGTTTCATTGAATCTGCACCAACTGTGTCAGCTGAGGGTCTGACCCATGCTGAGTAATTTTCCTTAGGATGTAAGGAAGACAAACTTACCACAATTACCTAATGTGCAACATTTTTTTATTTTGCATCAGACCCATTTAGCCTTCTCTTTCATTTGCATTTCACACAAGAAAAAGGGTGTGTTTGATATTTTCTGGTGCAACAACCAGAAACTTTGAGGAAACCCCGTTAAAAAAAAAATCATACAGAGTTACTTTACTTTTATGCATCCTTGTGCATAGGTATGCCATTTCTTCTGCACTGCTTAATGTGTCATAGCTAAAGTATCATCTAGTATTAGGAAAGCATGGATATAATTGTCACAATTATATCCACAATCAATAATGATTTCCTATTTGGGTCTAGCTCTAAATCACCAGCAGAGCCGGTCCTACCATCCATACACTCGCATAGGTTACTTGAAGTCAGAAGTGTCAAGCACCTGCTCTAAGTCTAGAATCCCTTGACAGCAAAGGGACAGTGACATATCCAGTAATATCTAAAATGAGTTAAAATTAAGTTGCCCTGGTGCCTTTGTGACCGCCTTTTGAGTGCAGAGGGAACACATTAGCAGACAGTAGTCTTCAGGGCAACTGATGGCAGGATGATGGACTCCAAGCATGGTGACATGAACAGACAAGCATTTCTCAGGAATATGGAAGATGAGGATCAGCAATTTATTTGTGACATCTCTCTTTCTGCTTCTACATGCAAGTCCCACAGCTTTTCCTTGTAGGACCCTGTTGTACTGCTGGCAGGTGATATGCAGCATTCCTCTGGAATGCTGCCTCTGCAAGCAATAAAGCCTTCAAAACTCATCTGAGTATTTGAGTAAGAGCCAGCTATCATTTTATAATCATTTTCTCTTACCCTGACACAAACTGTGTTATCCTTTTTCAACTCTATTTTCACATTTCTTTCTTGTTTTACTTGTGATCTTTTTGCGATGTTCTAACCAAACTGTAACTGCCTATCATATCACTGAAATTCAGCAGACTGAATATTCTGCATAAATCCCAGTTGGTGAGTTTACATAATAACATAGACAACTGATTTATTTAAGATAAAATTAGTTTTCATATTAATAAAAATAGCACTGTAATATCAGAAATCAGCCTCAAACACTTATATAACATGCTATGTATTTCATACAGAAATTGAACTATTGAAATAAAAAAATTCTCAAACCCTGCCCTTTTGAGAAGGTGAAGAGATGTCTTATTTCAAGCAGAGAGAGTTCACTATTCCAGCAGAAGACAAAGAATGAAAAACAAAGAATTTTTTTTTAATTAATGTAAGGAACAACAGCTTTTCTGCTGCTTATGAACCCAAAAACTAGATGGCAGTAAGAGAAAGAAAGAAAGAGAACTTTGAAAAATAAGTTTGATCATTTTGGCATCATCCTTCAAATTGCTGTTCTCATAACAAAGACCTAAACCATAACTTGGGAATGCTGCAGTGCAGAATGAGAAAGAACTATTACCAGCTCAATAAATCAAAAACAAGTCTTTTGACTTCTCTACTGGCTCTGCTAAAACATTAATTTTAGTCATCTATGGGTCTTTGCTTAAAAACTCCATGCTAAAAATGCTAGTGCATTTTGAGAGGTTTGGATGAGATTATATAAATTTGGTTAGTAGAATGAACAGTAACGATATTGAAAGTTTCTCTAGGACACGTAGTTTGATAGGCTGGAGAGCTGGAAAGTGCAGGGTCCTGCACCTGGGGAGGAATAACCACGAGTACCAGAACAGGTTGGGGGCTGACCTGCTGGAGAACAGCTCTGCTGAGAAGGACCTGACAGTACTGGTGGGTGACAATTTGGTCATGAGCCAGCAGTGTGTCCTTGTGGTCAGGAGGGGCAGTGGCATCCAGGGGTGCACCAGGAAGAGCATGGCCAGCAGGTCAAGGGAGGTGAGGCCACACCTGGAGTGCTTTGTTATTGTTATTTTTGGGGATGGCTTTAATAACGATATTACTCCAAATCATCTTGGAGGGCTTAAAAGGCATTGTTTATTGAGAGGCACATCCTTTTTATACACTGTTTCTGTACAATGAATATTATTGGTCATTTAGAACAACATCCCTCAACCGTTTCTTACTAGTAAACAACAAGTTATAAAAATACCACCTGCTAACGGTTTTTCACCTTCCAAGGATTGTTTTTGATTCCTCCTCACAATCACAGGCCAGTGTAGGAAAATAAGATTCTCCCAGCCTGAAGCCTAGGAACTCCTCTTTGGCCACTGTCAGTTCCCACACTTTGTCCATTTCTGGACTCTGCAGTGAAAGGAAGACAAGGAACAGTTTGAGAAAGTCCAGCAATGACCACGAAGATCATGAGTGATCTGGAGCACCTCTCTTATGAGTAGAAACTCCTTATGAGGAGCTAGGCCTGTTCAGTCTGGAGAAGAGAAGACTGAGAGGGAGTTTCATAAATGCATAGAAATATCTCAAAGGAAGGTATCAAGAGAATGGTGCAAGTCCCTTTACAGTGATGCCCAGCAACAAGGCAAGATACAATCGCCATGAACCAAAATACAAGAATTTCCACCTCAAGGTAAGGAAGAATGGCTTCACATTGGGGGTGGCAGAGCATTGGCACGGGCTGGCCAGGGAGGTCATGGAGCTTCCCTCTGGAGGCATTCAAACCCATCTGGACACTTTCCAGTGTCACCTGCTCCAGGGGACCCTGCCTTAGCAGGGAAGTAGGACTGAAATCTCCAGAGGTCTCTGACAAGTCTAACAGTTCTGGGATTTTGCGATGTTTTCCTGATAAATAAAATTACATGCTCATAGATAAGAAAATGTTTCACTATATAAAAGATTAGGCAGAGGATTGTAGCCAGGTCTTCCAGACTTATCATCCAGTATTCCAGTGGTCAAGAAACCAGGCTTTCATTAATTTTTAAATCTATTAGCTAAAGAGGTATTAAAAAATATTTCTGCAGATGACTTGGAATTAGGTCTTTTACTCTCAAAGGAATTCTGAAATTTCATAACACACAGGAAAAATTGAAAACAAATAACGTCTGTGAGGAATTTGATTAATTAACAAAAGGTAGGAATCTAGAAAATACCTTAACTTGATGTGGAGGAAAAAGCCGAACTGAGCTTTAAGTGTTCAAAGTGTAAAATTAGCCAGAAAGGCTGACCATCACCTCACAAGTGTAGACATCAGAATATTGATTATTACAAACTGTATATTTGCTACCAAGATATCAAGTGCTCTGCTGACTTACGGTGTCAGGGAAAATAATGACATAATCCCAGTCCACAACACTGAAAAGAACAGTTTATTTTTTTTTAATCTAACATTAAAAAAATCCTCAGAAAAAAAAAACCAGAGTGGCTGGATACAAAGGGAAACTAAATTTGCATTGGCAATCAGGCATAAATTTGCAACATTGAAAGTAATTATAAGGGGCGATATAGCATGATTTACAGTGGGTTTGCTATATTAAATCACATTCTAAGCACTAGGCTTTTGTTAAAACACGAATTGCTCAAGTGACATTCTATTATGTAAAGGACTGAGCTAGAGGATTGTATCCAGCTCCCTCTAATTTGTAATCTATTACTTCAGTGTTTAAGAAATTGAGTTATTAATTTTTAAATCAACTAGCTAAGAAAATATTAGAAGTTATTTCTGTACATGACTTGGAATCAGTTCCTTCATTCCACAAGGAACTCTGAAATTTCAGAATTCTCTTTAGGCATCAATATTGTTCAGTAAAAAAACTGAAGTCAAGTAAACATCTCAGAAGAATTCAAATAATTAATAAAACCTTTCATTTCAATATTGTCAAAGTATCTCAGATTTCAGCATTCTGGCTCAATTCACTTAAACTCTTGTATTAAAATGTTAAAGAGACTATATTATCATTACTAAGTAAGTCAAATCAAATTGATATAAATATTTCAACATTGTAAAAGAGAAACATTAGACATCCCCATGCTCCCATCACAGAAAGTTCAATGAAACATTAGATTTCAAAAGAACTATTGTTCTGGAGAATGCTGCTCTTCATCAATCCTGTCTGATGCAGTTAGTTAACAGCTTATTAAATTCTTGCCAAGATAATATTTACCAAATCTATCTATTGTTACTGCAGTAAGAGACACAAAGTCTAAGATGAAATTACAACATCAGCAGGACAATGGAAAAACAATAGACTGACCCGTGACTAAAGTGAACTGAGTAATTCTAGTCTCTCTCAGTAATTTTGCCAATTTCTCTTTTTTTTTCTTTTTCCACATTCTAATGTTTCTCTTTAATCTGTAATTTTGTCCTATTTGCCGTTTCTCTATATTCTAATTATGCAGTAAGTCCTAATACATCCTATATATTTCTCTTGCCTTCCTGTCTTCCCCAAACACCTTTCCCATTCCTTCTTTTTCCAAATTTTGCTAGTCTCCTGCTTTCCCCCAACCTTCCCCAGTGTCATTCCAGCATTTCACTTAAGTTTCTGCCTTTCCTACTGTCATCCCACAGGCTAGGATGGCATTCCATAGGTTTTTCCTCCTCCCTCTGTGCCAGCTGGTATCTGTTTTGCTTCCCATTTTCAAAAGAACCAGTCTGACTCTCCTGCTGGGCAGCAGCACACCAGCAAAAGAAGATTCATATAACACTGCTGGTCAGTGCCTAAGATAAATACAGTGCTCCTGCAGCACAACAGCCTGAGCTGACCTGGTGCACATCTGTAAGGTGACAAGCAGCACAGAGCAAAGAGACAAATGGCCTGTTTTCAGGAGCACTAGACAACAGCTTTATTAGAGTGTTGTTGTTGGTTTGGATTATCCAATGTGCTGTTGAATGTGTGTGCTGTCCCTGCTGTGTAATTAGCACCAATAGCCCTCCCACAAGACCTTGCAGGGCAGTGTGAGAAGGGCAGCAGCAGCCGAGAACGTGCCAGATTGCTACCAGGAAGACAGAAAGGGAGTCAGGAATTATTCTAGAAAACACATTGCATAGATATAAGCAGAAAGGAAGCCTCTGCCATTGTCTCAGAAGTACCTAAGGAATGAAAGGCTCAGCAAAGCTTGAGATTGGAAGGTGCAGAGAGCTCTTGGACAGTACAGGAAAGATTTGGCACTTGCCTTTTGGAGGAGGTTGGTAAAATTCAGGTCAAACTGCACTACAGTGTTTTGGTGGAGGCAAACCTGTGACACAGGAGAGAAAAATAGATGGAGGGAGCTGCAGCACAAGTTCTACTATTGAGAGCAAAATGTGAGCTGTGGGATATGAGTGTTTCTGAGGTTGGTTGCAGCTACTAAGTGACCAGCAGGTTCTTAAGGTTTGTTGGTAGCTTGCCCTAAGGCAGAATGTTTGAAAGGGACTGACACTAGCTGTCAAAGGAAAACAACCACAGCCCAAACAGCTGTTTAGTGATGGTCTAACATTAACTGGTAGAGATTCATAAGCAGGTGATAGGTCTCATCAAAAAGAGCAAGGAAGAGCAGGAGCTGAACCATTGTCTTGCTGCTCCTCCCTCAAAGGTGGGGAAGCAGGGCCAGTGTAGGAGCAATGGCAGTTGCATCACTCTTAACGCTAAGGATCAGGCACCAGGTCAAACCAGAACACAGTATTTGACTGCCCTATGCTGCTCTTAGGCACGAAAACAAAACAAAACAAAACCAAAAACAAAAACAAAAACATTTATGTCTAGGGAATCTGGGTTTTAATCTGAAGCTTGGATAAAGCCTCTTATCAATAAAGCAGAGGAATAAGGTTAAACAAACTAGGAATAATGCCTTGGACTCTCCTGTCCTCTAATTAATTTCCTGAGCTTGCTCCTAGGAATTGGCACTCCATGATCCCCAAACACCTTATGAGGAAAAAAGCGACTAGATGAATATTAAAACCGGAAGGCAAGACAATGGTTTCATGATTATGAGCTCAGGCCATTGTTGTGGGTTGACGCTGCTCAGATGCCAGGCACTCACCAAAGCTGCTCACTCACTCCCCTCTGCGGCTGGAAAAAATCAAACAAAGGATTTATGAGTTGAGATAAGGACCAGGAGAGATCATCGATCAAATACCACTGAGGGCAAAACAGGCTCAACATAAAGACATAAAGTGAATTTATTGCTAACAAAATCAGAGCAGGATAACGAGAAGTAAAATAAGCCCTTATAAACACCTTCCTCCCATCCCTCCCTCCTTCCAGCTCCCCCCCTACCCAGCAGTGCAAGGGGACAGGGAATGGGGGTTGTGGTCAGTTCATCACCCATGGCTTCTCCCGCTGCTCAGGGAGAGGAGTTGCTCTCCTGCTGCACCGTGGGGTGTCACAGGAACCAGTTCTCTGTGAACATCTCCAAGGTGAGCTCATCTCAGGAGCAGCAGCTCCCAGTGACTGCTGCAACGTGAGCCCATCCCGTGGGGAACAATCCTCCCCACACTGCTGCGGTGTGGGTCACTGCTCCAGGGCTGCAGTCCTTCCAGGACAGGCTGCTCCAGCCTGGGAGCAGGGCCCCTCTCTCCATGGGTTTCCCACAGGATCACAGCCTCCTTCCAGGCATCCACCTGCTCCAGCATGGGGCTCCTCTATGGCTGTGAGAGGATCCCTGCATCCTCATGGCCCTGCATGGGCTGCAGGGGCACAGCTGCTTCACCATGGTCTGCACCATCCACCAGTGGCATGTCCATCTTTGGAGCCACCAGGAACTGGCTCTGCTGGACATGGTGAAAGATTCTGGCAGCTTCTCACAGAAGCCACCTCTGTGATCACCCCACTACCATAAACCAGGCCGTGCAAAACCAATACAGACATTAAATCCAGACCCCAAATAATTCCAGGTGTTCATGCCTTCCCCTTGCAACTAGCAAAGAGAAGCTGTCTTAGGAAATTTCTTCATTAATGGATTTCAATTGTTATGTAAAGCTATTGAGTTGTTTCAAATTTCAAAGCAAGACTTAAAACACAACTTTTTTTATTTTTAAATGGAAGAGTTTCTTCCACCTCCCACTCAGCCCCCCCGACAGACAGCTAATGTTACTTACAAAAAAATTCACTTCAAAGAAAATAATAATAAAAAATATGGTCATAAGCCAGCATATCATTAATAATATCCTTTAAGCTTTTTCAAATTTCTTTCTTTTGCTAGTAATACCATTTCTAATGCAATACATTCATATTTCAGGCAGAAATGAACCTGAAGACAGCTAATAAATTATGTTCTGCAAAAAAAGGCCCAATTTATAAAATTCTAGATATACTTTATAACTGAAGGCAATAGATGCAAGTATGATACCATTATCTGTAGTTTCTAGCTGGTATTTATTGCTTTCCCACAGTTTAGGTAGCATCTTTTATTCAATTTAGTTTCTTTTGTTTAACTAGTTTAATTATTTCTCACACACCAGATGCAAAATATCTTTATTAATTTTACTCTTTACTATCAGGTAGCTCTATTGCACTCACTTTCTAAAAGATGATTAAAACAAAATGGATGATGAATTGGCCTGCTGGAAATAAATCTCAGTACAGAAACCCACAGATTAAGGCATCTTTAGAAGACAAGGTCAAGCAAATTGGAAGTTTCCCATTTTGCAGTCTTGATGCAGTTAACCTCTATTAATCAAGAAATTGAATTTAGCTATAGAAAACCCATTTTTCATGTTTCTGAAACAAACTACAAGCTGATGGATTTTAATAAACCAGAGAAATGCTACCAGCTAGACTTGTGGACCAAGATAAGAACAAAAGAGAGTATCATTTTGTGTGTACAGGCTGTAAATTTTTTTTTTAAAAATCTAGATTAAAGTATATTCATTAAAAAGCAGTGGAAGAAAACAAATTTTAAAATGCATTCACTTTTAATTGTGTATCATATCATATTTCAAAATATGATTGCTGAAATTTAAATTTTCAGCCACTGAAATCAGTCATATTATCCTGCAGACAGCTGATAAATCTCTTTTTCACTTCAAATTTCTTTTCCCTATGCAGCAACTATAGGTAAGCACCAGCCTCCTGCAGCCAGCTTCCTGTACCTTTTTGGCAAACTGGTTAGGCTGAACTCTGTAAACTTCACAAGCCATCACAAGGCTTGTTTCCCTGCTCCTGAATCCTTTCTTTACCTATTTACTGAGTGTTCTCCAGTATTTCTGTGACTTTTCTGAGGGCTAATAAAAACACTTGGTCTTATTAAGGCTGGGTACAATAGGTATGAATCATTTCAAAATTAAATACCACACTGCTTTGTGGAGGTTACAGGGCTGATAATGCAAGCCTATCTTTCTGCTTGAGCGCTATGTTTCATGATGCAATATTTTTCTCCCTTTTGATCCAAGAGCATGACACAGGCTAGTATTCACATTATTGTTCTCCTCCATTACTTTAGAGAAGGTAAAAGCATCCAGATATCCAGCTTCAAATGCTAGGAGGTCAAATTCAGGCATGGTGGTGTTCAATTCTGATGTTCAGCTGGATGAACAAGGCTGTTTGATAATCTTCAGCCAAATATAAAATGTATGTCCTTGTTGTGGTGGGTGGAAGTAGAAAGGTGCCACAACCTTCTGGAAGTGTCCCCAAGTGGAGAGCTTCCAGGAGTCACAGGCACACTGACACAGTCACTCAACACTCACACCGGATAGCTGGCATGAATCCCTTGGCAGTAAGAAAGGGAAGGGTGTTCGTACACAGTTCCGCAGAGAGATTTTATTCCATATGCACGTGAAGAGGTCCAGGAAGAAGCCAGAGGCAGGAGTGAGGGACCAGGGTTTATATATGGGGCGGAGTTAGGAACAGGAGCCAATGGGTGAGGGAGAAAGTGGTGCACAGGCGGGGCAATGTACAAGAAAAACCAATGGGGTAACAGAGGCGGGATGTGGGCGGCGGATTGCACCAAATCAGGGCCAATGGGGCCTCGGGGAAGGGAGAACATTCGAGGGGAGGCACATATAAGGGAGAAAGGGGCAGGGAGGCCAATAAGGCAACTGGGAGAGCAGAACAGGAATGTATTTGAATAACACCAAAGAACTCTGGGAGGAGGCAGCTTCTTCTACTCCTAACCTGAAGGGACTTGTCCCCATTAAGGGGCATCCCTCCAAGCGAGCCTCAGGTGCTCTAGTTTAGTACGTGCACTGGCCTCCACAACTCCCCCTTCTTTATTAAGGCTTCCCCTAGCAACTTTAACAAAGATTGTTTTAAACTGAACATACATAAAACAACAAAAAATATTAAAAGAATCCATAAAAAAAGAAATCAACCCATCCTGTATGTCTCACAGGTCCAGCTGTGCCTTCAGTTTGCTCAGCATCCTTTTTATTGTTTGTATCTTCCTTGTCCTTTTTGACAGCTGGGTGCTTTTGAGGTTGTTCACTGCCTGGCACTTACTGTTTAGCAGATCTACCTGATTCTGCCAGGGAATGTGGCAAAGAACAGGGCCACTACCGGCAACATCACCTCAGGCACTCTCTTGGCTGTCATGGCTGTACTTACTGATGGTTGTGTGGTTGGGAAGGGTACTTCTGCTTAAAGAATGTAAGTACTTTGTGTAACTAAGCTTGAACTTTCTTTTTCCCAGCCTTTTCTCACCTTTTCCCACCAGGCCTGGGTAGCTGTCTAGGGTGAGCTGAAGGTGCTCACTGGTCTGGAGCAAATGGTACAGATCCCCTGTGGTCAATGGTACATGTCCTGGAATTTTAACATGCAGAATTTTAAAGGCAACATTGTAAGCACAACATATCATTAATTTTTTTAGATTTTTAAATCAAATTCTAAAACTTTTGTGGTTCTTTTTTTCCCCCCCTCTTATCAAAGCAAGATAAATACCAGACATTTCTTTCTGAGTGAAAGGGCTGATTTCTGTTTATTGTTTGTTCCAACCAAATATAGTTTAAAGTGACAGCTACAGTAAATTACATGCCATGCCCCTTACATGTCCTTCATCCTCTGGAATGAAGCAGCACTCCTATGGACAACTGGTGCAGGATAGCCTCAGCACCAATGGGTATAGAGATTGAATTTTAGTTCTCTCTCTGAAGAGTCTCACTTGGAGATGCCCATCATCGGCCAGATCTGCCAGGTGTAAAATTGGGATAGCTGGGGAGGTTGTCCAACACAGAATACAGTTATAGAGCCAGTACCATGGAACATAGATATGCCAGTATGTTCTTAGGGCAAGGCAACTGGTCTTAATTTGTCTTTGCTTCTTATTCCTGTGGGTTTGGGGGCTTTTATACAACAAAAAGATGTTACACTTTCCATTGAAAATATGATGAAAAGGTTTGGAAATGTTGGTACTCAGAAGACTACGGAGCTCCTTTTCCCCAGCCAGCTTTCTCTCCTCTCCTACACTGCCTCAAGGATTTTAGCCTGAGTATTTGTGATCCAGGATGAGGGATGTGCTAAAAATAAGGCCAAGCAAAATACAACTGGGCAAAGCTTGCAATTTGAGAATAAAAAGGTGTTAGAAAATGATAAGCCCATGAAAATCATGCAAACATTGAAACTTTAAACAAAGGTTAACAAAAAATTTTAGTAAATGTAGTTAATTTCAAATACTGTGTTCTGTGAAGAGAAATTTTATTCACACAGGAGCATTTTATTTAATTCGTCCAACCAAAATTCTATCCACTAGAAAAACAGTTTTATCAATATTTACTAACCAGAAACATTTTAATGTTTCAGAGGTTTTAAGAGGGAATGCATACACAAATTCATGTATATATTATAGTATTTAATTCTACAGTATTTCATACCCTGCCAAGTTTTTCCACCATTCACTGAGAAAAGAAGCAGAAAGAAAAATAAAACAGGTAAAATGAGTTTTTAAAAGGCTATTAACCAGACAGCCACAGTTCAAATGTTCATGAACCTGTACCATTTTTTCCCTTAGTAAAGAGAGAATCTGGGGTGACTTTGCTGCTGTACTCTCCAGGTGTGGGGCAGGAGGTCAGCACACATCCCTGGGATCAGATCTCTGGTTCATGGCAGACAGACCCAGAGCAGGGAATAAGGATGTTCTAAGTGGACCCCAATGTGGGTTTCAAACAAACAAACAAACAAACAAAAAAGCCAAATTTCAGCTTCTGGCCCATCACTTCACACTGCTTGGATGCAGATACCAATTCATTTTGGGGTTCCCATAGTCACGGATCTGCCTTAGGTGACACAGGCATGCAGGTCTGCTGTGGGGAAGGCTGGCTCGGCATGGCTCCATGGGTCCTCAACAGTGGGGCTGGGCCCACATTATCAGTGCAGCTTTTCTCTGATGAGAAAAATGAAATATGGAGAACTCTCCACAGCACATTTTAAAAAATAGCAAGTAAATCAGCACTTCAATTTAGGATAGGATATATCTAGCTTTTTAATAATCTACTTTAGCCCACTGAGACACATAGAACCTTTTGCTTTGTAAATAACAGCATTAAAAATGAGAGATTAACTCAAACTTTCATTCCAAAGAGAACTAAAAACTTTATTTTATATGCAGACAATACATCTAAAGGAAGGTTTTATCTATTTACGGTCCCTGACCTTTAAGTTGAATTACCATTTTGTTTTTAAAAAATCTTATAATAATGATGATAAAATAGCTAGCAATTTCAAAGAAATTATCAAGACATTGGCAATGCAAAGAAGGTTTACCCATCCAGAATTTTCAGAACACTATTGTTTCTCAATAAGCTTTATCTTATATGTTATTATGATATCCTTCACGGTTGGTTTTTATTAGTTACCTTAGTCATTTATACTTATGAGCTAGCCTTGGATTGCTTGCAGTTTTATCTCTGACATTTTTACTGAGAGAGAAATCAGAGTTACTCTGATTACTTATGTTCTTGTAAACAGACTCATAGAAACAGGGTAGTATAATGGTGATTTTAAGCATTTTAATGACTGCTGAGGTGTGTCTTTCATGTTCTGATTGATGAAAAATTGATAAGCATTGATAGTCAACAGTGACTTGTTTATAAACTAAACAAAATAATATGTCCAGAAATCCACTACTGTTTTCTTATATTGCATAGATGATGAATATAAACATTACAGTGTCCTACCTCATTGCAAAGAATGATGAAAAATAAAATCTCAATACACATGCTCTCATTATTCCACCAAACACTCAGTTGCAAAACAAATGCCTCTCTGGTTTACTGCAAGATTAAGGGCCCACTAGGGCAAGTTCTCCATGCTCAGAACACCCATCGATTTCAATGGCAGCTCCATACACAAAGCATTTCCAGGATTAGCCCTAAATTATTTATCAAAACCATGCCCTGGAGCTCTGAGTGCATTGCAAAGACAAATGGAAGGATTCATGCAGTAGATAATAGGGTGCATTTTTCTGCTCTCACAAAATATGAGAATGCTTTTATAAAAGCAACTCACCAGCAGCCTGGTGAAAAGGGAGTTTATTGCTGAATAAAATTACCTGGGCAGGTAGAAGAGTGGGCTAGCAAGAACAGTATGAAGTCTAAAAAAAGAAACCACAAGTGCTAAGCCCTGAACTTGGGACAAATAACCCAACATTTCAGTACAGGTTAGGATTTGTGTGGTTCAGCCTTGCTGAAAGAGAGCTGGGGACTCTGGTGAGCAACAAGCTGAGTGTGAGCATGTAGTGCACCACTGCAGCAACAAAGGCAAATTGGCTCCTAGGTAGCACCTGAGGAGGGCTACCAGCAAGGGTAGAAATGTGAAACCCCTACTCTACCCAACAGTTGTTAGGTGTGCCTGGAGTACTGTCTCTGTTTCTGGTCCCCAGAATTCAAGAAAGATGCAGACTGACTAGAGAAGGTCCCAAAGAAGGCTCTAAATGTGATCCAAGGGATGAGAGATCCAAGAAACGGGGAACCTGAGGAAACACTGAAGGCATTCAGTCTCTTCTCCCTGAGGAAGTGAAGCTTTGAGGAGGACTCTATCAGTTTTGTAGTACTTAAATGGCAGCTCCAGAAAAGACAGATGCTTTATCTTTATGAGGAACCACATGGAGAAGACAGAGTAAGTACAAATTGTGCCAGAAATGGTTTCATCTAAATGTATGAATATTTTTTGCCATGAGAATGCTTGATCACTGGTGCAACCTCCCCAGGGATGGGGTAGAGTTCCCACCC
Organism: Pycnonotus jocosus; assembly: GCA_013400435.1. Lineage (NCBI taxonomy): Eukaryota > Metazoa > Chordata > Aves > Passeriformes > Pycnonotidae > Pycnonotus > Pycnonotus jocosus. The sequence continues at coordinate 44,278 of VWYP01014460.1, forward strand.
CTGTGGGTTTTCAAGATGTAGTTATACAGGATGTCAGAAAACCTCAGGTAGTCTCCCTTTCCCAAGAAAGGATGGACCAGATGATCATTTGAGGTCCCTTCTTACGCAGGCAGTTCTTCAATTCTGTGAAGCTTATTGTATTGAATATGCAAAATGCAGCAATGTGCCAGGCATTTGAGGATGCCAGTCAAGGTTCATACCTCCCTCCAATGTGTTTACCGTGATAAGGCAAGGTTTTTTAATTTTTAATTGCACAACTGTTTTTTTACTTCTCATTAAGTGCACTGCTGGAACACAGCTTAAAATAAGAGGACAAGTGGGATCATTTAAAGTAGAGTTTTAATGAAATCATGTGGACAGAGAAAAATTTTCTTTAGTCACATCAAACATTTCATTGACTACCTCAGAGCAGCACCTTTCTTGAAAAACAGCTCTAACTGCGACTTACACAAACTTTTCTCTCCAGAGTATTTAAACAAGACATACAATGTTATTACAAGGTTTGCATTCAGGATTTGCATGAGGATGTACTATTGACGTCTGTGATACATAAAGCTAAAAACTTATTGCACTCAACAAGTGTTTTCAGTTTCTTTTAAAATAATACTTTTCCCTTAATGAATGCAAGGAAATGTAAATTGCATAGGCCTTGATACCTTGATTCTCTTTCATTTCCATGGAAATTTAGAGTATTTAGAAAAGCACACAACTCCTCAATACCAGGCAGGATTGGGTCACCAGCACCAGCACCCAGTCATCAAAGGCTATTATTGTCACTTGGTCTTTGGTAGCTAAAGACGTCAGAGATGTCAAAGTGATTTAAAATCTTTTGAATGAGATTAGAGACCCTGCATTTTTTTCAAATGCATTTGAAGGACTTATATACAGTTAGAGATGTACATAAAGCACTGGGTTGCTGTGTTGTAAGAGACAGAAGAGAATCCCCAGGGATCCTCTTCATAAAACAGCAAGTAAGAGCAGTACACAGAACTGTATACCCAAGATGTAGAAAACAAAGCATCATTGCCAGCTGCCCATCATGCCAGATATGGGCTGTTTAATTATGAGAAGTGCTGCATGCTCAGTTCACTTGTCTCATGGGAACAATTATTTGTCAAGACACAGAAGCCAGATCAGCTGTCTCTCACTTTGCTGAATTACACATTTTTAACAGAGAACAACGAGTTCCATTTGGACCTTATCCTTACTTTAATGTACCAGGATATAGAGTGGTCTAACTAACCATGGATGCTGACATACTGCTTAGTACATTAGCATAGTAATACACCCTTATTTAGTCATTAAGGAGAAATCAACTTTCACAATGCAGTGATTTATGGGTCTGGATCTTGGAAATTGTAAATATGTTCCTTTCTAGACAGGCGAAATTAAACTTAAGTTTGCTAGCTTAGACCAATCTCTCTTCTGCTTATTTTGTAGGCTGTCATGAACTTTGTAAAGTCAGGATGACATGAAGTCCTGCACTCCCATTTACATCTCTTGATGTGGTCCCAGCCAAAATGTAGGTGAAGTAAAAGGAAAGCTCTAATTTGCCCTCAGTGGATATTGGACCAGATCCCACATCCAGTACTTCATTTTTCCAGCAAAGGTCACTGAGCTAAAAGAGACTACACGAGCTACCAAATGTCAGGTCAGATTACTTGTGCTGAACCATCTAGGATCCTGCTGCTGCTACTCTTTACTTATTTATTTATTTATCTATTTATTAAAGTCAGCATCTGTGGATTTGTTAGCAAAGGGAGAAAAGAACTCATGGGCTCCATTCCCCAGGGATGCCTTGAAAACTCCATTTTATTTATTAGCAGCAGCAGCAAGGACAGTTAATATGTACTTGACACATGTAAGAAAGCAGTGGTATAAAGAAATTAGTCTTAGAATCGTTTACTGCTGGAATTTGAGAAGGATTTGTTCTTCACTTATGTCAGTGGATCAGTTGTGAAGTGATCAGCTGTAGGACTAGAGAACTGCCTTTATGGCCATCAGAGGAGCTATCAGTCTATTGGTTTAGCAATTAAAACAATTAATTCTAACATGGATTTCGTGAAACCAAAGCCAAGGCCTTATAAATTACTTATTCAGCTTTTATATAACAGATAGCCATGCCCAGGGTTTGATTCTGTTCGTCAATAGTTTCATGCAGAGAAGGGCCACAGAAATTCATATATTTAGGAAAGAGTCTGTAGATCTTTTGCACCTATTCCTAAATTATTCTAATGACAGCATAAACCAAACATCTAATTCAGAGCAATAACCTATGCCCTTTCTACTGTTAATGGAATGCTTTTGCATTAAATCATGCAGAAAAATTTTCAGGTTCTCATGATACAACATGTTTGTTGTCTCACACCTAAATCCTATATGTTAACCAAACCACAAGCCCTTTGATACAATTTTTACTCATTGAACTGGGATTTCTTTCTCCCAGAAATCATCCCATTCTCAGGAAAAAATCCCAGCTTTGACTTGTTTTGGAAGGCACAGTTCTCTCTGAGAATATTTTTCCCTCCATGCATTGAAGACTTGCAACCAAAAATCTACAGCTGAGCACAGTTTTTTTCATTCCTCAATGGCAATATGGCCTGAAGACAATTTAGTTTGAATCTTGTCCTCTCTAGAACCACTTCCTTGGGAACAACTAAAGAGGTTGAAGCTTGAGAAATTTCCTGTCTGCAGACCTCTCATTAGTTTTCAAGGCAGAGGCAGAGATCCTCAGACAATTTCTGCCAGCAACCATTTAATAGCCTTAGCCTTTGTAAAAAAAACATCATTTTGTCGTTTTTGTAGGGGAGGAGGGAAGAAGATTATGTAAGTATAGACATGTTATGTTTAGTTGCAAAGTACATGAAGGGGAAAATGGGAAAAAAAGATAAGAGAGTGATGGTAGACAAATAATTATTCTAACATCAGGTTGTCAAGTCAAAAACACTGCATGCTGAATATTAATTTTTTGATTGATTGGATATAGACTTCATCTTTGTCTCTGCCATTTATTCTAAATGAGGCAGATATTTTTATACTGAACCGTCTCTAATGGGAGGCATCACTGAAGAGATTCTGTTAAACCTTGTGGCATTGTAACACACATAACATTGGGAGTTCTGAAGGAAAAAATGAAAGAACAGAAAAAAAAAATTAGGTCTTTCTAAGTACCAGAAGATTTTGAATTAATTCCAGGGAGAATGAGGCATGTTTTTCAAACAGCATGCAATATTGAAAAACATTTTCTTAGATAACTGGTGGATAAATCACTACTTAGCCCAAGTAATAATGATTCTGGTATGAATTAGGTGATTTTAATAACAAACACATGTTACTGCTCTTGAAAGGCTGGTAACACAATGCAAATGAGACTAGGAAAAATCTGTGTAAATTAAGTAAAAAAAAAAAGAAAGACATTGACCTCAAAGAAACCTACACTGGAGGGACAGTGGCATCCTTTTACACATAGGCTGACATACTTTTAGATGCTCACATCCTTAGCCTCCTGCCTCACCTCTGCGAAAAGCTGGTTGCTGACCCCTGGGGCAGGCTGCAGATGGGATTTACATCTATCCATGTTCACTTACATTTCCTTTACAGGGGGTTTGTCCCAGTATGGGAAATGATGAACTGAGGGCTACAAAGGATAATTGACTGGACTATGGAAGCTTCAATGAGAGAGATTTTTTTTTTTTTCTTGCTAAGTCTGCTGGAGTAGCACTACTTTGGTTGGAGGGATAGAGTGGGCAATTGGAGGGAATACAATGTTAAACAATTTCATACACATTCACCACATTCCCTTCTGTCACTGCTCATCCTTGCTTGCTTGCTCAGGTCCCTGATGAGCAACTATGCTGCCCATGAGTAACCAGGAACAAATTTCAGCAGCAGTTCACTGATGGTTGATACCAGTAAAAATACAGTAACCAGTGTCCTGGTCAGCCAGTATTTTGTAATTGTTATCCTAACTACATAAAACTGTATCGCTTTAAATCCATGCCATGAGAGTGGTCTATTTCCTGTGCCCAAAAGGAACAGGAGAGAGCATAGGACTTCCAGGTATTCACCTGCAAAATGAAAGGGAGGGCAGCATCAAACAGCTGTCAGTCTTCTTGTCTTGAAATAAAGATTAATAAATAGAAAGGCAGAATAAGGGAGAAAAACCTCTATGAGAGCAAATGGGTCTTGGTCCGAATAGTGACAATTCTGCCTCTCTTTTTACAAATTGATTGAGAACTACCCAGAGAAAATTTAATTCACCATACCCACTTATTTGCAACCCTCAAAATAAGAATTCTTGTTTAGACTTCAAAAGCAGATAATGTAAAACATAACTACTATTTACTAACACCACACTCACCATAGAGTTATCTGAGCTATGTCTATTTGACTCTTTGCTTGCTTAGGAAATCTTCACCCCTATAATTAACAAAATTAACACCCCTATAATTGACAAAATTAATAACAGATGTAAATTAATAAAAATTGCTTTAAATCAAGGTAAGTTAACTAATCACTCAGATTTAGGGTCAAGAAGAGATTTTTCTCCCAGCGCAGACTGAGATGTATTTTGAAAATTGTTCACAACCTGCAGCACAGGTTGTGAAGAAACTGCTCAAATCCCATGATTTCAAGTCTTTGAACTCTTGTGATACATCCTCCATTACATGCTTTTAGCCTTCTAGCACCACTTAATCTAACCTGGTGATAAGCAAAATGGATAAATGTCATGGGATTTATACAGGGCCTGAATACAGTGCTGGGCTATTCTGTGTTGTCTGAGGTATCTATAACTGTCAGTTCAAAAAAAAATGTGAGGATATCTGTGGCAAATCAGCAAATGCTCCCATGAAGCATTAAAACCTCATTTCAAAATCAAAGTATTTACTAATTCAATAGCAAACATTTGTTTATTGGGATTGGCCTTTTCCCCTCTTCCCACCATTTCCAAGCAGAAAGAATTTTGGTGGAAATTATTTGACAAATCATTCTCTACAGTGACACATCATTGAGAACACTTTTTTCTCTCATTTCATTTCAGTTTTCTGCTAATCCACTACTGAGCTTCGAAAAGATGATTAGGTCTTATTTCACACACACACAGCAATTTTCACCACAGTTGATGCACCTGGTTTGAAGGCTTAAACTTTTGAATTTTTAGCTAGACCATGCCATTCAGGCATAGATTTCCTTGTAGGAGTCAGGCATCATCATGTCTTGCTTCCTCAGAAGGCAGGAACTATTCAGAAAAGTTCCTCGGGACATTGAATGGTTGAAAAACACATCGATGTCACTTAACTTGCACCTTTTATGGTTTTGGATTTTTTCCCAAGGCTTTTTGTGTTTTCCCTGGGCAAATTATGGAACAGGTTTTTCCCTCCCGGAACAGATGATTATCTAGAAGCAAGAAGGCATTTAGGAGCATTTAGGACACAGAAGCCTCACACTCACCTACAGCATCTAAACAAAGGCTGAAACTTTCTTCATCTACATCTCAGCATCCCTTAAGCATCACAGTATTAACCATTCCTAGGAATGCTTATAATCCAGCTGTTACTCTCCACTTATTATGTTATCTAGAAAGCTTACATTATCTACAGATTAAAGAAAATGTCGTGATTTTATTCCACACTGGAACAAACACTGATGGTGAAAGCTCTACATTTTGTGGGTAAGTTGGGATGGTTCATAATACTGCAGCTCTCACCGGCCCATCCAATCCCACAGCCAAATCCACCACTCAGCAGAGTTTATGCAGCCTTTCAAGCTAAAACTAATGTGTAGATTTGTATAAAGGCCCTACCACAGTGATCCAGTGTGGCATGTACAGACCCCTCTGAAACAGCTGTAGCTGCTCTGTACTTCTGCCCTTACAATTGGCTTGAGCTGGCAAGCAGGACATTTAACTAATTCAGTCCTTTCTTTTTATTCACACTGCTGACTTCTATTGACAGAATTTAAATTTCTTCCTTTTAACATTTTCTTATAAATCAGCTTCACTTCATAGGACTCAAATTTTCTGTCCACTTACTCCAAAATGCTGAATACTTCAGAGGAAGCCATATAATTTTCCAGGCACTTCTGAGCATGTTCTTCAAGATTGTAACATTTTAATTATGACACTGGAAAAACCATCCATAAGAGGAAGCTTTGTCAGCACTGTGAAGCAGCAGAGGAACAATTTTGTTAAATCTCTTTCTCAAATAAAATTAGGAGAAAAAGCTCCCAGCATCAATTTGGAATGCAAAATGCTGACATAGATAAGCATGAATACATGTGCACATGTGCACGGAAGTTTACGTATTGATTTACTTATATGAGTCCATGTTCACACACATAATCATATATTTGTGTATAACTACATATTTTATATTAATGTGCATACACACACATACATTTGTGTGTGCCTATAGTGAGCTCCTTAAAGATTGATCTATTTCTGCTTGGCCAAGTCCTTCAGAAAAGCCATAGCACTGTGGCCTTCATTCCCTGAGATGCGCATATATCTCTTATAGTGTCACAGTCCCCCACATCCCACATAGCTTTTGTGGTGGGAATTCCATATCCAGTATCTGTCAAGAGCTGTTAGGGAGGATATGAAATCCATGCTGCTTTTGACAGCACAGCAGTCTTCAGATAGCTGGAATTGCAATCGATAGCTAACGAATGTCCATTCCACTTACAGTATAATGAGCCCTGTCTCAGCCTGCTTTTCCCACAGAGATGCAGGCACTAATTCTAAGACCATTATCTCCTTCAGCTGGTCATAATGACAGTTAAAACATGTAATAACATTTAAAACACAGACTGTAATTTCTTTTTCTCTGTTCAGAATTTGTACTTGGCTAGCAAATGGCTTAATGAACCAGTTTTGGAGACTTTCTAATTACCAGCTGTCCCTGGAGAATTTTTGTTGTTGTTGTTTTTTAATTTTATTATGGTAAAAGTCACTAGACTAGCATCTATTTTGTCTGCTCTTGGAAACATTTTTCCTTCTGCAGCTGAAATATATTGCATCTTACACTAGGTACTAGGGCAGCACTCAAAACAGATTCAAAGTCACTCTCACTGGCTTTCTCGTAAGCTCTGTCAGGGTGCAGTTGGGTCAGTTCACTAGGCTGGACTAATTGTTTTTCTTTGGTAGTATTTTAGTTCTGGGTCAGAAAATATACTTGCAATCTCCAGTTTTTATGGTTTCAACAACAAATTCTCAGAGAGAGAGGAGGAATCTGTAATATGGTACATTAGATCTATCTTACACTTGACTCCCTTCCCAGAGTCAGTCTGAACCCTGGGTTTTAATCTGCTTGACTTTTTTTTTCAGTTAGTTACTGATTTTCCATCACATAAAAAAAAAAAAAGTAGAACTAAAAACCAAAACTCCTTGTGATTAGGATAAAATCACAATCCTTTTATGAGTGGCAGAAATTTTCTTTTTATCTCTTCCAGCTTGATGCTGGCAATCTTTCTGCTCTTGGGATTCAGGCTCTGCTCCTTTCAAGCTGCAGTGGGCTGGAGCACATGTTTGCACTCTTTTGTACACTCCTGTCTGTAGCCTCCCACCAGGACTGGGGCTGGGGAAATGGGCTCCTTGCCTGCAGGAGGAGTGTGCTGGGCAAGGGTCTGTGTAGGAGCTGCACAAAGGAGCTGCAGGAGCTCAGCAGATTATGCAGCATCAGGGATGCCAATACGAAGGTCAATTCTTCTCTGACACCCTGCAGGTTCACCAGCTCAAGCTCCAAATTGTACAGAAAGAGGGGCAGGCAAAGCCTGTGCTTATTATGTTGGAAAATTGAGACTTCTCTGATGGTGAAGGCTGGGAAATTGTGACTTTTGGTACCAAAGGATGCATGTGCAATAAATAAGAGGATTTCTGCATGGAGTTACAGTGAAGTGATCACACTGAGATCACAGAGATGTTGTGAGTTAGCTCACATGACCAGAGGGCTAACATGAATGGATACAGCTCCTTTAGAAAGGACAGGACAGTATGATGAGCAGAGCAGGGTGCACTTTACATGACAGAGCAGAGAGGACACAGAGCACTCTGCCTTGGGACTGATGATGAGCCAAATGAGAGCGATGCTATTGTTCAGGCATCTGTCATGAACTTCAGAAGGTAAGGACTTTTTCAGACAGCTGGAGGAAGCTTTTTGCTCTCTGGCCCTGGTTCTTGTGGGAAGCTGTAACCACTCCGATGTCAACTTGAAAGGTCAGCACAGCAGGACACAGGCAGTTCAGGAGGTCTCTGGATAGTGTTGATGGGAACTTCCTGACAGAGGTGATTAAGAAGCTGGTCATTGGAGATGCTCTGCTAAACCTCATAAATAAGGAATAACTAGGTAGAGATGTGGAGGCGGGGGGTGGCCTTAGCTGCAGTGGCCATGACATGATGGAGTTCAGGATCCTCAGAGCAGAGAACAAAAGGGGAAAAAACGCATCACCACTCTGTGTTTCAGGAGAGCAGATTTCATGAATCTTCTTAGAACACCATGACATACAGCCTGAAAAAGATGAGGAGTTCAGAACAGCTGGTTGATTTTCAGAGATGTCTCTTCACGGCTCAGGAATTCTCTATCCCAATGAGCAGGAAATCAAGCAATTAAGTCAGGAGGCCTGGATGGATGAACACGGAGCTTCTGACTATAGTGCAATATTAAAAGCAAGCATACAAGACACAGGGCCAGATCACCCAGAAGGAATATAAAGATATTGTCTGAGTGGGCAGGAACTGTAATTGCTGCCAGCCTGGACGTAGTAAGGAGTTTGCTTCTTCTGCCTGAACTGAAGAGTGCATCATAATTAATATTAACTATAGGTCTATATCCTCACTATTTTTCTGCAGTCCATTGTAGCCTTGAAACAGGATCCTGAAACTACTGCTTTGACCACCACAGGTGACCTGTGCTGTCTCAGATATCTAATCATGCGCAAACGCTGTGGCTGGAATAACCAGACCATATCCACAGTGTATTATTTCAGCTGTTCTTTTGCAAAAGTACAGTGGCTTTTTAATTTCAGATTCTACCTAAACCTACAATCTTTCCACCTTCAGTTCAAATACTTCATCAACTATTACTCTAAATGTTATCTAATTTAATTATTTCAGAGATAAGCAGTAAGATGCAAGTACTGAGTATTGGTAACACTAATTTCAAGGGGTGTGACAGACTGGAGAAATGTCTCGGTTAAATTGTGACCTTGTTTTGTTTATATCCTTCACTGTATTGTAATTCTACACTAGGATTTGTAGAGATTGTAAGACTAATAGATAGTTGGAAAAATTAGAAGCTTTGCAGCAGACAGAACTATTGTCTTCTGCTCCAGTAAATTCTGCCACGGTTTGGAATAGCTTACAAAGCAAGGAAAATCAAACAGTTCCTTCTTGCCTCTGTCAGTAAGCAAAATTCTCCTTGATTCAGAGTGGGTAGTGTCAATTAAACCAGACGCAATCATTCCCAGCATGTACTCAGTTATGAAGATTACTGCTTATATTTCAGACCTATAAAAGTATGCCTCAAACAGCTTGGATCTTGCTGGTTGTATGTATTGATCTAATAAAAGATTAAATTTCTTCCTAGAAACCTAAAGTCACTTAGACATTCTTAGGGAGTCATGTTTAGATACACACCTTGGTTTTATCAAAGTATCTGCATTTTTCATGCTACTCTGAGTCCTTTTACATCTCAAATCAAACTCTCCTTACCCTCTTATATTAATTCTTTCACTAATCTCCTCATTGGAGAGTGGAGCTGTAAAAAGAGCTCTGCCTGAAAGCCCAGACTTGGAAATCAGGAACTCGATGAGGCAAGATACAACATCTTCTTCTTTTCCAAGTGCTCCTCATACGTTCTGAACCCCCCCAACAATTTTTTGGTTGAAATTAAAATAAAGTGGAGATTGCAAATATCCTGAACTTTGCACATTTTGTGAAAGTTGGCAGGGGACTGAAGGCCTTTGTGAGCATCACACTGAGGGCCAGGCAGGTGTGAATCACTTTCAAGATGCAACAGCCATCTGTCACAGGCTCCTTTTTGCAGGATTAAACATGTAGAACAAATGGAATGGTCTAAGAAGAAAGGCAGGGAAATGATTCAGAGGTCTTCCATTAAAAACTCAGGAGAATTTGATGACCATGTGGAGAGAAACTTGAGAATTTCATCACATGATCTCTTGTCCTGACTGGTAATGGCTGCTCTGGGCAGCCACACTGGCAAGTCCATGTCCCAAAGAGTGCATGTTTGCACTAAAATAGCCCAGAGAGGCTTCTTTGGCTCTGCTTGTGGCAAGATATATTGTGAAGTCAGTATTTTACAGTCTGATAAATCATTTGTGGCCAGACATGCAAGGTAGATATTTCTGAATTTCAGTTTATATTTTGATTGTCAGACCAATGTGTTGGCTTGGAGAACAGCTTGTATTAGGCACTGTTAATAAGTATACAGGAAGAAGAATCACAGCCAACAGCTATGACCGTGTCTCAGGCAACTGCCTTGTGATACTAAAGAAGAAAGATGGTAGGAAGGTCAAGAGACATTCCCCACACTCTGATACCTCCAGATTATTTTCAACAGGACAATTTATTTATGGCTGTTGATCTTTGTTTAGAGGGCAAATTTTTTACAAAGTGTGGAATTTTCTTTTTATTCATGGTCTCTACGCTTTGGCCAAGCTGAAGCTGGGTACCTGCAACATAACAAGCATAAATTTAAAGACAATATTTAGGAGCCTGCAAAAAGGTGACCCTGAGACTCTCTCATGACCCATGAATAACAAGTTAGTGTTTGTGCCATATTTAATATGAAGATTGTGACCAAGCCATTAACCTCTAGTAGCGGGCACTGAGTAAATGTGTCACATTGTACAGAAGGCACCGTAAATCTGTGCAAACAGTGCACAGTATGTGGAGTGGCTTCTCAGCTGCAAGCTAAGATAAATGAAAAAATATCTGTCCTTTATCTCTATTCCTTCTAAGTTTGGGACTTTATAAAGCACACTCTCTGAATCCTATCTCGTATCTTAATTCTTACAATGTCTCTTTTTTCCTTGATTGGCAATACTTTATATATCATAACATTTTAACATATTCCTTTTTCTGCTAATTCTATATAACTGTAACGGCTATTGCTCAAGCACTGATTGCTGTTGAAAAGCACACTACCACAGAGCTGAAAACTGAGAGTTTAATATGCAAATATTCATAACCTGGTGTTATATGGTTTGATGTCCAACTCCCACAGTTTCTTCTCTCTCATACTGTTGTATATAGATATTTACAAACTTCCTGTACACACTTCTGTTTCTAAAATGAAATCTGAAGCCAGCCTCAGATCCAGCTTTCTTTTAAATACATAGTGCACTAATTTCATTGACAAGATAACCAGTTTAAGTACTGCACACTTCTGTGTGAACTATTTCTGTCAAAAATTTAGAAAATGTTCAGAAATACAACACTGAAATTTAGCTGCGTTGTTCTGAGACATGTATTTGCATCCCAGTAAATGTAGCAGAAGTGTTCTCTTGAAGCCTAGAGGCAGGTCTCAAAAATGTCCTTTCTTTTGTGTCTAAATTCCATTCATGTCAACACTTCAAATTTTTTTTCCTGCAAAATGGATTAATTTATGCATTTTATAAATGTATTAACTCGTTTAAAGGAGCAAGTTACAATGCTGAATTGCAGGATTTAACTTTTCCCATATTGCAGGAACATTGTATTTGTAATTCACCTTTTTTCAGGAAACAGACAAATTACTGTTCCTTTTTTGAATCTTTTTGCTTATACTCCCTTTGGGCCATATATTGCCATTCAGCAACATTTCTTAAACACTAAAGTCCTTTCTGACTCTGACTTTTTCTCATAAAGAATGGAAAACCTTTAAAAACTGTATTTAGTTCTAGACAGTCTTAAATACATCACCATAGACTAGATACTTTAACTATAAAGATGAAGGCAACATATTTAGAGAGAAATAAGCTATGTTTAGATGCAGAAGGACACCCCTGTGTTTAAAGCATTAAACAGAAGAGGAACAATGGCCTGGCTCACCAAATGCATTCACTGCCTACAACACTTTCCTGAAGGTGTCACTAATTGAAGAGACTTGGAGTTACAGAGCAGATATTTGTCAGGTTCCAGGGGGAATGTCAGCAGACACATCTCTGGGTAGAACAGGCAGATTTTCCCTCCTAGGTAAGATCCTATGTACAACATCTGCTGTATACATGCTATATTTCCTCCATAAGTTCATTCTTAGATGAAACCTGAGAACTACAGGAAGACTTATTTATCAAATATGAGCTTTGACTGTCACTACCTCATAAAATCCATAACTCCAAACCAGGCCACAAAATTCCTATAGTACTTAAAACCAGATGCATGAAAGCACATACATGAAGTATGAGACACATAAGCTAATTATTAAAAAGAAAGTTGTGGCCAAGGTGACAAATCTTTTTGATTCTTTCTTTGGACAGAACAGCAGGGAAAAACATTTGTAAAATCCAGATTCAAATATCCAGGCAATTCATCTCACAAAAATCTTTCCTTGCTCCCCCTTGGGAAGCAACAGCTTCTTTCTAGCCCTTGATCGAGTCTGATGTAATTCAGAGTTTGCAAAACCAACTTTTCATGCAAGAAATGAAAACCCCAAGTGCTGTGGTATGAAGATCAAATGATGCAATTCAATGTTCATTACCACAAATTATTCAAACACATGTTATGTTTCAAGTTGGATTTTACAATATTTTATTGTGTAGTTTGCTATCTGCTCTTTTGTAATTGTTATAATTTTATGGTCAAGCTAGTGGCAAATGATCCTGTTCCTTAAGTCCCACATTAGCGTGAAATTTAGGTTGTGTTTCCTACAAAGTACTTGTGAACATAAATTTACCTCATAAAACAGGCCTGTGCAAAAACTGGAAAAAATCCTGCATTTGTTGTTTCTGAGGAACTTTCAGGATTTGCTAATGTTTTGAGCAGGTCCTACATCAAAATAATTTTTGTCCTCCCCTATTATGGCCTTATGTTCAACTAGAGAGTATTTATGCTCCTTTCAAATTTTCTCATTTGAACAAGTCTCCCATTTATTTCTGAAGCGAGACTTTTAATTCTAACAGATTCAGTGGTTAATAATGTTGGAATTTTATTTATCATTTTGGTTTTGTATGGCTCTTTCAGAATCTTTCCTTTTGATAAGTAATACATATTTACTCAGCACTTCCACTGTTATATCTGAAATCTTCATTCCACCTACAAGAATTTTATGCTTCTCCACACTCTTATTCAGGCTCTTTTAATCAAACTATATACTTACTTCTCTCTTCCAAGAATGCTGTTGAATTTTAGTGTATTTTTATACTAATGTTGAAGAAACTTCCATTGTGATTATGCCTTGAATTTTGTTCTACGTGTTTTTCAGGACTTTATCAAAGGTAAGTAGCTTTGCTGTTGTAGGTTTTTGAAATAACTGTTCCAGGAAACAGTTGTTTATGGTGCCTAACATGGTTCTCTGTTCACACTGCATTCTGATGAGTATACTACCTGTGCATGGCATAAATGAAACTTCCTGCTCTTAGTCAGGTTTCTGCTCTTCAAGCACACAGATTTCCTTTAAAGTAACAAAAGTATTGCCCCTCTAATGATTGGGTTATCCTGGCTAAAACTGTAGGCTAATAAATTCACATTCATTCTCCTTATATCTGAGAATTCAATCCTGACAGTTCAGTTGGTAAAGAATCTGTACTTATGGTGTTATTCAGATTTGTTTTCTCTAAAATGTGATGTCTTTTTGACATCAATAATATTTATTTTTTCACTTGATCAAAATGTTTAAAACAACCAGTCAGATATAATAAGGAATTATACTGGATTGAGCCTAGGATTAAAGCTGATCTGAAATATTATGGTATGATTTCTAATAGAGACTTCATTTTTTGTCATTTATTTTATTTATTAGAATGTTAAGTGAACTGTTTACTGAAAGAAAGTTCTCTGTTTCTAAACTGTCTAGATTCCAGTGAAAAAAAAGTAAAATCCTAACTCACAAGAATCAAGACTAAGTATACAAAACTGGCTATCCTAAACCTTGCTGCATCTAATAAATCTCAGTCTACCTACTTCAGACCCAGATCATACACACTGGTGTTCTGTAACTCACATAGGTCTTAATTTCACCTTTTGGCTGTTCTATTGCATCTCCCTATAAAACACAGAAAAAAACTTAAATGTAAGAAGATGGCAGTACTTGAAAATTGTTTTTTTGGTCTTTCTAGGGTTGATTCCCAGATACTCTACTGACTCCCTAAGCCTTTTCCCCTTGCTTCTGTCTTTCAGGCCTTTGAATCAGACTCTATATACATGAGGCAGAGAAAGCTGGAAGCTGCCTAGAGAGAATAATAAATAGCATGAGTCACAAGAACTGTCAACACTGCATTTGTGGAAAGGGTTTTGGAGGTTGGTCTAATAGGCTTAACTACTTATTACTGTAAGAAAAAGTTGTGGCAATATTTACTTGGGCAAAATTAAGTTCTGCTCTTTTTTTTGTATATGACTCATCTAGGTACTAATATTATTCTTCCCCTCCTTTCTGCAGGTGATCTATTTTACAAAATATTTAATACATCAATATGCACTAAGGAAAATGTTTCTGTAATTTATTCCTACGAGGAAAAACACAGTCCTGCTTAGTCATTGTTCTAGATTTTCTCCAGACATTTTGAAAAACTGTAAAGTGTAAAATGTTCCTACGTGAGAATTAACTCTACCTTATATTCATTTGTACTAAGGAGATCATAAATTTTGTTTCCTGACTAGAAATTCAGAGAGAAAAATAGAATAAATGGTGGCAGATCTAGAAGGAATTCATGAGTAAGCATTGTTGAATGGTACAGGTACTCCATGAAGAGAACCAGAAAAGGTCAAGATTGCTTCGAAACAAAAACGTCAAGTTTTTGAAAGAATTGGTGGTTAACATGAAGCATGTGTTCTGATCACTAAATCCACTATGCATGATACTTACAGTTTTATGCTATTTAAAATATAATATTTAACACAGGCACAGAGGAGGATCAAGATTGCTTTTTACATATTTCCTTGGAATCAATTGTAATGTGGTTGCTCTTGTTAGCTCTGCCCAGAATCTTTGTCATTGTAATAAATCAAGAAAAATTTATATGACATAATTAACATGACACAAATTCTTTTTGTACATGAACTCTAAATCAGCAAATATTATAATTGTGGTTGTGTGTATATGCACAGTCAGGAAAGTTCTTGAGTATATGCTTAGCCATAAATGTGCAGTACAATCCTTTACAGCAGTAGGAAGTGAATATATGCCATACGTGTTCCTAAAGGATTGAATTTTCAAATTTGACCCTATAACATATTACTCAACATAAATAAGTATCTTATTCATAGATATCAGTGTCAACAAGTAATGAGTGGAGAAGTAAAGTTCCTCTGCAGGTGTGTATTGCTAGGAAAACCCCCAAACTTTACTTTATTAGTTCCTTGTTATGAAGTGTTCCAAATCCTGTGATATTTAATTTTCTCTTAAGGCACATTAATCCAAACCTAAGAATTATAGCAATAAATCTTAACCTCCACTCATCTATAACCAATATATTAAATAACTAATGTAATTTTAGTTATCAGTCCTTTTCTGTATAGGTTATTTTTGCTAGAGACACCCAAGGACTAGGGGAGGCTATTTTCCAAGCCTCAGGGTGAGAGGACTGCTCTCTGCTGTTTGCATGTCTGTGCAGACCCTCTTCCTGCCCAGGCCCCAGAGGGTTTCTGCATGGGAAGACTCTGAAGGCTGCCTTCAACCTTGGCTGTCATCTGCAGGCAATCTCAGATTTTAATAAAGCTGGGGAGTGTTTGGTACCTTTAGGTACTATTAGGAGCAACAAGGCTTACACTTTGTACACTGTATAATCACCAGGACCTAGGAAAACACCCAGCTTGTGTTACCACCTTCTCAAGGACAAGCTGGCAAGATCCCAGCTGGGGACCAGCTACTCAGGTCAGAGACACCAGTACACTAAGAGTGTAGCTTTTGGAAATGCTTACAAGTCAAAAAATTAAAGTGAGATTTTGGTGATTCAGTGCTAAAAGTCAACGAATTAAAGTAAGATTTTGATGATTTGTGTTTATGTGCTAAAGTACAGTAATGCACAAAGAGGAGCTGGGTCCTTGGAGAGAGAAATCAGCTTTGACAGTAAGAAGTGTATTCTCCATTTAAGATTTAGAAGTTATGATGGAAAATACAAAAAAGCTGAGGTGAATGCCTACTTGAGAGGATATAGTTTTCCAAGATTAAGTTTTTGGTGGGAATACTGAATTTAAATGTTCCTGCTATCAGTATCTCCCTTTTAGATATACTGCCACTATGAACTTGATTTGAGAAGTGATATGGCTCCTAACTAAATAAGAAGAGTAATCTTTTTTTCTGAAAAATTTCATGCCAGAAATTTTCTGTTCCTTAGGCCAGGTCAAAGAAAGAATCCAGTTTCTGCATACCAGAGGGGCACAAAATTGTCATCTATAGTACATCAAAGGCAAAATATAGAATGATTAACACTGAAAAAAATCACCTGCACTATACCTTAAACTGCCAGTGTAAATGCCCTCAGAATGGCTGAGTTTGATTCTCCATTAGATCTCTCCAAACTCAAATCCAACTGGCTTCCTGTGAGCAGAGATCCTTTACCCCAAATATTATTTTGATCCATGAAGAAACAACACATTGGGTATGAAACACCCTAATGTGTTTTATTACTAAGTGGTTAATAGATAATTGACTTTAAGGCTCAGTATTAGTCTATAGTTGCCTGATATCCCATTGGACAAAAACATTGTGAAAATAAGAGTTTGCATTGCATATTAGAATTTGTTTACTAGCAATAAAGTAAACCTGTTAAAGTTATATTATCCTATATTTAATGTTTTATACATTCAATATGCATTTAATCTTAAATGCTTTATAAAACATAAACCATGGAAAGAGCAAGTTATGTCAATGCCATCACTGATTCTTTTTTATTTTGGATTGAAACAACACAATAATTCAGGAAATGCAGTACCAAACAATGTTGTGTGAAGGACATCTGAATTCCAGGAATACTGCTTGTGAAAAATCCATCCATATCATTTCTGTCAAATTCCTGACTTGATTTGCTGGCTTGAATTTGGGACAGATCACAATGTGATCAAAGAGAGAACAGCTCCATCAATGAACAAGCAGAAGCAGAACTAAGGCTTAAAACCTTCAAGTAAAAATAAAAAAAATAAAAAAAAAAAAAAAAAAAAAAAAAGTTTTAAAAGACACCTTGAAAATGCAGTCCCAGCTGAGTGTCTAAGGTGCATTTTGCTGAGTGGCAGCAAAAGTGGGAGAGGAAGAGACCAAAACAGTGATCTGGAAGATGGTATTTGTGACCTGATACTCTGTTGTTCTTATAACCTTACATAAAGTTACATAAATCTTATATAAAGATTCAGCAGCACTGGGAAATATTAACCAGTTTTCTCAATTTTACATTGCAAGGGGGTAAGCAATCTTATTGCAGAACAGTGGTAGGAAAATGTCAGCCAGGATGAGACCACCACCTGGCTCCCATGCTGGGTGCAAGGAAATTAAAATCTTCCACACTCAGAAATTGAATTCAATTGTGTTGGTGGACTGAAAATGTTTTGTGACAGTGCTGTTTTCGCATTATTGCTAAAGCCCCCTAAAATCTTGAAAATTAAGCAATTTTTAATAACTTCAGAAGAGTAACAAGGACAGCATCACCTCTTAGTAAAGTTACTCAGCCCTTTTCATTCTGTCTCCCAAGGTATCTGGGCTGCTAGTGCTGCAGTGCAATGGCAGGCTGGTTTTTGGTCTGAATCATGTTTCATGTTAACATCAAAATGTTTACATAAATCAGTTTTAATCTTTACTCCTAAAAGAACATAAATTTGGAGGGTAAGATACCTAAAACCAAGAAACTAAATTCATATGCCTGAAAATAGACATGAAGGAACTATTCTGCATTTTATAACTTAAGTTCACACTTAGCACCAGAATATACAGTTTAGCTCTTATGAATAGGAATATGACATGCTTCTGCATAGCAGGATACACCTGTAAACAGTTTGGTATTTTGCCACAATTTGACTTTTCATGAATACTTTTGATACTAAATTTCATGCTCCAAAGAGCAAAAAATTACTTTTTATGGAATAGGTTTTTAAAGCTAATTTTTTGTAGGTGATCTCTGATCCAGATCAGTACATTTATAAGGTCTTTTATTGTTTGCAAGAATATAAACTGATTGATGAACAAGCCAGTCATGTGATGCCAAAAAACTGGAGTAAATGGAAGATAGGAAATACCATGATTTATAACTTGGAAATAATACTTTTCACTTACTATTTTCTCTCAGTGTGCAATACCCTTGAAATCAGAAATATTGATTGCATTTTGCAAGTGAGACTGAAAAATTGGTTTCTTTCTAAGTTGTTCAGGGCTATTACAGGTTCAGAGTAGAGGAGTAATCCATAATCGACATCCTACGGATATGAGTTCTCTGATCAGAGCAGTGTACCTGAGTCAGGTAAGCAGAGTGGGTCAGGTGACTGTGACAGACTTTACCAACAATTCAGAAACCATCAGAGAAATGTGAAATGGCAAGTGAAGGATCATCAATCTCAGGCAAAAAGCCAGATCCACCTACCACTGCTGTAAGAAGATCCCTGAGACCACACCTCTAGAACAGATTGCTCCTCAACCCTACCCCAACGCCTCAGTGCCATGCAGCCAATAACCCATCCTGTGCAGCTAGGAGAAAACCACAGGGTCCAGGTGGTTTGGGGACAATGCTGGATCCGCTTCCAAGCCAAAGAATGGATGGTACTCATAGTCTCAAGATTCTTGATGTAGGACAAAATGAAGCCTAAACTACATCCACAAGAAAACACAGCTACTCTGTATTGGCAGAGCTGAGACTTAACTCACGTGCAAGTATCCACTGGTGCTGCCAGTTGTTTAGTCTTCAGTCACAAAGCTGCTATTGCCAGAACAGGAGGAGCATTACAAGAGTTCTGAAATCTTATGGTGGGAGGTGTCAGGAACCCTTCACCACCCTTAGCTCCCACTCGAAGCTAAAACAACTTTACCACTTTTGAAGAAAATACTGCACAACCTCCTGCCTTTCACAAGACAAAGAACTATATGAAGATAAAAAGGCATTTTCTCTCCAAAACTGGAGCAGGTAGGAAAGAAGCTTTTGCTTATAGCAAAACTTTGCGTTAGTTAACCAGGTTAATGCCAGTTTTCCTTCTCTGCCGCACTGCCAGGTGTTTCATAGGCAACATAGTAGAACATTGTGAGTCTGGGCTGGATATAAGCGTAACTAGTTATGGATATTCCATAAGTCCAGTTGGATACTGCAGGATGAGACGAACATGCACCATACAGTAGCCTGTTAGTACTGCAGGCCATGAGGGAAGGGTAGGGGAGGAAGCATTTTTAAAGGCCTGTGTGTTTTTCCTGCTCCTGAGCCTGGCAGGATCTGAATTCATCTTTGGTGCAATCTCAAATCTCCTCGCAGATTCTTTCACCTTTTTGAGGTTGTTCACAAGTCACAGGATAATAGTTCAAATTAAAACCTTTTTCTGTTTTCTTCCATCTACCTTCTCTAAATAAATCTTCCTCAGACAGACAAAACTCAGACTAGCCCCAAACTATGTGTGACTGGAGCCATAAGGTACTGTCTGCATTGCTTTGCATTGGCAAATATTAAATAGTTCCAGAACAAATGAACTGACAAAAACAGTTAGAAATAAAATAATTTTTTTAAAGCCTAATGAAAATGAAAGTCCTGTCATTCTACCTAGAATGGAAAACAAGGAAGATGATTTGGAGACAGGTAGAAAACAGTGAACAGAGCCAAAACTGTTGCTTCCCAGGCCTTGCAGGCAGACCACAGTCAGAGATGCAAAGAGCTATGATCCAGCTCTTCATTCCCAGCTACTACTCATATAGGATTATAATGTTTGCAAACACAACACAAACTTAGAAACTATGTGGGAAATAAGGTTGGTACTTACACCCAAAAGAAATCACAAGCTTCTCACTGATAGCTCAAGAGCAGAAATAGAAGCAAAATTTCCTATGGATTTGTCATTCGGCTCCAGTTAACAGTATGACAGCATGTTAGTAATGGCTGCTTTGCTCATTTCTGCCAAGGGAATTCCACAATCTGTTCTACATGGGCCTCAGAGTCCTCCAGGTTAATCTAATGCATGATCTCCAGTCTGAAAAGCTTAAATACTCACAGCTCTTCTCCCCAAGAAACAAACATATAATCAAATCTTATGCTTCAGGGAATAAGCTGATGCCTGCAAGCTCGGCAAGGAATACTTCTATTTTATGGCTTTGCACAAATTGTGGGGTTTGCCTTTCCTCTGAAGCATGACGCATTAGCTACTGCTGGATGCAGAATACTAGGCTTAATAAAGCAATGTTCAGAGCTAGCTAGCAGAGTCTGCATTTTATGTTTCTGTCAGCAGCACTCTGGTTTTTGCCTCAGAATTTTGAGGCAAGGGAGAAGTAATAATTGGCAGCACTGTTTGCAGTGGTATGTCTGAGAAAAGATGCCCCAAAAATGACACCCTCTGTAAAGCAAACATGACTGATTATCTGTGGATCATACCTATACTTGGGATCCTTCAGGATCAGAGGGGTGTGCTGCATGTAAATAGAAGCACAGCTTTCATTAAATGAGCAGATCTCAGATGAGCAGATCTGCTGGAGCATTTTATAGCTCTCCCATTACTATTTTATGGGCCAGCAACCTGCTTGTCCTTATAGCACAGGAATAATGCCATTGCTGTTTGGCTTGCAGACATCTGACACAGTACAAGAGAATACAAAAGGCTTTTTTTTTTTTTTCATGAGGTTAGAAATGCAGTTGTAAAAATACCTGGTGCACAGGTGGGGTCTCTGAGTGAGGCAGCCTATCCTTTTTGTCTCACAATTGATGCTCGGAAGATAGCAATTCTGATTCATTTCCTCAAAATTAGGTTTCATTCCACCTTTACCCCTTCTCAATAAATTCTACACTGTGTCAGGACAAAATGTGGAGCCCAGAAAAGGCACTGCAGCTAAATTATCTCAAGCAAGGGAAAAGCCTTGAATATTTTACAAGACTGAGTGGCCCTGCAGATTGTGTTAGTCATAAACAAGCACATTGTGAACTCACATCTGGGTTCTCAGCTTCTAAATATACTGAAACTGCCAAGGCAACAGATGAGATTTCCCCGTCAATAGCCATTGAGCAGACACTTATTCTGTGATCAGTTTTAGACCAAGAAGAAGTAATATGGCCTTGTCACATGTAAAGCTTGCGATTAGAAATAAACAGCCTCCATTTTGTGCCAATCTTCTTAAAGAAGCATGGCCACTTAAGCTGACAGCAACAACAAAAGAGCAGAGAAATGAGCTGACCTGCAGGTTCATGTAATAGTTGAGTAAATAGTGAGGCAGCTTTTTGGTAAAAATTCAGGTTTACTAAAAGAAAACTGCAACTGAGTATGTTCAAACTATCTCTTCAACTGCTTTTCAATTGATTCTCCTTTAAATTCTAAATGTTTGGTGTAGTTAATTAATCTTATAGTTCCCTTTCTGTTGGCATCTTTGGAGGTGGAACTAGGAACAAAACATCTGGAAACTACAGTGAGACTCTCAGGAGATCATCTAATGGTCTTCACTCCCTCTAGGTGGTTACTGAGGAACCTCTGAATCTGCTATTTCAAAGGAGTGATATGGCACCACACCAGACCTCTGCAACAGCCAGAACAGCCATCGGGAACCTTGGATCAGGGAACACTTCATCAGGAAGATGATTACTTTGCATTTCCCCAGTCTAGTTCTTTTATGCATCTGATGCCTCCCATAGCACAGTTGATGCTGGAAGTTGTACAGGACAGGTGAGGTTCCCAAGGCAGACGTGAGCAGCACCAGCCATGGAGCAGCTCTGATACTGGAGTGGGGCTCTGCAACACGCAGGGGAGAGATGTCATAACAGCAAAGAGAAACATCAGAGTAAATTGTCAAAACAGCTGAGAGCAAAATGCACTGGACAATCCAAACCACCTCATAAGAGCAGCATAAGAATAAGAAAACGTGTAAGAATTAAAAAAATACAGCTTCTAATCTTTCAGTTTGTAGTGGGAGAAGAGGAGGAGGAATTAAGACAGCAACATACAGAGGACCAAATGCAGTTTCAATAGTAGGACCCAGGACATGAAAAACAAAACCAAGTGATTTATGGTTCTGATTCCCAAGTGATAAGAATGAACATAATAAAAGTACAACAATAAAACTAGTTAGACAGGAGAACAAATCACCTTGATACCAATTTGTAAAATAAATAACTTTTTCAATAAAAATTGAAACTGGAAAAAAAGTGCATTTTCACACATAGCTCAGAGATCACATAAATGCCAAGTGACATGACAGTTGCTGAAATAAATGCTCTTTTTATGAACAGCAGAGCAGTAAAGCAGGCAAAATAGATGCATAAAATGGGTAAATTTCCAGTGTATTAGTTATTGCTGCCTCTGAGCTGCAGTAAATTACAAACTCATTTTTAACTTTTTTTTGTGTTCATGAATACATTTTTGGGACTGGTTTTCCACCCCTTCTTTCACAATTTCATTTTTCAGAGATTTATATTCTTCTTTAAAGTCTATAAATAAGAAGTATCCAGCTCTCTTCCATGGGAAGGAAGAGAGCTGAAAACTCAGAACAAACTATTTATTATACATTTCTGAACTTTCATTGCATAAATTCTGCTATCTGTGAACACACCGCTTCCATAAAATTTGTTTTTGTCTGGATATTTTTCCCCTTACAAATCCAAAACAAGTTTTAAAAAAAATCATGGACCTATCCACCCTGTGGTTTTCTCCTTCATTTTTGTTTCCTGTTTATAGTACAAAATCACAGTATGTTGTCTTTATTTACTGCTCACTATACCTATAAATAAAGGATGTAAGATTATCCAGACAGAATGGACCAGAGTAAAAAAGATGAAAGATTTATTTGAAATACAAGTTGGATGTTCCCAGCTGAAAGGAGGAAACTAGTCAGTGACTCTGAAAGTGAATAAAGTACTGCAGAGAAAATGTTAAACTCTGACTCTAATTGCATCCTCTACTATCCCTCTCAAAAACAAAACAAAAAACCCACACATTGAAAAAAGAAGATTAAAGTTAAGGACCATTAAGTTCAGACATGTCTGTTTTCATCACTTTGGTGCAAATGTGATGCATCACCTGCTTTGCATCCATGTGGTGTTCATTTTCGCCCTGAGATAAACAAGCATGCAGAGAGGAGAGCAAACAGGAACCAAAGTTTTTCAGTACATTTATGAGTTCATACATACAAGTACAAGGGGGGTTAACTACTTGCTGTGCTTATATGTAATACTGTTTAAAACTGCAACACAGGAACATAAGGATTATAACTAATGTCTGAAATTAATGTCTCAGGTGTAATCCAAAAATGCATGCCAATATCTACTCTTATTTTCAAGTCAAAGCAAGGCACCTAAATCCTGTGACACTCCACTAATGCAGAAGAGCATCTGTCCATTTAACCACCCATATTTAGCTGTTTTACAGAGCAGATTCCTGGTACAGATTCCTTCAACTTTCTTGATTACTGTGGTCTGACAATCATCAAGACGCATTACCTAAACTGCAAAAATCTTTTTTTTTTAAAATTAATTTCTCAATCACACCATTCAAGATTTATCCAGATCAGATTGATGTACTCAAGCCCTATTTAATCTAGATGCCTGACTAATGTGTAGTTCTGTGACTTTAGCATCAAATTCAAAACAGGCATTCCAAATTATCCAGCAACAGAAAATAAGCTCAGCACAGTTAAAAACACCCTGCTAATTTTCATTAAAAATCTCACTCACATTGGCACAAAATTAATCAAGTAAAATAAGAAATATGTCAAACTTCAAGGTTTCAGGCTTTTTCCTCCCCAGCCACCATCCTCCACTCTTTTTCTACCTTTAATGATCATTAAATCTGAAAAGTGTGCTGACAGTCGTCTACCCATGGAGCTGATAGAGCTGAAAAGGAGAAGAGCAAGGTCTAAGAACATTTTTAATTGAAGAGTCACCAGGCACTCTTTGATGAGCTCTGCATTGAACACACATCCAAAGGCACCCCAGTCCAGATAGCCAGTGAAGGACAACTGATTACTTGTCTTTTTTTTTTCCTGGCCGTAGAGCACAAACAAAGAGTTGACAATAGAGCCAGGCTGGTATCAGTTTTCAGTCACTGAGGATTCAGGCTATAGCCTATTAAGGACAAACAGTGGGCTCTATTACTCACACAATTTTGCTGCTTAGCAGTTTGAGGTTTTTCTTGCTTACTCATTCCTCTAATTCTCATTGTAGTTTGCTATGAATAAGAAATCATTTAGGAAAGCCCATCTAGGAAACTGGGGGCTTTACTTGGGTATTATTTAGGCTGCACTTTCAAATTTCACAAATTTATTTCTGTCTTTTTAAATGGGAAATAAACAGTATCACTGACTGAGATGAATGACAAGAAGACCAAACCATTTTTCTTTGTTATGTGACTCAAAAAAGTAATGTTTAATTTTCTCCTGACAGCTATGAATCACAAAATTTTTTAAGAAATATGACTGTCAATCACAAGATAAGCTAGATGTAGGAATCTACAGATCCAGTAAAGTTGATTCCCAGAAGATTTAAATTCATTATAGCCTTAAAATAGCATTAGAATCTAATTTTTTGTAAATATTTTTCCCCTGGACCAGATGACTGTTGCCTCCTGTATTATTTGAAGAAAATTTATGGGAAATTAAAACTGCCTTCAATCTCATTGCTTTCAATGATTTTTTTCCATGTTTTAGTCTTTTAATTAGCTGTCGTTAGCCATATCATGCAGTTCATTCCTCCCTTCTCAAATCTTGAAACTATACAGCAAAGCAGTTATTTGATTGGTAGCATTGTAAAATTCATGATCTGGGATGTACTAATAATGTCTCTCAGGTCATCATTATCAGGATTTAAAAGTATCATAAGCTCTTAAAGGTAATTCCACTGGAGAAAAAAATACAATCATTAAAAGAAATGTTTGTATGTAAAATGACATCTCCATTCCCACTGAAATTCCTGCGCCTTAGACAATGGAAAATACTGGCAATATAGGAGAAATTCACAAGATCTGTCTCCGTTATCTATTCTCGCCATATTTAAAATAATTAAATGTCTTAGATATTTCATCTACAGTGAAAGATAAGAAATAGAGAAGAAACTTTAAAAGTTAAAGATTCTCCTTCAAGGATGCCTAATCAAAGTCCAGACTAAGATATGTGGATCTGTCATTTCAGAAAAATATTCAAAATATACTTCCTTAAAAGTTTCAAACTTTATTAATTCAGTACTGAGGGATAATAGATGAACAGAACATAAGAGCTTTTCATGACAATTGCAAGATATCAGTTGGGAATAGCATATGTTGTTCAGAAATTGGATGTTCTTTAGGAGAGGAGGCATCTTTAGACATAATTTTATCTGATACTATGAAGACTTTCTAACCCAAAGTTATAAATTGAATCAAAATGGCAAGATAGAGCAATTTCAGTACTTCTTGAATAATCTTTTCAAAACCATGTTCTATTTGGTGTGATGCAACCTATTAAAAAAAAAAAAAAAAAAGAAAGAAAGAAAGAAAAAATGAAAGAGGAAAAGGAGCAAGAAAAGACTGGGTTAAGAGACGAAAAATAATTTTGTTCAATTTCCAGAATCTGATTCAATGAAAATAGCAAATTAGATCATCCCATCCCAGCATGGTTCCTTATTAGTTGGAACTGCAGTGTCCCTGTGAACACTATATAGGGAAGCAGAGAAAGGCTATCCATCATAACAGTGAAGAAAGACTATGGTAGTCATTGAATGATTATTGCAAAATACCTGATTCCTATGCATTGCACAAAATCAGACATCACTCCCTTTTTGTTTTTCTTCATTACTGGATAGAGACCTGCATATAACTCCAATTAGCTCTTATTTTACACTTTTAAGATAATGTTGTCCCATGTCATCCAAAAGTAAACTAGATAAGGTGTATACTTCAGAGTTGGTTTGCCACCCAAACCAGGTCTAACCAGAACACTGGCTTATTGCAGTGTACTCTATGCTGGGATGAAGGTTGTCCTGAAAGTGTGTGAGGGAGTGGAAGTAATTTGGTTTCCTTCTCATTCCTTCTGCACACTTGAAGTGTCAATCACAAAAGCAGATGTAAAGAATGAATGAATAAAGAAGAATAAATTCAATTTATTCAGTTTTATTCAGGCTTTTCATTTTTTTTTACTTATTTATAATGTTAGTATGAGTTTCTTAAGTAATTTCTCCCTGGTTTATTTTAGAAATAAAGATCTGCAATTTTAAAGGCTAGACAACTGGGAAAATGAGATAATAAGAATGAAAGAATGAGAAATAAGCCCTTCCTCGGCTGAATGATTACAGTTGTGTTTTGACATGACTTTGCTAGCAACTAATGATTTTTAATGAAAGGCTTTTGGAAAAATATTAAAGAGTGAACACCCTCCAGTAGGAGACACTTGAAATCATAAAACACATTCTGTAGGTCCTCATACAGGCATGAAAACAAAGGCACATAATGCAATAGTTGACATTCCACTATTTGCAGAAAAAAACTGACCATGGTGTTTTTCTTCTACTGTTTCATCTGTTGGAGGAATCCAAAATGTGACAGTAAATACCACACAAATCTTAAATTACTTGAATAAAGGAGTCCAATTTTCATATCTAAAACAGATGCTCAGGAGGAATCTTAACCAGAATGGTTTTGCAGGGGTCAGCTCCTATAAGGGTTTTTTGCAGCAGTTGTGACTTCTCATTGATGGTGGAAGAAAGAACAATTGTTACACGTGCCCTTCAAGGAAGACATGACAGGCTAATTTAGCAACAGTTTCAAGGGAAGAGAAAAACAGCTGACAGCCATTGATCACTACTACAAGAGAAACTAAATTAGACATTCTGAGAAGCAGAGAATATGGGCAGGGAACAAGAAGAGCAAGAGACTGACAGGTTGATTTGCTTTAGGCCAATTTTCAGACAGGGTTGGCAAGTGTAATGAGGTAAGCAAACAGTTTCTGCAGAAGCTTGACCATTGAAAGATCTACAGTTCAGCTTGTCCCAGGGATATTGACATGAAGATATGAAAGATCCCCTAATTATTCATCAACTAGTGGCCATGATCATGTGTGGCATGAAATAAAAACAAGGAGATCACTTCCCAGTTATTGTCATGGGTAAAAGCTATTCAGCTTGGCAATTTAGTTTATTCTACTGCTGAGTTATGTAAATATTGAAATATTTATTCAGATATCGGCAGGAGGGGAAACATCAAAAAATTTTAAAACCAATAAAACACTCAAGGAAAACACACCCCTCCTCCTTTCCCAGGCTGAAGGTGACTCCTCTCTTTCCGCCTGTTATGGTTGCAGGTAACACTCAGTCATCTCAATAAAGCAACAAAAGGTGCTAGGGGCTGAGGTCAGGTTACAGCAGATTATCTCCATTGCTGCCCCTCCGTGGGCTACAGTGCCCTCAACAATATCTAGACAAGCTGGTTGCATCTCAGTGGACCATATGAACAAGGAGATATTTTCACAAGGCTTGTTTTTTGTGGGCTTTTTGGTGGGGTTTGGGGTTGGTTTGGTTTTTGGGGAGTTGGGTTTTTTCTTGGTTTGGGTTTTTGGTTGGGTTTTTTTGTTTGTTTTGGGGGTTCTTTTTGCAAATGGGGAAGAGAGTTTTGTGGATTTGGGGTTTTTTTGGTGGTGGGGTGGAGTTTTGGCGAGGGTTTGATTTGTATTTTGTTTGTTTGTTTGCTTGCTTTGGATAGATGTTCTTTCCTGATGCAAGTTTTTCTTAAAGAACTGAAAAGTCTCAGCCTACCTAGGTTTCATGGAGTAAGTCATGTTATGTTTCATTTTAAAGCTCCATAATATGTGTGGCATGTTATTAACTCCCTTCCTACCACCCTCATCATCACCCTTGAAATTATAAAAATGCATTTCAAGGGCAGGTCATTTTTAAAAATGTCAAGAATTGTCCAACCATTACAGTGGGTTGTCAGGTCTCTTTATTCCTAAATAACAAGTGATGAAAATTAAAGAAGAAACTGCCTCTATCTTCAATTAAAAGACCTTGAATCAGAATTACAGTCTGGAGATAGAATTTTCCTAATGCATGTGAGTGAAAAAAATGACAAGAAGTTCTGATTTTCCTGACAATTTTAAGGTCTTGAGAAAAAAAGCTCAAGGTTCTGAAAGCAAATAATTGATGTTAAAATACTTTAAACCACTTAGAAACCATCCATGTTGAATCTGCATTCTACTCACAGTGGAGAAAACTGCAAAAAAAAGGTTTGCAGAAATGAAGACAGGACAAATTTGATACTAAATGAGAAGCCTTTTTAGAGGATTTCAGATCTATTGTTAAATTTTTGGCTAATCATTTGTACATGGATTTCTGTGTGAAATCTGTGCATATGGCCTGGTATCTCATTTGCACACATAGCACCAAGTAATAAGTGTACATATATCCTCCCATGAAGAAATATAAACTAAATGGCACAAAGTCATTTAAAATTCAAAGCTTAACTTTTACAATATTTGTAATATCAACCAGCAGATACAGAAGTTCTCAGATGTTTTGCTGGCTTCATCACTGAACGTTTATATCACACCCATTCAACACATGCATTTCTCTGAGTACAAAATAGTAACTCAGTCTCAAGCAGAGGTTTGAAGACATGCTTAAGACTACAGTTTAATTTGTCTTGTTCAAGTAAGATCCTATTTTGAAAATTTATTAGGAAAGTTTGCCTATTCCACTGGACATTACTACTTTTCAACACCTGGATGACCTTGGAGTGCAGGGAATAACTAAAATGAGGGAACACTTCGTGGGACACTTCCACATATTTTATTCGGTGCAGCAGAAGAAATACAGGACTTTGTGAGTAATTCTGGCACCTTTCACTACAGCATTTACTGAATGTCCTCAGTTCCAGTGAAATACTAAGGAATGAATCAAGATGGATCATTACTTGGGAAGGACACAAGAGAAATGGAAAGGGTTTATATCCAGGTCTAAATGTTTTGGATGAACATCTTCCTAATCCACCCATCTTCTCCTAATCCACCCATCTCAAAAAGTCTCTAACATCTCTGTCTTCCTGACTGTTTTTCTCTCTGCATTAAATAAGAGCAGAAATCCTTCTCGAAGATGCAAAGATTGAGAGTGAAATCATAGATCCTTTCAAATTCACAACAGAACTCCAATAGATATAGCACAGCAATAGGATATTTTACTAAGGCTGCATACAAAACATAGAACATAAGTAAGTAAAATTGTGAGAGCCATGAATTTGCCCTATCTGCACCCTATCAATCCTCCCAATCCCTTTTCCTTCACAAATTAAAAAAAAAAAAAAAAAATTCTACTTCACATCATCCTCAAAGAATTTATGTTTTATAGTCTTGTTTCATTTTATAGAAAAAAAACAATTTCATAGAAGATAAAGGCATTTTCAATTTGAAACTGTCTCAAAATGAAAAGTTAATCTTTTTAATTTAGAAAACAAGGAAAATATTTTTCACTTTTTTTAACCTTAACTGCGTTACTCATTTTAAGTTTTTCTATTTACCAACTTTGCTCTAATGCATGTGTGCTCCTTCACTACACTTCATTACTAATTAATTTACTATCTGCAATTCATCCACTCCTATCAATTTTTCTCTTTTCTCAGACAATTGCCTAACAAATAAAAATATTGTCTTCTATGTCTTCAAGTATATAAATATGTCTACTAAGCAGCAGTTGATCCATTTTTGTATATTCTAAATAAAACTGAAAAAGCTCTGGTGCAGATCTCAATGGCAACTAACATTTCATGCTTTAAGTAACAATCCCTCCCCTGTCACAGCTTTCACCTTAGCTCTTGATTATGATTTTCTATTCCTATGATTGAGTTCATAGAAATGTATACTTCCAACTCCCATATCAACAGCTCTTCTAAAAACATGCTTATTGAATATGTTAACAAGTGGCAAATATAGAACAGAAGTTCTACTGTTCTAAGAAATATCCAGCCAGAAACAGTTTTCCTCAAAGTACACAAACTAGTAATAACTGAGAAAGTATAAATTTCCCAAGCCAGGTAATTTTCGAATTGTATGAAATCAACTATTTGCTACAATGACTCCTGAAGCTTTACGAAAAATTACTCTACATGTTATTAACATCCAATCTGCCATAAAAAGTTCTCATTAAAATTCTATATTTCTTTCTGTGATACATTCTAGCATAAAGTGATGCATTTTTCCATTGACAAAACATAATATTTATGTAAATAGAGCTAATGGTTGCATGGTACCATAATTCTACTACGCACATTGATTACACAGCTATATAAACAAGCACATTTATCTAGATTAAACATCAAGGGTTCAGGAGCTGGCCAACTTTAGGTTGTTAAGTCATTAGCATCCTTCTCTGAGAGGATGATTTTTTAAAACAGCACACAAGTGTCAGGATATAATATAACAATTTAGCAATTTTTTTTAACAATCTTTATTACTGATCAGCAAAATGCTGTATAAGTATTCTGTAATTAATTAAAGTAGCTTCATTCTCTGAAATGTATGGTAGCTGTTCAAACAATGGGATTTGTATAAGGAGAAACTTTAGGTTTGCCAGCACACATTTTTATAATCTCTTTCCTCACTTATCTTTCTCCTGCAGTAAATTCAGATTATATTCTCCTTCTTCTCTTTCTTGCCTTCTATTTCCCCCCAAATAAAGTAATATTAATTTACCACAAAAGAGTAAATCATGAGGAATGACCAAGCTATTTTTACTATTTGGCTATCTGCCAGATGAAATTGATTAAAGATTGGGGCCACAGTACTTCTATTCATTTCATAGGGCATTGGCCCTAGGCAGTTTTATAATCTGGGCCAAGTAATTTTTCATGTATAGGGTAAGTTTACATTAAGAAAATCAGGACAGGTTAGTTGTGTTCAATTTAGAGACACAATTGATGCTGGATGCTGAAGAAAGGCCTTTTACAAGGATGGCCTTTTGGTAAGACACAGAAATGGTCAGCAAGGAACCTCAATATGTAAAATTAGCCAGTGTCCAGTTTTAGAAGGTGCTGGTGCTCATCTCCTCATCCAGCTCATCTGAGTGATGCCATTCAGCATCAGTCCAACTGGTGTTTGACAAGGAGCTATAGACTAATGGACCAAAAGAGACACTGCTCACAGTAGTCAGTCTCCTGACATCAAAATGTTCATCAAAATGTTCTTAATCAAGGGTACTTAAAATGAATTTAGTTGAGTCACTGTTTAAACTGGCCAAACCCTTTTTCCTGCTGAGATAAATGCCATCTGTATTCACTTGTGGACTGTGCAGGCCTACAGCAGTGTAGCACAGCACAATCTAGTCTTTAGCATGACACTTTAGTTTGGAGATTAGTGGAACCCATGCACTCTGACTCCACTCATAAGTCCTCTGATTCTACAGCAGAGGCACAGTAGTTTCCTGTCCTCAGCATGTGCAACCTGTTTAATATTGGTCAGCACATTCTCCTGCCTCTGTGAGACATACCTGCCTATCTCTTGCCATTCCTTTAAAAAAACCCAAAAAAATACCACCCCCCCAAAAAAAAATAACAACCCAGACTTATTCTCCTGAAAATGTTGGGAATGGGGTGACATGAGCATTTAGCTGTCATGTAGAATATAACAAAAAGCAGTGATGACCATGTGTGAGTGTGCAAAGAGGAAACAGCAGTGGATTGTGTTGAGAAAGGGACAAGGTGGCCCACATTCAATCTTTCTGACACACAATGACTTTAATTACAGTTTCACAAACAGTGGTCCATTTTAACAAGTCAGGAGTTGTCAGCAGCAGTCTCAAAAATGATAGCTGGTAATTAAAACTTTATTTTCCACTTTACCCTATGTTTTATAGGCTGACGTGGGTCTCAGAAAAAGTTTAAGGAATCCGAACCTGCTGTTGCTTTCACACAGCTCCTGTGGAAACCTGTAGGCTTGTACACCACAAAGTGTACAAGTAGTACACTTCTAATGTCACACTCACACAAAATAGTAACATCTCTCTTACCTCTAGTTGGAACTGAATATCTCTAAACCATTATATAAGTAGGCTCAGATCTGTACAACTTTATAGTTGTGAATAGCCCAATGAGAGGAACTAGCAGATAAGAAAATGCTTCATCAAAAGGATGCACCTTTTACTGTCCTCCTGAGACAACATTACTTAGCTCTGGAAGGTCTTTTTAGCACCAAATTATGGACAAATTTTACATAATAGATACATATTATAGTACAGGTGTAGCCCTTCTAATTCATTTCACTGTAACTGGAATCTACTCCATGTTCAAAGATGTTGAATTGCAAGTTTGAATTCAGAATCCTATTAAAAATAACTTTAGCTCATACCTGTATGAGTCCTTGTCATCCTTCCAATTAACACATTTTTTTTGGTTCTGTTGTGGAATAAGTCGGCCAGCCAACAGGGATGACAATCCCCAAAGGCAAATGCAGGAAGCCAAAGTGCTCCAACAAAAGTAAGGTCATAAAAACCTCATCTTCCCTGTCCTGAAGATTGTTTTTCAGTCAGTTCTTTGACTACTTTGAGCAGAGTACAGACATATACAGATCATGAAAGAGATATGTCTTTGGTTCCATGACATCAAGTTTTAAGTTTGTGTGACATGTTTGAAATTACATGCAGAAGTCTTCATGGGACATCAATTCAAAAACAGGAGTATTCATAATTCCCATACCAGATAGCATTCTTCCAAATAGAAAATTCATACCTCGTGGATTATGATGAAATGCCACACAGAGTGTAGGATTCCTGAGTTTCTGTGTCCCAGGACATGTCTTTTTCCACATGGAAATATTTTTGGAAAAACTTGAGGACTCTGGCTTTTCCTGCCACCGTGCTGTACAGATGGACAGAGCAGCGGGATGCCACAACTCTCAGGCATGTCCAGTGCAGACTGTCACAGTACAGCAGGCACACCAAGCCGTGCCCCTGGAGCCATGGCAACAAACATGGTGTCCCCTGAGGACATGGCAACAAATGTGGCGTCCCCTGGGGCCATGGCAACAAACACGGTGTCCCCTGAGGCCATGGCAACAAACATGGCATCCTCTGAGGCCATGGCAACAAACGCGACATCCCCTGGGGCCATGGCAACAAACACGGTGTCCCCTGGGGCCGTGGCAACAAACATGGCGCACATAGGGCCAGGGCCCGGGCTCTGTGTGTGAGGCTACAGCTATGTGTGCGTGGCCATGCCGTTGTTCCATCCTGTTATGTCATCATGGGGCGTGGTTTCAGGGGCAGTGATGCACTCTGGAAGCGGCACCATTTTGCTCTGTTTCTTCCTCAAGGAAGTTTCTGGGAGCAGCCCTGTGGACTCGGTTCTCCCTCCACCGTCCATCCATTCCCATCCCCTCAAGTCCTTTGAGAGAGCACAGCTGAGTTGTGGATGCTGCTCTGAAGCAGCAAACCAAGTTGAAAGGAGCCAAGCCCAAGCCAAGAGGCAGGGCTGAATTTAGCCAAATACTGCCAACCATATCTGAGCCCAGCTGTCCAGGGGCAGGCAGGGCAGTGTGGACACTGTGGATTATGGGGGGGTTGTCAGTCACTCTTTCCTGTTTTCTTTGGCTCAGCAACAGGGAGAGCCAGCCACAAAAAATATCATCATGACTGCATGACCCTAGCGGTCATGCAGAACTAAGTCAAGATTTGAACACCTTTTTTGTGTAAAACACCTTCACTTTTCATGTTTCTGTTATTAATATCATTGTTATTGTGCATTTCTCATTCCATTGGTATTTGCTTCCATCACCTTTGCCTTTGTCCCTTTCGAACTAGAGAGGGGCAGATGAAGGCGACAGGCTTATTTTGGGTTTAATTCCCATCTGGTGTTAAACCAGTACATATAGTATTTAAAAAATGCCAGGAAGCAGAATTGTGTCCAGGAAAAAGTGATATAACTAAGGAATATGACACAAGAGAAGCTTTCACAGGGAGCATTTTGAGTGAAATAAGTAACATTCAACTCAGCTGAGATGCAGGTAATCTTAAACTGGATGCAGCCAAATACTGTAAGCATATTCCTTGACTCCATCAGTAGTGTCTAGCCTTTGAAATTGATTTCTTGTCAGTAGACTGATTTTTATACCAATTTCAGGTGCTTTTTTATAAGTAATATTACTACTATTATAACACTTTGGTTTTACAGATGGATTGTATAGGCTGTCTACAATTTAGAATGTGCAAAACTGAGCTGGAGGAATTTTTCTGAAAGGGTTTAATGGCTGTCGGCAGGTGAGTCATTGATCTTGAATGAGCACAGGTTTTCTTCAGCCTAACAAGTGTCTGTGTACAATCCCCAGACATCCCTTGATACAGTAGTTAAGTGAAGGCAGTGGGAAGTCTCAAGTCAACAAATTCCATCTAAGTCTAGGCCACCTTAAATGAAATTAACTGGAATTGTGCTTTAGTAATTTGGTATTGCCTATGGAAAAGATGGCAAAACACCAGTTCCTGTTCCTTCAGAAGAGCAGAGAGCTGGTCCTACTCTCTGTGTCAAGTGATCCAACATTCATTGATTTGATACCAACAACCCTGACTTGAAAGTATCTACCAGAAGTGGGATGAAGTGGTTTCCTGGTTATAGTGCTGTGCTGCTGTTCTTGACAAAAAAAAAAAAAAAAAAGCAGTTGAGAGTGAAAAAATGGTCATGAGGCTGTCCCTGAGAAGGCAAGGATACATGCAGCCATACAGAGAATATGGCAACAGGACAATCAGTGCAGCATCACAGGATGGGAGCACTACTGCTACAGCAGTCTGGAAAATGTTCAGCTCCCTGATAACTGCAACCCTGAAAGGAGCAGCGCAGAACATACAAAAGACAACTTGTGCAAGAGTAAACAGCTTCCATTGCATTCAGAAATCCGTGCAGTCTTTTAAACAGGAACTGATTGTGGCAGAGAATTACCTGACTCAGATCAGTTTACCTTTGAACAGAAATAATTCATCATGGTCCTGTGTATTGGTCAAAAGATAAGGATTTAGGACACTTATAGGAAAAAACAAAAAACCAGAAAAGACCAAACCCTGCTCCCCACCCCCCCCCAAAAAATAAGCTGAAAAGAAAACAAAATGAAAAACCAAAAACAGCAATAAAAAGACCCACATCAAACCTGCTGCAAGTGTTCTTGTTTGGATAATATAGAAAACGCAAGAACCAGGAAAAACAGATATTCATCTCTATTGTTCTGTTAATTAAAAAAGCAAGCAGAAAATCCAGAGAAGGGCTGTACTGCTGAGATTGTATTAACAGAAAGTAAAAAACAAAGCTACAAATGTACATTTAATAGCCACCTAAATGCCTGGAGAACACATAAAACACAATATAAAGGGTATAATATATTTTTAAAAGATACTATACTGTAGCTGGCAAATACTGGTCTAGCAGGGTTTAGTTCATCACTGAAGACACTGGAGATGTGAGCAGTATTTGAGTCCCTCATACCTGAACAGATGTGTGTGGGAACTGACTCTTGGGAAATAACTAGCCTGTCAGACTCTAAATTTGCATGGGAAATTGAAACACAGCTCAGACAGAAGATTATTTTTGTGCTAAGTGAGAGGCAGAAGGAAACTTGTCAGATTAACCTCCTGGATGGGACATGTAACAGACAGATTGAGGACCAAATCCTTGAACTAGGCACCACAACAGCTAGTTCTGATCCTCTACATGCTTAGCATTCAGGTCATCCACATCCAGGGCAAATGCTGTAGATTATGAAGCAGGAACAGTCCTGGGACAGGATAAAAAGAACATTAGAGACTTTGATGGATAAACCCTCCTCATCCTGGACAGCCTTATACATCACTGTACACAGATGCAGATTTATTGAAGGTCAAGGAGAAATTTGTATTGAAAACTTCACATAAGAACAACATGGCATTGAAGTGACCTAGTTTAGTTTTCCTCAAACAGGATCCTAGCTTATGCACAACAAAACCTCTCTGCAAACAAGCCAAGAAATAGTAGGAGATCTGAAACAAAACACCTATGTGGATTCAATCAGTGCTGTTTGCATTGATTTCCTGTGATCCCTGATATATACCTGTTGTCTGTCAGGAGGTTTGCATGTGAGGTGTCCAAAGCTGCTAGTTCTCACCTTGGCATCAATGGAGTTAAGGTCAAAACAAGCCTGGCACAAACAAACTAGTGATGGGGGGAGAAAAAACTGCCATTTTTAAACATAGTGAGTACAGATTGTCACTCAGGAGTCATCAAAACTGGTTTAGATGGTTGCTCAGTTAAGTGACCAGCAGACAAACATTGTGTGAGCTAGACTTATCACCCAGAAAGCCTCTGAGCCATAGGGGACATGACATACTGAATGCTGTAGTTACTCTTCAAGACAGTCAGAAAATGTTGGCTGAAAACAGCTGTTGTGCTGTGAGATATTTAGACAAAATCACACATGGAGAAAGCACCACTTATGTGAGCTCCAGAAAAAAAAACCAACAAACCTCTGTACTCAAATTCAGCAAGTGCCCTTGTGCATTTCTTTAAAATTTGTTTTCTGCTCTTGCCTTAGTACTTCCTGTATGCAGCATCTTTCAGCTTCCACCACCTTCATCTTTTATCTAGGAAGGAAAATGTCATTCTAAACCATTTGGACTCAAAGTAGCTGCCAATGTTGCTGGTTTCAAAAAGTATAATGATTTTCATTATGTTTAAGTGGAACTACTTCCTGAGAAAGAAATGAGGCATCTCACAGTGGGCACCTGGCACATCTGAGTTGTAGCATCTGCACTTCAGGCTTATAGCAGGGAGAGGGAAGTTTACTTTTCAGGAGTGGAGAGGACATGTATTCAATACCATTGCTGCTAGGGCTCTACCAAGCCTAATGTGGTGGTCAGGCTCCTTGCTGTGTTTCCTTGCTTAGCCAGGGTTTCCCAGCTGAGGGACTCACAATGCACTACTGCAGATACAACTCTATCATGTTTAAATGCTGTAGATGAAGCAGAAACTTCAAATAATCACTCTCATTTGAAAAAACAAATTTCCAAAGCTCAAATATGTTCTTTCACTTTAAACCTGGCTATTTGATGATCTTCTACCTTAAACAACTTCTGCAGATTGAAAGTCATGATTCAATGGCTTTTTTATCAGCAGCCTTATTTTTGGAATCTAATTTTCTGGAATAGTCAGCCTTCAAGACATTTTCAGTGAATCCTAGTGACTGAGCAGCTGCAGATTTTCTTTATGACACCAATCCTTCATCATGTCAAATCTTACCTAGAAACTGAGGCTGTTCTAAGGATCACATATTCTTTTTTGTTGTTGTTTCGTTTGGGTTTTTACAACAAGTCTTTTGCCTTTCCCACTCTGCCATGTTTTCCTGGACTCATCCCAGCAATAAAGTGGCAGTGCATCACATGGATCCCTCTTGCCCAGATCATCTCCACCCCAGCTGCTGTGGTTGTGACTCTGACAGCACACCGCTCCATTTTCCGGGGCTGTTCTGATGACAGGTTTGTCAGTTATCTTAACAAAGAGCCCCCAGTCACACAGATCTTCCTCTTTTGGATGGTGTGCATCTTCAGTCCTTTCCCTTCTGCTCTGCCTTCTGTCTGCAGATCCTTTTCCCTTCTGCTCCCATCATTTCACACAGCCTTCTGCACACTGGCCTCATTTTCCCTCAGACTCCTCTCTCTCTACTCTTTCTTGTGTATTGGGGTTGGGCTTGTCTTTGGTGGGAGATTTTTTTTTAAAATTTATTAATATGTGTTCTTCTCTTCCTTTCCACTGTAATATTTTCTGTGATTCTTCAACAAATCTTTTTGTTAGCTGTTGCTTTCTCTTTCTTCCCTTATCACAGCATTTCCCTCACTTCCCACCAAGAAACCTGTCTCCCACAGAAAAGTTCCAACTTGTGGTAGCACTCTCTGAGTTATGATTTAGATAGCCCAGGCACTGATATTTATTTTAAAGTGCATTTCAATTAATTCCGTTTAATAGCTGTTGAGCTAGGATTAATCATTAGTCGCTTGTATACATCTGTTAAATATCCAGCAATGTACATTAGAATATTCAGATTTCTGGTGTCCTGGTGTCCCAGGACAATACTAGCTTACAGATTGAAGCATTCTTGCACACTGCTACAAGGTTGCATCATCAAGCCTTTGTTGGAGATGAGAATGTTCATGCCTCAGTACTGAGCTTCATTTCACAATGGGCCAAATCTTTCTAGTTATTTTCTTGGTACCTGCATGTCAATGTTTTCAGGAAGACCACTTCACATTCCAGCACAAATCCAAATGCAATTCAACATTTTGCATTCCAGAAAAACAGTTTAACATTTGACACCATGATATGCATCAATAAACTCTAAAAGTAATATGAATTTTCTCCACTTTCCCTTTCTATCTTGCAATGGTGAAATTGTATTCTCTGTTTCTAAGGAAAAATCACAGCTGAAAATTTGGCCAAATATCCACAGATTTGATGCTGCATTTTGCCCAAAATTAGTGAAAATATAATTATGCCAATTCAAAACCATAAGATTATAAATGTTTCTCTATTTTCTTTTGAAAATAACTCTCTAATTTCACGCAGAAATAACTTAAATGATACTGTCGTTTAGAGAAAACATTTGTATTTCTTAGAATAAGAAAATAGATCAATAGTCCATCATAAACCACTCTAATTTTGAACAAGACCAGCAAGAAAATTCTGCAGTGCATCAGTAGGAAAAGGGGAAAATCCTCTTCAGCAAGATAAGAGACATGCTTGACTGCTGTTGCTGTCCAGAAACTTGGGAACAGCTGAGCATGCATAGAAGCCTTTTCCTGCAGCCCTCTTTATGAAACCAGAGACATCTGTAAGCAGACAGCTCCTTCTCCAGCTTCTCAGACAGACAGTGCACCTTCATCTGCCTGCACTGGTTCATTTCTGCTGACTTCAACAGTGGTTAGCTGAGATACCTCCAGGCATCTGAGACCCCTGTGTTGCTTAAGTGACTTTCTCAGAGGTACATGGCATAGCTCTCATTGATAACAGAGGCATCTAATGTGTGAACAACTCATGGGGCAGTTTCCTAATATTCCAGATTATCAATTTTGCCTCATCAGCCATCACAGGAGCCTTACTCTTGGGGGAATACACTTCTGGCAACTTGGAAACCAACCTCCTTAAGAATCAGCTTTAACCATTGAAAGTGTCTGTGCTGTCCAGTTATTTTGTCCTTTGGTGAAAAGAAAGAGAAACAAAACAAAGTAGGGAAGGGATTTCAGGCAAAGAACAACTTTTAGGATAGGTTAAGTAGGGCCAAGGAACACATAGAGCTTAATAGGGTCAGTCCTGAGAGATGCTGGATGAGGATAACATGGGAAGAGATTGGTTTGCACCTAGATGAAGGATAAGGGAAAGATAGAGATACACTTGATTATAAATGGAACCAAATTAAAAATGGAAATCAAATACAGAACTCAGTAAAAATTCTGTCTCAGCTTTGTTTCCTAGAACTTAACATATTAAACAATGTGACAGATTCTTATCAGCTTCGTGAATCTGTCTTGTGGAGTTCACACTAGTGCTTACAATGCAATTGCTATTTCAGAGTCAGCTTGTATTTTCCTCACTAACCAAAGTAATTCTCAGCAACAACCTATCCATGATAAAATATCAAGTCTCTATTTTCTTTTCGAAATAACAAACCAGGTTATTGTTCCTATTCTGCATAAGAGGTCAGCTTCTTTATAGAAACACATCACCAATGCTACTTATCTAGGGCTTCTTTTATGTTCCTTTGTACCTTTTGCAAAATTGAAACATCTAGTATAGTCAACAGAGTACGTAGAGAATACTGGCACAGTTCTTCACCAGAGAAGAGAGGAATGGTCCTCGTGCCACATAGTTCATATACCCCAAAACAAACCACGTGGTTTTCAATGTTAGATTTGGTTAGATATGTTGATACCTCTTTAATATCATCCATAACATATGATCGTCTCATCAGAATTAAAATGTTCTAGTGGCATGGGAACTTCCAAGAAAGGTTAACTTTGGAACAGATTCTCCTTCCACAGAGGTGAGACAGGAATCCCTGTAAGTCTGATGAGTCCTGTAGATATTCTGCTACAACCTTTATTAATTATGCACTTAAAAAAAGCCATGACATCTGCAGCAATTCAATTTCAGTCAAAATGGGGTAGGTAGTTTCAAGATGATGAAAAGTCAGAGTTGACTTTACATCTACTTGACTTTACTCTTCTGCAATTCTGATTTAGACCTGTGGCTAAAAACATAACCAGACTTTGTCTTGCTTTCTACGTAGAAACAAACTATGTCAGAATTTTATGCTCACTTACTGAGCATTGACAGTTTCATCAGTTTGTGTGTTCTCTAGAAAAGAACAGTTTCTCAAGAATCTGTTGTTGGATGGAGGCAAAAAGTTACTTTTCCTGAACCAAAACAATTATAAAAGATTTAGAAAGAAAGTCCTGGTGTTCTCAGCAACGACATTGGCTAAGAGGACTAACCCAGTTCATTTCATTTTTCTGTGGTTGTCTGATGGTGCAGGGGATGAACTCTTCAAAGAGGACCTCACAGAGAAAATAATCTGAGTTCATACATAAATGAAAGAGGGAAATTCTCTTCATATTAGACAGTTCTGCAAGAATGCCACTAATAAATCTAACTTCATTTAATATCATGTATCATGACAGCAAAAAAAAGAATAAATGATACCTTTTACTGACTTTTTAGTTACCCTTGAAGATTCAAGCAACAGTGATGTAGCTTTTATTTATTTTTGTGTCTAATGACATTAATTCAAGATTTATTTTAATAACAAAAATGTGTTAAAAAGCAACAAGAAAATAGAGTAATTACTTTTGGAAGACGTGTTAGAGTTCAGGATGTATTCATGGAGAATAGAAAGATTTTTTTAAAATGCAGAATTATGGTAATTGTGTCTTATTACCTGGTGTGTATTGTGCATGGTGAGTTATCAATGCTTAAAAATGTGGATTGCCTGGAGCAGCCCTCATTACAAGAGTAAAACTAATCATGAAGATATAGCTACAAATCACAGCAGAGACATACATATCATCTCAAGAGTCTGAAAAATTGTGAGATACACTTCTTTATCATTCTTTCAAAAGAAACAGACATTTTCTACAATGACAGCTTTCTAAACAGGATACTGCAATGTTCACTTCCAGCTATGTAGTAAGTTCAGTGAGATCAGCCCAGCTTTACAAGCATCTCCCTTGGATTTTAAAGGAAGAACTGGTGAGTCCAGAGACTGTTCTGCTCCACTGCACCCCCGTTAACCCTCCCCTGAAGAGACAGACAAGTGCATATTGCAGGAAACACCAGATCTCCAGCTGTGCTCTCACCTGGAGAGTCATGACCCTATGTCAATCTGAAAACCACATGACTGTGTTATCAGATCATCAGGACAGAACTAATTTATTTTGTGTCCCAGCAGAATTTATTATCTTAGTTTGAATACAGAATTCTGCAAATTTTGCCTTTCCAGAAGTGCAGCAGTGCAAGCTTGTGTTTGTGTCTCTGGCTACATACAAATATGTATGGTCACCTAAGGACTGGTCACCTAAGGACAGAGCACCTTTGGCCACAAAGGTATGAGTCCATGTTTCCTAAAAGTTTACAATTCCTTTTTCTCTGTTCTAGACATTGCATCCTTTGGTTTATTCCAATTGCACTATTGCACTTGCTCTACAACTTGCTGTGTGATCATATCTTTCATCTTTTTCAGAAAGGAAAACTGTCATAGAAATCTTCATTTATGTGTCAACAGACTGTTCTCTACTTTTTGCACAGGGTTTTTCTAATATTTAATATTACATCACACACTCAACATAGATGAAGGGTTTCCCTGCCTTCTGAGGTGCTCTCTTTGGCCAGCTTGGAAATTTTTTATTCCAAACCAGGAAAAGATTCCTCAGTCTTATACATTAGGTTCTTCAGACCTATCAAAGGATTCTGTTGTGATGTTAACCGCTGTCACACAGAGTACTGAATATCAGAGGGATATCTTCTACCATCATGTATGCTTATTGATATTGTGATCCTACTACAAGCTGGTTTTAATTTTCTGTAAAACATACTGCTGTACTGATTTGTTTCAGGAATTTCTCTCAGGATTCTCTAAGTAGCATGTATTTACAGAGGGGAAAATATTTTTTCATTTCTTTTCATTGATTTATGTGCATTTACAATCTGCTGCAAGCAGTAACTGGATAAACAGCGTGTTGTTGAATTCTCTGTGCTCTTTTAGTTTCTGGTACCAACATTAACTAAATGCTTTATGGGACTTCTGACACTGACTCATCTCATCTGCAGGGGGGATTTGGCAAAGGAACTTTTTGCAGCTCTACAGACTCTGAGGTTTTCAGCTCTGAAACTGCTCTCTGACCAACTGGCCATCTGCCAGTAGAGAACAGACAGAATGTTTTTAGAAGTAAGGCACATCTGTCAAATTATTGTGCCCCACAATGCAGAAGTATCCAGCTACTCTTCATACAGTGCCCCATACAAGAACATAACAGAGAATGCACCTTTCATTTTCAATTGACTGAGGCAGATTGTGCAAATACATGCGGGAAGGTATCTTCAGCTATATATTCATTTTGCATGTGAATGCATGGCAGAAAATAAAAATGTGTTGAGATGCTCACATGTACTCTGAAGGTAAGGCAGAGAAAAGGGACTAATTAAGACTATCCACAAATCCTCTATATTATTCTCTTCTCTCCTGTCCTTTTCTCTTTTCTGCTCTTTTATCCTCTTCTTCCCCATCTACTACACCACTCTGGAAGATTGTAAGCCACCAGTAGTGCATTAAGAGAAACTCTCAAAAATGCATTTTGATGTTTTAAAAAGAGCACTGTTGTGAAAATTCATTTCCATGAGGCCTTCCTCTGTGAGAGTCTCCAGTTCCCAGGGAGTGAGTCCTCAGGGATTTCTCTTCTATATTTCTTGCACAAGTTCTCTCTGTAGTTGTTCTGAGCACTGGTGTTTGCTATTGTATGAAACAGCTTTTTGGACAATAGGAAACTTGTTCTCAGAAACCTTTTCTAAACAGTTGCTCTCTTACTGGTCTATAGTGTCCTCCCTTCATCTTGTGTTTTGTTTCCCTGTAGATTTGTTTCTGAAATCCTGTAAATATCAGATATACAAGTAATTTCCATGCTCCTACATAAGCAGAGAGTCATAAATGTGATTATTCCGTTTTCTAGAATCCAAAATTCTAGAAAGGAAATGAATAAAATAATAAATAAAGAAATAAATACCTAAAAATATGTAAGATCTTAAGTCAAATCAATACTCATATTTCCACATGCAAAGGGAAAATAAATCTGAAAGTCTCCTACAGCATATGGAAATATATATAATCAGAAAAAAACAAACAAAATTTTTATTTTCTCATTTTGTAGAGACATATTAATGATACAAATTCTATTGATCTAATAAATATAAATGGGAAGGTTCTTTGCAAAGAGAAAACTTTTCATGATGTTTTTTCTCTCTTCTACTCTTATCATTAATACCATAGATATAGTCCACCTTTAGTTAGAGAAAGACACAAGCAAACAGGCCTTCAAGGGAATGCTAATTTCCACAAGAAAATGACATTTGTAATTTAAATATAGGCTTTTCACATGAGGCTTATTAACTGTGTTTTAATCTGCATTAGTCTGCTTAAAATATCCAATTTCCTTTTTTTCCTCCTATGATTCTACCGGTTTTTCTTTAGCCATTAGCAACAGTAATAACAATTAGCAACATCACTTCCAGCACGCAGTCATTTCAGGCTTAAGTGTGTAGGCTTCATGTTTAATGAATCCAGACATAACTAGGAAGGCATGAAATAGAAAATATAATAACCACAGAGGAATTGCAGCTTTCACATAAGAGAAATCCACAGTAAATCTTTCAAAATCTACTAGACCCATAACTTTGAGGAAAACTAGCATGTAGTTTTCTGGACTTTTGTTCAATCCTGGGAGAAGTAGGAAATTTCTCAGTGGCCTTCACCCTGATTTATCATCATCCACTGCTTCCAGTCATTCCTTAACAACCCTCTCAAGAAGGACACCAAGTGCTTATTATTTTAACCAAGTTTGTTCTCCTGTGTACACATTTATTGGGTGGAAGTAACAGGAATAGAAGCTTGGTAAGTTATGACATACAGATCGCAGTAATGCAGGTTCTAATTGCTTGCACGGTTTGCTTGTGTGAAGTTTTGACCTCTG
The DNA here is from genome assembly GCA_013400435.1 of Pycnonotus jocosus. Lineage (NCBI taxonomy): Eukaryota > Metazoa > Chordata > Aves > Passeriformes > Pycnonotidae > Pycnonotus > Pycnonotus jocosus. Next base: position 88,765 of record VWYP01014460.1, read on the forward strand.
ATCAGAGGTGGTCTGATGCTGTGGCTGGCAGAAGTTATTAAAAGGGGTGTCTGTGACTTGAACCTTCAATCACTTATTCACTTGACAGTGAATATTCTTCAACAGGACAAATCTCATTAAACTACATTTTATTAAATGGTAAGAGCCTGTTTCATTGGCCTGTTGGACATAAATAGGAGAGTATATTAAAGGAATTACAGCACGCATAAGAAGTGTTCTGTACATTGTTCACAAAGATGTCAATAAAGCAAACCTTTACACTGTCAGAAGTATTAGTCACATATATGGTGCGCCTAGAAACACAAAGAAAATAAATCTCTTTAAAATAATTCTGACTTCAAATTCCAAATGGATTCCTAACTACTTCTTCTGAGGAGCTTTTCTGTGTGCTATTCTCCAAGACTTACTCTCTAATTTTGTTAAAACTATCTTTACAGCCATCATCAAAGTCCGGGATAATATTTAAAAGACTTTTCTTTGGAAATGCTATTATGAAATATAAATATTGCTTTAATTTCTTTGGTCCAGTTTCTTACAGTATTTTAGATCTATAAGTAAACCAGTACCCAAATTGACTCGTTTGGCTATACAATGGTATTTTATCAATCTGCTGCAACCACTGCCATGCCAGCAGGGACCAGCAACCAAAGCCTTTTTTAACAAAAGTTACCAAGTGTCTATAAAATGCAATTTTATATTTTAATAAAAGGGTATTTCATTTTGAAGCCAAATCAGTTATTTACAGGACATGTTTTTCTTCTCTGTATCCCTAGAACTCATAGTATAAGCTCAGTCACTATGGCAGTGTTTGAAGCAGTACAACTAGGCTGAGATCTACAGATTTAGATGTCTGAGTCTGTGCTCCTAAAATCATAATTGGGTATAAAGAATGAGACCTTTCCCCCTACCACCTTTATGTTGGGCTCTTCACAGTAGCCTGGCTTAATGAAGGTTCATCACTTCTCTATATCAGATTTTTTAAGCCAAATGTCTACATAGAGATAGAGTGGGTTTGAACTAGATCATCTCTAAGGTGCTTTCCAGCCCGTCATCCTATGATTCTATGACTTCCCATCTTTCTGTAAATAAGAATCTTTGTCTAGCACCATTGACATAGTGCTATTAAAATACTTTCCTTTAAATGAGATGGTTGGGTTTTTTTAATTTGAAGTTTATGAAACTCTCTTCTCAGTAATTGTGTTCTTACATAGGACTTCAGTAAGTGTATTGGAGAAATCAACAGGAAAATCAGACTATGAGTGGAGAATCTTCCCACAAGGTTTTGCATTAACTCCTATGAACAGTAATTCCTTTGAAAGCAAAAGGGAACAACTCCAGGGTTCATTCCACAAGTTAGTATGGGTTCAAAACCACCATCAAAGGACTTTTTGAATCCCATTAAAATTAGAAGAATTACTTAAATTTGCATACAGAAAATGACCATGCTACTTTTTAAAGTATACAATAGGGAACTAGAGCTAACAAGAGTGAAAATGGCATTCTTTTAACAAGCTGATTATTTAATACAAAGCTTCCTCTGGGGAAATAGCAAGGCCAAGCCAACGTTATGCAAATTTTGCCAGGGTTTAATGTAATCTCACTTGGGGCAGCAGTTTTTTTCAGTTGTTATTTTGGGACTTTTTAAATGTGTGAGACAGCCATATCAAAACTCAACTCCAAATGCCTATTGAAATTTACTATTTTGAGCCCCTGAGATTTCTGAGTTTCCATCAATGCCCGTAAACTCTCACTTGCTCTCATCTCTCAGATACACTTTTCACATAAAATCTGTACTGATAAATGAGAAAGGGGGCACGAGGTCCTTGAGAAGCATCTGGGGAAATGAGTAGAGGTATGAGAAGCAGATATTTTGGTGTTTGTCACATGATCATTTATGCTGTCTTTGAAGGCCTCTCTCTTCCAAACAAGAAGCAAAGCCAATATAAGTTGGAGCAATCCTTCGGGAGTTCTTAGTTATGAAATAGATTTAGATCTTTCCAAAGCACTAAACCATCACAGACCTAGAGATGCTTTTGCCTGACAATTTGGGCATAACTAATAATGAGATCTAATTATGGTAAAATTTTTAATTGCTATAAATACTGAGCAGGTGGGCATAGATATCACACACTGACTCCCTATTTGAAAATATTTAAGACGTTTTCTAATCAAAATCCTAAGCTTTCTCCTCAGTTACTACTAGATAGACAAATCCCATTAAAGGAAGTATTATAAAATCTGGCACAAATAGTGTAAAAACAATAGATTTTTGTCCAAACTTGAGACTTATGCTAATGCTAGTTCATGCTATCAAATGTAAACATTTGTTCTGTCCAGAAAGCTTAGGAGACAATAAATTCAATACGTGAGGGTAGATTATCCTAATGTCAATGGCAGGGAAATAAATTAACATTTTATTTCCAGTAATGCACATACGTGTGTGTGCACGCATGCACAAATACATGCAGAGCAAGCAGAGCCTTTTCCTTGCCAGCTCTGCTTTGTGTCAGTCTGGCACAACAAAGTAGACTGATGCATAGCCAAACAAAGACACCAGTAGATGAACAGAATTTCCAGGGAAAATTGGACCGAAATAATCAGCAGCAGTGGGGTCTGGCTGAGGAAAAGAGGACACTTAGGCTTTTTGTGTCTGCTGTCTTATAAAGTATCCAAAAGAACACTTCCTTCTGTTGAAACATAATTGAGATAAACACTGCTTTCATCCTCCTGCCACAGTCTGGCCGGCTCTGTGCACCACTGAGGATGGAGCCTTGGTGAATCAGCTCTTTGGAGGGCAGCTGCTGTGTGCCAATATTTTAAATGGTGGCCAATGCTGAGAACAGTTTGATGGTGGGTTCTCTAAACATTGAGCAGACACAGGATGTTTATGATCTTCTTCCTAGATCTGTTTCTGAAACAAATGTGTGCACCAGCTACCACAGAGTACTAAAGCACAAACGTTATAGATGACTTATTTCTCATAAGTCAGATGAAATTCTTTTTCCATAAAATGAAAGCTGCAAATACTTTTTTCTGAATCAGAAGATATTATTTCCTAGGGTTGAGACTCTGATTCATGAACTTGTTGACATCCTGGCAACCTGGGGGGCACTTTCACTACTTCTGTGTGCAACATGGAGATCAGCATAATTGGTAACCACTGAAAATGGAGCTTTATTCCCTCTTCTCAATGCTGTGATGGAACTGCTGACCATTAATTAAAAAAATTACTGAAATCTTTATTTCTAAAATATCAGATAAAGAGCTGATGTCAGTTGCCAAGAAAATCACAAGTTCTCTTCTGTTTCATAGAGCAAAGAGTAAATCACTCTGAGAATGTCAAGCAAGTCATCTGTGCTGACCACTGACATAGACTGTGTTAGTCTGAACAAAATTAATCAAAGGAAGAACACAGAAAGCCACTTACATGGCAGCAGCGACGGACCTGACATTACAAGTTAGAACCCAAGTTAGAGTCCATTGTTACAATTGTGATATAGCTGGATACCAGGACTGCCCCTATGTGCACACTCAGTGCATTAAAATCACCAAGGTCTTGGTGTCCTGGAACTCCTGATCATGTCCCTGCGTAGACAAGGCACTCAACTGGCTTAAGACAACAAGCTGCTCTGAGACAATGTGACAGATCCAGCTCATCACCTCTTCACCACAAAGCTTTTCTCTCTTGCAGGAGGTCTTTAGATAGGGATATCAGACAGTCTTGAAGATTCTCCCCAGACAGGTCCTGCGGTCACAAAACCAATTTTGTATTTAAAATAACATAGGTGCAGAATCTGTCCCTTCCAGGTGGTTCCTGTTGCAGAATTGATATTGATAAGATACTTGTAAATAGTCAGTTGAAATGGTTTCTGCAAATGCAGGAACAGTTTTGTAAATGGGAGTTGGAGATAATTCCGGTCTGTGATTGTGTGACAGTCTCTAGCAGTGGATGATACATGTGCTTCAGTGGTCAGTAGTTCCACAGCCCACCTGGGTTCTGCTTTGGACTGAGCAGAACAATGCTTTGGTTAGTCTCATCTAGAACTGTCACAAGAGATTCAAACTGCTACCCAGACAGCAGTGACCTTTGATTTCCCATGCAACTGATATTTCATGAGAAGATCCCAACAAAACATAGGTTTTAACAAACACTCTGCTGGTGTGTGTCTGTGCAACACTAGTTTTGGTGTAACCTAGACAAGGCGTGGTAGATTAAAATATTCCAAAAGAGACAAATGGGATGAAGGAACAAATTGGCTCCAGTGGGATAGGAAGCAGGAGAGCTGGAAACTCTACTTTTGACAAGTGATAATACAAGTCTTGTCATTTGAGCAACAAATGCAAAATATCAGCTCTTTTTTTTTTTTTCCCTACTCACTTGATTTTTTCATAGCATATGTGGATCCTGTAGGAGAGAAATTTACCCTTCTAGAGATGACATTTGAAAATCTTGGCTAATCTTAAATCTTGATATTAACACCCCCCACCAGCTCTATTGTCATCTACTTGTCTCTTTTGATAATTGCCAATGATTTTTTGTTAGAAATTAGCTTCAGCAAAAACAAAGCACAAAACGCATTAAGACTTCTTTTGGGTCTTTGGAGATGGAAAGAATAATTGACTGACACGGTCAGTTGTTGAGAAGGTTGCAAAAAGCATCAGGGTAAGGATCAAGCAAGCCTTGCCCTTTCAGCTTTAAATTATTCTGTATTATTTTTGGCAGATGATTTCTTTCTTGCCCAAACTATCACTAAATAATGGCTTTTTGTGCTGTTGTGCAAGGGATCCAACTCCTGATCTCTTCCCACATGCTTTCATAGATGAGCTTTTCAACCCTGCAGGAATGCTGTCACTTTGTACTGTGGTAAAAGACAAAAATCTTCACTGATGTTTTTTGTCCTAATTTGGCTAGGATGCAGTAATTATGTTGTAACAACTATAAGGTAGATAATCTGTTCCTACATTTTTGTCATATAAATGCAGCTGCTAATCTCCAAAGAAAGACATTTCTTTCAATTTTCATACAGGTGAGTATCACCATATGGAGGCTTCTTAAGGAGAAAAGCTGCAACAAGATTTTGCTGGTAGGGGTCACGGGCCTTTTAGCTTCTTTGAAATATTCAGGTTTAATTGCTATTGAATCCTTAAGCAATTTCTCTTCCACACAGAGAAGATGCAGAACTTTTGACACACTTTGCTGTATTTTCTGTTCTCACATATCATTGTAACCACTATGAACCTAAATGATTTAATGTCATAAATAATCCTTTGTCCAACAGAGAGAATTGTGTTTGACTAAAAATGAAAAACTGACTAAATATATTAACAAATGAAGAGGGAACCAAGGAGGTTTTGTTGCAAATATTTCATGCTGGCAACTATAGATACATAGTATGTGCACATATATACACACAGAAGATAGATTTATACTCTTTTTGAACTTTGGCAACATATTTGTTCATCACTAATTCTCTTCTTAGGGACTCAACAGATTGACATATAACTATTTCTATGTTTTGAAGTTTTACCTCAGGCCAAAAGGAAAATTATTGCAAGTCATCTGCTTTAAGAGGCATGTACAATTTAACATGATTGTATCACTGGATATCATTACATAAACTGTCCTAAAGAGAACATACTAACAGGTGCCATAATATTCAATGGGAACAAAATAAATACTTTATGAAAGCAGCCTTGGAAGGCAAATCTATTCAGCCCACAGCAGTGCTGTACTATGATAGCAGCTAGAATGAAGCAAGAAACGAAGCTGTGAGAGAGATTCAAGAAAGAAGAAGTGAATTTTGGCAAAACTAGGATAGAGAGAGAATAATTTATATTCTTTAAGAACTAAAAATTTCTAATAGTGTAGAGCAATACAAAATTTTACAATACCATCCATCTGTTGCAGGAGCCAGTGATATCATAACTATCAAAAGTTTCAAGACTTCCTTCCAATGTACAGTTACTTTCCCTCAGAGTTATTACTGACAAGAGCAAAAAATTTAATTTGGTCTCTTGGTAGCATTTTTCAGAGTGGGGACCTCTTCCATAGTTCTGCCAAAAGGACAGAAAAATAAAAAAAAGTTTTCTGGTACCAATCACAGGCCATACTATCTCTTCCATAGCGTTTTTGTGCAGTGGCTGGACTGTAATAGCTTTTGGACACCTGTACATTGTGGTGCAAGATGTAGTACATTATTGTTTGTGACACCTTCAAACACCAATTTACTAGGGTACAGATTGCTCTGAGCCCAATAAATCTTTACAAACCCATCTAGAGTGGCTGAGGAACATTTTCCTCCCCCTTCTTTCTCCCTTCCTTTTGGTCGAGCTGGTATTTTTTGTGCAGCCATCTCCCTCAGATTCTGTCAGCCTGGGGTGTTGCATTTTTCTGTTGTGTAATGATGGAGAAAGGCTTAGAAAGCTGTTTCGGTTTTGTGACACAATTCACATTGAGAAGAGTCAGTTATTCATGTAGTTAAAATTAAGGAAGAGAAGGTGGTTGTCTCATCAGCTAGGTATATTAGTACCATCTTGTTTTAAATGCTGTGAAAGCTGTGAAATAAAGCCAGTTCCTGAGGAGAGTTTGTTTTTATTCTCACTTTCTATTTTTTTTTGCATGCAAAAGACAGATGCAAGCAGCTGGATCTCTCTACTCTGTGTTACCTTTAAAGTCAGGTAAGATCAAGAGAGTTGTTCTGGCTGTGTCGACACAGATACTCCCATCAAACAGTTCTCCAACTAAAACTCAGTTCTCAGGAATCTTAAATTTGCATCTGCACTGCTGAGTTTATTGCATATTAAGTTCATGCAGCAGGCAATTTTGGGGGGCTAAAAACAGTTTTCTGCTGTGGATAGGCACAATGCTATGCTACCCAAAGCCATGAACCCTGGCTTATGGGGAAGACAGGGAGTGGCAGGCAAGAGAGAGAAAAGAAAAAATCCGATCGTTGTGAGATTCTCTGCACTTCCTAATCACTTCAAGGAATTACTTTTGAGCATTTTTAACTCACAGGTGCAGAAACTGTACCATTTCCTCCTCTGCCTTGCTCTGTGTGTTTGATTATTTTTATACTGCTTTCCCAGAAGTTATTGACAACATGCTGACAGTGGGGAATACACAACTCCTCACTCAGACACTCTGGGAGCACATGTACAAGAACACATTTTCCACGTCACTCTCAGTGAATTTACAGCCCAATGTACTGAGAACAAACAGCAATCTGCTGCTCAGCCTCAGAGAGCTCGAGATTCATCCTTGAGAGAAATGTCTTCAAAGCAATATTAAGTTCTGCTTCAAGCAAGCGAATGATGAGAACAAGCTGGCAAAAGGTGTGCAGAGACAGAAAGAACCAGTTGAACTACAGAAACCCTCTGGAGGCAAAGTCAGTAGTCTGGCTCATTTACAAGGCTGGGAAAGAAGGCAAGAGTGATTTCTTTAGCTTGTTAGACCTTTTTTTCCTTTTAGTTTGTTTAGGTAAGCATGGCTTTCAGGACTGACTTGTACATCATCCCAAAACTTAAAACAAACAAACAAACAAAACCCCACCAGAACTGAGGGCAGGTTCAGTTCAAACTCTCTGTGAATGCTAGAAAGCTATTTCCTCACTAAACTTTGGACTGGTGGTACTAACAAAAGAATAGTTACTCTTCAAGGTCATGAATTCCAGCCTTTCCAGCTCAAATCTCCCAAAATCAGCATATATCACTGGCTAAAATTAACCCTTCTCCTTTCCATGTGCACATTAGTTCCGTTCACACAAATTAATCAGCTCTTATTAGCCTGCAGTCACTTTTAGCCACATACCGAGGCTTGATTTCTCTTTAGATGACAGAACAAAGCCAGATCCAAAAAGCTGCATTTTAAAGGTAAGTTCAAGAGATGACCTCTGTTGAGACAGAAAGCATTAAAGTAAACGTTTTGTCAGTATTTTGTCAAGTTCTATCCAAATGTGAACAGCCAGTTCCAAGCCCAACGATAGCTAAAAATTACTTCTCAGGGAAACTTCCTTCCAAGTTCAGTGCTGAAGCATTGGTGGACACTAGTCCAAATCCTGTTTACAATGAGTACTTTTCCCACACTGTACAAGGAAGGGTAGATATACAGTGAGAAGTAAACATTGCTTGTTTCTGAATCCCAAAGAAGGGCAAAATGCTAAATGGCCTCCTTCTTAACATTTGATTCTCATCTTATGAGCAATGAGATAGCAAAATTAAAATTAAAAATTCAAAGGTTTAAGAGACCTGGCATAACCAAGAATATTTTATCTGAAGTGCAATGTGAGCCTTAAAACTCCATATTTACAGCAAAGGTTGCTTTCTATGCACAGGAGTCCTAAAACCACTCTAATTTGGAAGCTGACTGAAATTCCAGCAGCATGAACCTGTCTTTAAGTCCTCCTTAAGATCAAGCCTTCAATCTTTTGGTCAACACAGCTGAGGGGTTTTGCAACACATAAAGATCAGTTCCAACATTGTGAAGCAGCAGCTGTTGGGAGAGCGTGGTATCTCATCTGTCTTATATTACAAGCACAAAAGGAAATAAAGAAAGGAAAGTCAGTTATGAAATTTAAAAGACTAAAAAAAAAAAAAAAAAAAACCAAAAAGAGGGACACATCAATGTCTTTTTATTTTCTTTTTTTCTGCTCTGATTTTCCAACTCTCTCCCATTGCTGAACTCAGGTATCAATTTGTAGCTCAAGCCCTGTGGGCTGAGTGATGGGTTTTCTGAACCCCTTTAGGCTGGGGCCAGCAGCAGATTTCTGTTCAGACTGTTCAAATTGATTTTTTGAACACAAAAGCAGTCTAGGGAAGGAAGGCACATGCTGTGCAGTGTAATCTAAGCAGACTGTACTGGGGGAAGAAAAAGAAATCCTACCATGTATAAAATTCTGACATTTCAGTATTTGTTTTTGTCCCAGATCTGAATGCAAAAGTTTAAATTTAGATATTTGTGGGGGATGCAAATTTCTTCTGTCCCCTCAAAGAATCATTTCCAAAAGGAATCAGTATTTTCTTTCAAAACTGTCAGAACATTCTAAAGTGATATATATGTATTTCTAGATTTATGGTTAAAAATAGAAGTATAAAAGAGATTTAAGGATTATCCAAACAAAACACTTGAAGGCTTTTTCACTGAGAACTGTTAAAATGAAATATCTCCATATTTCGAAGACTGCTCTTTTGGATAAAAACTTCTTCCAATGAAAATATTTTGTCTAGTTTTACCTCAATTTGCTTTCCACAATTAACCAAATTGCAGTTAGGCAGAGATGAATTAGCATTCCTTGGGCAGCCTTGGTTTTATAATACATTCCATGCATACATCACTTCTTACCTGGGCACCTCAAAACCTGTTGCAGAGATGTCAGAGCCTCCTTTGGCACCCAGCTGCACACATGGTGAACACGATGGTTCATATCCAGGCTTCTCTCCAGACTCAGCTGGCCATGAATTCCCCCAGCAGCAAACCCAGCCCAGGGCATGCTGTGGTTCTGCCCACACAGAGAGCACTGACACCCCTTGGTGATCTTGTCTGCAATTTGAGTCACTCTGAGTCTGAGGGGAGATGCCAGATGTAGCAAAGTTAGATGGGCTCCCAACCTAATTCCCACTTGTATCTTATCCTTTGTTCACACAAGGCAATGGCAGAGCTAGTTTTACAGAACCTCTGTACTAATTTGAATGACAAAGTGAGAAACAGTAGAAACATCATGTTTCAGAAATCTTGAGGAGTTAGGCAGGACAGAATTCAAATCTCTTCTGTCATCTTCAAGATTTTTCATGTCTGTCTTCCCAGAAGAGATTTCTTCTTTCAAAAGAAAACTTCCCTCATTTTCTTCCTTTCCATGGGATAGACTTTGAAAGAAATCAAGGAGCTATTCCTCAGAGAAGGTTTTGCCCTACTACCCTGTGTACTCTTTTTTTGTCTCACAGTGTAATTGTTACTCTTTAATAAGCTTTTGACATTAAAATAACATTAAGGATCATTACTTTTTCTTGCTCCCATCTAGAGCTGAAAGCACTCATCATAAGGGCACACTCATTGTGGTGACAACTGGAAGTTGTTCTCATCCCAGTGTGGGATGAGATCTTAAAAATTCCATTAAAAGTGTTACATATAGTTTAATATCTGTCCCAACAAACATGATGCTGACTCTGCCCATAATCCATTGGGCAAAAAATTCCCAGTCTTTGCCCTCTGATATCTGTAGCATAAGATCTTGTGCAAGAGACGTCATTAGATTTCATTCAGACCTTACAAGGTCATTAGATTTCATTCAGATCTACCAAATCCTAACCTAATAAATTGATATCAAACCAGATCACTCTTGATTTTGTGGTATAATGGGATGATATTAGGAACGTAGAGAAGAGAATTTCCTTGTTGGAAATTAATATTCCCTCTTTAGGTAGAACAGAGCAGCCACAGGAACAATGCAGGTGGCTTTTGCACTGGAAAATTTCATCAAGGTTAGTTGAAACTTAATCATGAAGACAAACCCAATCACTTTCTTCTTTTCTAATCCTCTTCCATTGAGACATTCATGTGATTTTCCAAAATGAAAAAATTTTAAATGGCTGATAGAAAATTCATTGCAATTGAAGGTGCTTGGACCTGCTGAAATTGATGCTGCTTATCTAGCAAGAAACCCTTGTCAGTCCAGCTGCCAAGATTTTTTCAAGTCTTCTGTAGACATGGTGGTTCCTCCACTCTACAGCCGCCAAAAGGGGTGTGCTGCATCCACACAGCTAGGTGAATCTTTGTGTGGGCAGAAATCTTGGCCCTGCTAAAGCCAAGGGCACTGACTTTGAGGATTTCAGTCCAGTGAGTGTTTCACCCTGGATTTCTGTCATTCCTGTTACAGCCTGAACCTTCTCATCACAGCTGCTGCAAGCAAATGCTGTGTGCTCACCTAGCTGGGCTTTATATTGTCATTCACTGAGAAGCTATATTCAATGTTCATTTTTAGGTTTTGATGTCTTCTTCCAAAAAATAAAAGTAGTTTCTGTATGGAATAATTGGTGATAAAAAAATCTTCAGTCAGACTATTTAATTGCCTGGAGGCTGCAAACCAATCTCTCTCACAAAAAGCTGCTTGAAACCAAATCAGCCTGAAAAGATCTTTTCCTTTAAATTACAGTGGTGCTCAGTCTTTCTCAGATATTGTAGCTCAAGTGAATTACTGGAAAGAATGGATACTGAGAACAAAAGAAAAATGATTGGCGAGAATAGAGGCTGATAGGATTGAAATAAAAACCTTCCAGTGCAGGGGCCTCAGCATAACTGCATGTCTTTGCATATTTCCCCAAGGAAAAAGGTAACAAATAGTTTTGGCAGGAGGGAGACATTTTAAGGCAGCAAAATAAAAGGGTCATGTATCAAACCAAATTGTGTTAGCTTTGGGATGTATTAAATCTTTACATGATCTTGTTTTTCTTTGCAAACTTTTTTTCTCTTTAAAGAACCTGAAGATTTGATGCTTGAGTTTCTTTGCTGATAATTATGCACTGCATATTTTCTGCCTATATGCATTTTTTGTAAGATTATAACATCCACCCAAAAAACAAACTTCAATTTAAGGGAACGTTAAGGTTGCAAAGACTGTAAAATAAAGCAAAAATATGAGATGTCAAAATTCTAATTGTTTGTGCTTCCTTAATTGAACCTCCCCTAATAAAACATAGGAAATGACTTTAAATTACATACTCACACATACCCCAAACCCTATAGTTTCTTTGTCTCATACAGTGAACAAAATGTTTTCCACAAATGTGGTGCTTTAGCGTCTGGCTAAAATAATACAGAACAGAAATTACTTTGAAAAACCATCTAGTATCTGGCCAACTGTAGGAATCAAACAAGCTGATTTAAAAAACAAACTTCATGCAAAAAGACAAAAAGAACAATCACACAGAGAATGCAGCAAAGAAGTGAAGTGAAGCCATGAAAAAATGGAGACAAAGCACAGAAAAAAGAAGAAACAAAGCCTGTGGTAGGATGTGATACAGAGAAAACAATTTATTGACTCATAGAAATTGAGTGGGATTCAGAAGGCTCAAAAAATAGTCATCTGTTTAAGGATTGAAAAGAATTCTGGACTCAGCAAAAAAAACAGTCTCCAAAAGTTGTGTTTTCACACCTGCAATTTTCTTTTGCCCTTATTTGTTGAAGCAGCATCAGTTGTCTACCAGTATAAAACCCTAAACCATCTCCCTCGTGCTGAAAGTCTCCAGTTTACACAAACAATCCAACGATCGGGTAGCTCCCTATCTTTCTCCTTTTAAAATCTGCTGACAGGGTAGATAAAGGCAGCAACACTTCACTGCTCTTAAATAAATCTGTGACAATTTTTCATTCATTGCTTAAACTCCAGTATCCTACAGTCGTGCAGAGAAATGTAAATGTCTTGCCAGTTCATTTAAGACAAGCTCATGAAAGAAAAAAAATAAAGTAATCCTTCACAAAAGTAATATTACAGAAGGATTCCAAACAGAAGGAAAAACAAAACAAAACAAGACAAAAATTATCCCCCAAAAATTTGTATCCTGATGCCCAGTTTTTCTAGAACATATATAAAGACATTCTTGTATCTCATGACTGGTGATTCAGGACCCCAATATTCTAGTCTTATTTAAATAAAGGAACAATATACCAATCAAGGGTCTGAAATGCCACCCAGACCTTGACACATGTGAGCAGTGTACAATCTGCTTTATGTATTTAAAGTATTTTCTTCTACCAGAGTTCATTATTCTCAATGAATATAACACTCCAACAGCCAATGATAGGAAAACCACAGGGAATGAAATGCATTTAGGCATGTATAGAGCAACTGTGTCTAATATCCTCATCAGGCTTTTGCACTAGAAGAGAACAGCAACCATATGGACAAATAAGGACCAATCTTCCAGCCACCCTCTGTTCAATGGAAAATAATTTCCAGTAGGAAAGGCCCCCTCAGGATATCAGAAGACTAAGCTGGCACTGTGTACATATGTCCAATTCAGCCATGCACAAAGAAATTATTCTGACAACTGGCAAGACAACCCCAGGAAAACAAAACAATTAAGCTCTACAGTTGGGATCTCTCTCTGCAATGAGCAGAGCTGCAGTCATGTTGCCGACCCAGCTGCATGGTTTTGGCCCCTCCAGCCCACTGCCTCCTGCTTCCCCTTTTTACAGGCTTCCAGAAAGTGTTCCTGTCCTCTCTGTCTCTTCAGGGGAACAGCAGGTTCTCCATGGGAAGCTCGTGTCAGGACTTGCCAGAAGATTGAAATGGTTTACATTCCTGTGCAAGATGTGCTAGGGAAAGCAGATAAGCACTGGAACGGTACACAGGGAAAGGCATGTAAGACAAAACTGGGGTACTGCTAAAGAGAAGGATGGATTGAAATAATCTCCTGATATTCTTTTCTGTCTTCCTTCATATTTGGAAAAAAATTTAAAAGACAACATGAAGTAATTTTTTCCATTTCAAACAAAGACTGATTTGGATCTGCTGCTCCTGACCAAGATATCCTATTAGTGGTTATTTCCCTAACTGGGGATGATCTGGGTTTAAATCTCTCCTTTAGCCAAGGGGAAAAAAATCCCTTATCACCCAGTTGTGTGTTTTCATTCTGTAGTGTTTTCATTCTCCTTCCTCTGGATGGTGCTTCATCTGACACAGAATAATTACCATGCTTTTCATCTGCAACAGAGATAGTCCTAGTTGTTAGTCCACTCATCCAGGAAGGAGAAGATAGGTTATATTTAATATTCTCAAAATATAGAGTACTGAATTTTTTTTATTATTTCTTTTTTTTTTAATAGAGAGCAAATCATTGCTTGGTCTGCCATTTCTATTTATCTAGATACAGGATTATCCATGATATTCAGCCACCAAGTGATGAAGAAAGACTACTTTTCAAGGGGATCCCCTAAAGCTATTTCTCAGCCCTTTTTTATTTAGCTATACCTTACTTTCACAGTACAGCCAAACTCATGCCACATACTCATTTAACTTTTATTCAGGGAGCAATATATTGTGATTTTTGAAACATTTTTGTACAGCTTAGATGAATGTACTCAATAAATACCATTCAACCCTTAAATAGATACACAACATGCTTCTGCTGTTTTCTGCAGAATAAACCAGAATACATTTATCTGTATATAGTCTATTCATTATCCTTACACCTCCAACCTTCCCGCTTCAAAAGATGGATTTGGTGATCCTGTTTCTCTCCACATCTTAATTTCCTCCCATCCAGAATATATCTCTGCACTAACAACTGTGGTGCCAGTTCCCACATGTAGAGATGATGGCAGAAACACCCAGGCTTTTCAAAACATATCAGCTTCTATCCTTTAGGCCTTTAGACACGCAGTCATTGAGCTGTCTCCAACTCCTAAATAGATCTGTTTCTCTCCAAAAATCCAAAAGCAGCCCTCAGAAGCCAGGGAAACAGAATTAACCTCTCAAAATAGCAAATGAAGTCAGCTCAATTAACTTTGTTAACAGACAAGCATTAGTGATGGTAACAGCAGAAGTGGAAAGTAACTACAGCACAAATTCAAACTGGTGGTACTATCCATAGTACACTATTAGTAGTGCCTGTAATGGATGGATCTTGAAAAACAGCATAAGGCCCTCAATATTTGGGCAGGCGTAAAACAGTGTCCAGCAGTACACAAACACTCTACAGCAGTGATCTAGGATAGGTCATGGTGTTTGGGCAGCATAGGAGCAAACTGTTCAGAGACAAGAAACAACAGTGACACCAGCTATTCTGCTAATAAGAAACAGTACTTCAGAACTCTATCAAGAGAACAGGGCCCAAATGTAGTGTGAGAGTGTATATATATATCTCTATATATGAGATATGAGTATGCATGTATGTGTGTTGAGATATATAGCCAGAGAGAGAGAGAGAAATGTATATATAGTGGACATATGCTATTTATAATTTTTTTTCCAGTTTAGGAAATGAAGCTAGAAATATTACCAATATTAGCTAGGATTAAGCTGTCTGAGTCGATGTCAGCCTGGTCTGACAGTGAGCAGTGTGCTCACAGGCCACATGAAGAGCCTGTTCCAGTGTCCACAGTAGCTGCAGCACTATTTTGCATTTGGTTCTGTGTGCTGACTGCACAGCCATTGCCAGAAAAACCCTATGGCACAGCTCTCCCAAGATCAAACTCATGCTCTAGGGAAACAGCCTCTCCACTGAGAAGCTTTACAAAAAGTGGAAATCCTAAAGCATCTCTAGCTCCTGTGCATTCCCTTGTGACCTGGCACAGTAGCAGCCTTCTCACAGCACAGCAGCAGCACAAGTGTGACAACTTCCTAGGATGTGCCAGCAGCCTCCTACTGACATAGGAATGGAAGCAGCAAGATAAAGACATCTTTTTGTTGTTGATGACAGGACTCCACTGGTCCTCTTTTCTGTTGGTACTCTTATACCACAGGCCTATGTGCAACTACACAGATTTCCTTGAAGATAGGCTGAAATTTTACAGCTAATTTCCCCTTCTGACAATCAATTCATTTTTTCACCACAAACTGGATAGGTATCATGCCAAGATGTGGCCTAGAAAATGAAGTCTGGGCTAAGAATGCATAGGAAAATGTGAAATGACAGGCTCATATTCAAAACCTTGTTCAAGATCATTTCAGAAGCCAGGGCTGAGCTCTGACTTGGCCATGGTACTGGGTCTGAATATATTCTGATCCTCCTCTTCATGTCACATGAAAGATTAGCACCATTTAGTTCCTGCATGCCTCCCGAGATTGAAAACAAGAGTGACAAATTGAGCCCTAATGCCAGCAGATGTAACTCCATTTGTGCCAGTGAACTTTTAATCATTTCCCCTACAGCTATGCTTGCCACAATGAAGCTGTGGGAGCTGACTGCAAAATATCGTTTTACTCAAATAATACTTTTTATGGAAGTCTGAGAATAACTCTTGTCACAATGGTGGAGGCATTGAAGAGGTTTCAGAGTTTGGGTTATTTACATAACTTTAGAACACTGGATTTGGCTAGAATCACAAGGAGTTTTATGATCCATATCAGTTTATATTGAAACAGCCCTTTAAATACTGCATTTGAGAATATCCTATGACCTTACTCCATCAAGTTGTGTTTTGTTGTGTGCTTGTGCTGGACTCCATTCAAGCCTATTAAACAGGTCTTATTGCAACAACTTTTTGTTTAACAACTACAACTAATGTGATGAAGAAGCTGATTCTTCACTGCTTTCCTTATCTTTGTACCAGTCAAGGAATGTGCTTAAGGTGGAAAAAACCCTAAAACAAAAGCCCCCCCACTAACACACAGAAGGATTTATCTGAAAGAGAAGGAAGCCCTAGGGAACCAATTTAATACTCTTACTTTATCTTCTCATCCTGATATGTTCTGGAAAGCATTATACTGTCACTGCACTTTGACTAAGCAGAGTGCATGAGAGCATGCACTGGCCAGTGGAATAATCCTCTTGCACAGATATGGCTGACATGTAAGCTAATCACAGTCAGCAGCCTTGCTAAAATGCCATTGTGCTGTTGCCATTTGATTTGAAAGCCTGCTTCTGACTGAAAGCAGACAAAACATCAGCAAAGCTATAGAATAACATTTTCTCTATTACCCAGGAACTTTGATTGCAATGTTCATTTGATACCTGACCAAAATATTACATTGCTACACTTGGGCTTTTCTGAGCAGATATTATTTCTACACTGAGTAAATACTTTTACTAAAACACAAACTAAAGATATTAACAATTTTTCAGCAGTAAGAGGATGCTTTAAAACTTTCAATGCAGTTGCTCTCCCACTCAGGCACTCAATGTATTTTACACAGACTTAAGAAACATCTCTTCTGTCATTAATTAAGAAATTGTCCTCTTGCTACTTGAGTGCTTACTTTGTATTTTTTCTGCAATATAGTTCTTGTGTCACATTTTGTGATCATCAGGGAAAAAAACATGCCTAATTTCTTACCACTGCAAGGATACACTGTAAAAGTGACACATTTGTCTTCATCTGTTTTCTTCCAGGAGCTTATTATGGTTTTAGCTTTTGGTCTTCTACTATCATATGAAAAAGTTACTGGGTATATGTGGTTAGATGAATGGTGGAGGTTGGAATGGATGTTCTGCATACCTTAAATGCAGTTTCTACTGTGTACTGCCTGTAGTAACAGGGAAATTGACTTATTAGCCCATGTGGCCAGCTGATCTTTCCCTTTCCCAGCACTACGCACCTATGCTGTAAAAACCAAAGCCTTAGTATATAAGTTAAGAGTATACAATCTGAAAAAAAAAATGTAATGCAAAGAAAAAACAACAAAGTAAACAAACAAACAAAAACAAACACCAAAAAAAATCAGAGAAGAAAACTCCAGAAAAATCTAAAAGGAAACCTCCTTGAGAGAAAATGTTGCAGGACTTAGCAATTTGAACACAGTATTGCTATATAGTGGTTGTATGGCTCCCCGTTACGAGCTGGTTGATGTCAGCCAGCTGACAGCATATTTTGCAGCATTAAAAAACCCAGGAAGCTCAAATATTCACACTAAAACAAAATATATCTTCTTTAGCTGGGTGAAAATATAATCATGCCTTATAAATGTACTTCTTGAGATAATAGGAGAAGGGCATAAGACATATGTAAAAGGACAAGAATAGAACAAGAAAAAATTACCAGTAAAGAGGTGTTTTCTAACCATTAGAGCAGTAGTCTTTTGAAGCAATAACTATAGAGTGTGGGCAAATATCTAAACTAACTTTGAGATACAGCCAATCAGTTTACAAAAGATATTAGATGAACTACTTGTCTCTAATAGCAAGAAATGGTTTGATGAATTCTGCAGTTCCCTTCCTATGCTGGGTCCTGTTCACTGCATCAAGCCTTCATATTTTAGTTGAGTGTTATCTTCACAATAGTTCTGAGTCAGCCTTCCTGAAAATTTAGATTTATCCCGTCATCAGGACAGAAAGACTGGAAATGACTGCTGACCTGTAATTTATCCCTAGAAGGAAAGAACTTCAGTTCTTGCTGGAAAACTCCTTGATCTCAAGATTCTCTCTTTGAGAGAATTGCTTTCTTTTCATCTCCTTTCATCTTTCCATCTTAAACAACTACATTTTATTCATCCATATTTCAAGCCTATCATCACTCATTCTCTCTGCTGCACTAAGATAATAAGTCCTAATTTTTAAGTTGCCAACATAGCATATGGAGTACTTGCCTTTTAAAAACAAATTACAAATTAGGATGTAGGGATAATGAAAACATGAATGAAATGCAGTGCATCTGTCAGAGCATCCTCTCTTACAGGTAACAACCTGTCTAACATCTCTTTAAGGAATGTAGCTAGTTTCCAGAGGTCTAAAGTCAAATACATTGACTTAAAAAGTAGCTTTAGAGCAGACCGCAGACCTCTGTACTTGGCAATTTAAATGACTGACCATTCAATTTATGAGCATTCTCAGCAATAAAATTCAGCCTGAACTTAATAATAGCACATTTTATGTGACAATGATGACAATTATAATCTGTAGTTACCGCAGTCATCCTTTGGTCTGGAGGAAGATGACACTATTAATTACACACACTTGCCATTTGTCAGACTTAACTTGGCAGGCGATTGAGCTCTGAACCATCTTCAGCTTGACTTCTACATTTTCCATTTTCTAATCCACTGGAACGAAGATAATTAGAACAGAGAAAAATGAGAGGCTTTCTTTTTCCTGACTTTTTTAAAGATGTACGAAACCTCTGCCACCTTAGTGGCATATTCAGTAGCACCACAGTCACCTTAAGGCTGTGCCACTTCAGTTAAGAAGCTGTTGGCATTTACTTCACAAAAGCTATGCTCCAGAGGCACTGCATTTCTTATTCATTTTAATTTGCATTGGATAAAATGCAACATGGAAAGGCTCTCAGCCCATATGTAACTTTCACATAATTCTATCATTTCTCACTATTGTGTCTGGAATTTTATTTTGCATGCTTGTTGACATTTCTTGCCTTCTCGGGGAATTAAAATATATTGACTATCTTTAAAATATTGTAAAAAGCATCTCTCTAATTTCTTCGTCAACTGAAAAGCAAATTGTTGATTCCAAATTAGGAAATAAATCTCTATTTAGGATAATATCTAAGTACTTGCTTGTTCTGTGCCTAAGGATGCAATTTCATATAACGATTCAGGGTCAAATTCTAAAATAGAGACAAATTAAACATTTTCTTGAGCTGGTAGATTCATCTAAATAATCCTCCCAGTCAGTTTCCCCAGTACATACTTGTGGAAAAGAAGTAAACCCTGCCACTCCCCCACTAAAAAAAAGAAACAAACCAAACCAAACCTAAACAAACCAAACCAAACAAGCCCCAAACCAACCAACCAAAAAACACCTAACAGACAGACATTGGTTTGTTTTCCCCAACCAATCCAACTCTTCTCAAGTAGGCACTTAAAAGGAAGAATTTCAAAGCATTAGACTCAAGTCAACAAATTTGGTGGGTTTTGGGCTCAGAACAAATGGTTAAAACAGAAAGGAGAAGGAAGTAAAGCATTTTAAAGTTGAAAGACCTTCTTAAAGAATGGTTGTTCGTTGTCTTTGTCTTACAAAGCTCCTCCAGAGCTCCTAGCTTCAGCAATGAGCAGGCAGGAATCCTGCTTCTGAGGCCACAATGCCTCAGCTGTTTGAGCTCCCCTGGAGCGAGGACCAAGTTCACCACACTTCCTTCTCCCTGCCTATTGCACTAGCACTGATGTTCACCTGGCCTCACAGAAAGCAGGTTCAGAGGGAGTAATCTTAGCAGAACACCTTGTTCTTGGGCAGATTTGTTGCATGAAGGAGTTCTTCGGCAGATATCTCCTAACAATGTCACAAGAGAAGAAATTCACCAAAAGAGAGTAAAAGATAAACTGAGACTTCTCTGGGCTCCTGTGGAAACAAAGAAAGTTTGGAGTGTTTCATAGGTAAAACACACCCTCAAACTCTTCCCAGTAGTACTCAGCCACATGAAATTCAGCCACATGATAAGGTTTTGCAAAACCTTGCAAATGTTTGCTCTTCAACTCTGTAGACTGTTCTGTCTACAGACAATTCAAACATCAGTACTAGAGAGTTTGCCTGGCCATCATCTCAGCTTCTAATATTGGTGTCTCACAATTTCATATGTACTTACTTTTTAAAAAATCTGATTTTAGAGATGATAAAGTTTTCAGAGCTATTCTCTGTACTTAAAGATGAAAATATGGCTTGAACTGGTGACATTTAAAGAAATATTGTTTATGCTGAATAGGTGTTTTAAGTACATACATCAGTCTCAAGCACTCAATCATGAGCACTATTTATTGTGGATTGCATCTTATTTCTGGATTTGAAGGTATAGGGCTGCAGTACTGGATGCTATTTAGAAATAATTCAAGGCCTTAATATTTGATCTATGCTGTATGTCTTAAAATAATATTAAGTAAGTGTGTCAGGGGAATTGTTGTGGGGCAATAAACCAAAAAGTAATCATTAAAACTGAATAAATCCAATACTTGAGGCAGAACACTTTCAGAGTAGTCAGATTCATAATCTCAAATACTACTAAATATCCATTCTCAAGTATCTACACTTAATAATCAGACTGCTTGCCAGAGCATTTTTGGAGTACTTTATAACATTTGTGGCTGTAAATCAAGTACAGCAAAAATATTTTCTCCTATTTAATTTAAATCCCCGATTAGAGATCCTGCAGTCTTCTATTTGAGACTGTTCCTCTCAGCTTTGGCCATGAACTACCACTGTTCCACAGAGACACACAAAAAAGGCATGCCCACACAAACCTGTGCATATAATGAAACACAAAATTTTCTGATAGGACAGACTGGGCAAGAAAAATTGCTCAACCATGCCTTTTGCTGCAGAGCCAAATAGGATTGTAAAGGCTCAAAGTTATCAGCTCAGTTCCTATCCATGTCCTAGCTATCATCTGCAAGCAATACTTCCATGGAGATTTTGTAAGGTTATTAGGAGTTCTGGAAAAGACCTTGTTAAAGTTATGGAACAAAGCAAAATGGATCTCAGAATGTATTTACACTTTTATTAGCATGCTTTTGAGAGGATAAAAAAAAAGGTAAGATGCATTAATATAGATAAACATATATAGGAAAACAGACACAGACACAAACACATCTTGTTCATTTGTACTGTGGCCCTAATAGTAACAACAATAAAAATTACAAAGGATTTAGAGTGGAGCTTTACTGTGGTTTGTTCAAACTCCAGTGTTGCTTTATTATCAGTAGAAACTTCCTTTCAAGGTAGCAAAAGTTGTGCCTTATTGAAGAAGCAATATTTAGAAGTTTTGTGTTTTGCATTTCTCAGACAAGTGATCATATTCAGCTGTGAGCTGGAATGAGGTTTTGAGGCACAAGCGACTGTCCAGGCTCTGTGAGTGCCCTGTGCTGCAGCTGCCTGTGGACAACCCCTGTCCCTTGAGCTGAGGCTGCTCAGATCTCATCTGCCTGCTTAGATCTCAGGGTGACACTCTCAGGCTTCCCTTTCCCTGACACAGGAGATTGTATAGTGAGGGCGTTTACATTCCTGCGTAATCTTTATAAACAACAATTGTGGCTACCTTACATGTATGGAGAGGAGATTTCAGGAGCTTGAGGTGTTTCTCTGCACGGATTGCCATGCAGAGAAATATTCCAATGTCTATCTCCTTGCAGTTTCAATCCCGTCCATTAGTGGCTCAGCAAAATCCCTTATTTCCAGTTTACTTTCAGATGCTTTAACTCTCTTTTGCTCCTTCATGTTCCTCTTTTCAGAGGAATAAATTGCAGCCATTCTTTCTTGTCCTAAAGCCAATTGCACAAGAGATGGGAGCTCACATAAGAACAAGGAGCAATCCTCCTGCCAGCTGCAGCCTTGTACACCCAAGCAATGCACTTGTGTGTACAAATTGCATCTACAGACCCCTGCAGCCACAGCACGACTGAGCTGTATCTTCTATATGTGAGATATCCTGATCTCTTCTATTTTATCCTTCTAGGCTAAGTATTTTCTGCTGCCCTTTGGGAAGGAATGAAAAGACTTTTTATCTTTCTGCTCAGTAAGTGTTCAGTCAGTACCAGTTCACCTTTTAAAAAAAAAAAAATCTGTCAAGTCCAGGGCTTCTAGATTTGTTTCACAGCCCTTAACCTGCATTTAGCAGTCATTGCAATGATACCAGCATTCTCTACCAGACAGTCTGCTGGGAAGATTTGGAAGTTGATACATGTTGAAATCTAGCATCTAATACAAATATTTTGAGCAACATCAAATAAAATCTGTGGGTTTCTTGGTTCAGCAAATACAAATTTAATGCAGATCATACTCTATTTTAAATAGAATGTGCAGTCTCAGAGAAAACTATGTCAACAGTTAAATGTACACCTTGCAAGCATGTATATTTGTCTCCTTACCTCCTCAGATGTCGTGATTTACTCAACATTTCCTTTACGTTTGTTTATGCCCAGCTGACCTTTAGATACTCTATTAAGCAAACCAAGGATTTCCCATTTATTAGACTCATTATTGGCTCATTTTTCACAGTAAATAAACAGACCTACTTTGTTATACAGGTTTCTATACAAGTTCATGTAATGCTTGAAAAGCACTTGGGTCTTCTCTGTGAGCCCCTAGTTGAAGTGGTTCTTGTTTTATGTAGTTATGTTTCTAATGCCCATAATCTACAATATTTTCAGATATAACATTTACCCAAGCATTAGCTCCCCATTAATATTTCACAGCAGTTGCACCAGTCTCCACTGAAGCAGTACATTTTCCTTTGTCAGCTTCTATTTTTTGCCTCTATATAGAATTGTTCTTCACTCTTTTTTGTATTTCCTTTCTGGTAAATATGCACCAGAAACTGCCAATGTGCTTGCTGGTTGTATTAATTTTGCTTGTTCTGATTGCATACTGCTGCAAATCACTAATCTATCTTGTAGTTGGTTTCATATTTTCCAGTTGTGGACATAAGTTTGTGTCCATGTAACTTTCCTGTTTCATGCTCTTGTTATAACTCTGCAACTTCATAGACATTAGTGTTTCTAATTTTTGCTCATTAGTGTTTTTCTGATATATTTAGCTGATAATAACCTTAACTCTAACTCATGTTTCCTTGCTCAATGTCTACTGTATTTACCTTTTACTTTCTAGCCTTTTAAAGTGTTATTAATATTTCCATTAGTCCAGGTTTGATGCATTGATTTAGTGAATCTGTAAAGATTTAGACCTTTGATTTCAATCAAAATCAAATCTCAATAATGAAATCTGTCAAAGTAGCATGATTTTCTATGTTAATGTCTCTCAAGAGCCTTCAAAAGAACTTTCCTTCCTTTTGCTGTTTTATTTGGAACCTATGTTTCAATTACTTTGTTTTTCTTGAGAATATAGTATTCTTCACTTTAATTCATCCTGGCTTATGTGCAGACAGTTTAAGATCTGTAGCTCCATGTCCAGAAATAGCAGGGAAATGCTAACTTTTCTAAAACTTCTTTCTCAAAGAGTAAATCTGCCTGCATCTAGATAGTACATCCTTACTTTACTCTTTTCCAGGACTCTGCTACAGCATTTCAGATGAAGGTGATTTTATTTGGGGTTTTTTTTTAAGGGTCCCACATCTCTTTTAGTATGCTTTCTCTCACTTCTGGGCTTTGCTTTTGATATTTACTCTTTTCCAAGTATTCCCTCTGGTGCTATGCATTATTTATGCTTTTTAAGGAGCCTTTAGCTTGACACACAGCGTAAAAAGCTGTATACAACTGTCTACCACGTGCCACTGTTTTCAGCAGGCTGCTTGAGTGACCCTGACACACGCCACCACAGCCTGTTCAGCTCTTAAAAGGCAGTGACACATTCCCTTACACTGACAGCCTAAAGTTATCCTCTTCAAGATGTGATAGTTACTCAGAAAACTTGCTGAAGTCAACAAGGCACAATTGAACTACACACTGAAGCTGCTGGGAAACTTTCTGAGCATGAACACTCCCCGAAATGGGTTTTGGAAAGAGTGATTGATCAAGACAGGAAGCCAAGGCTAATAGAAGTCACTTTGTTGTTAGCAACATTAAAAACGTATCCTCAAGTTACTTTCTTCCCTGCTTCCACTCCTCAGCTTTGAATTGACATGCTAAGGAAGAAAAATTAACATCTACCTTCTCAAGCTGATGCATTCTTGGAAACACTATTGAGAAGTGACAAACAAAAGAGGTAAAATTTGCCATATAAGACTTTTAATTTCAATTTTACTTTTGCATCTATAGCGGTTTATATTGTTACTTCAAAAGTAATGGATATTAACTTGCTTAATTAAGCAATTATAACAGGTCTTGTTTGGTCTTCTTCATAAAAGAATGTGACAGTGGAAAAATGACAAAGTGACAAAATGGAACAACATATACTTTCATTAAAAACTTGTCTTTCCAAGTTCTCTAGCAGATATAAAAAACACACAAAATTTTAAAAAAGGAAAAAATACATAAATATTATTTCACCCCAGGGAAAGCCTTGAGGTAAAAGCCTGGTGAATAATCCATCAATATTTCATTAATTTTTATTTAAAATTTGTAGAGAACGAGTAGGGAAGTGAAGGGAGTTGAACATTTATATATCACTGATGCTAGACTTCAGAAAAGTTGGATCTAAAGCGAATAAGGCATAGTTTTATTGTGAGGTGCACTTTGTCAGATAAAGCAGAAGATGTTCAGACTTTAGACTTTCTCTGCAGTGAAAAGAAGACATGGTCAAATGTAAGATGACAATGTCTCAGAGGTGAAGGTCTGAATGTCTAAAGATTCACAAATGTATGTTCTTTTTTCATACACTCCGTACATATATAGAGTTGACTTCAAATTCTGGGGTTCTTTGCTGTAGCTTGTCTTGGACATCTCTGAACCAACTCCACAATTCTGTAAGCATTGAAGCCAAACTCGCAGTTCTAGACTTAGTACATCTCGTTCCTCAACTGTGCTGGCCTCAGCCATTTTCATGCCTTTTACCATCTTCATGTAAAGAAGCATTGTCCAAAAGAGGTCCCCAAAGTTCATGGCTTTTGTCTTGGTGGTTAAAGAACATTTTAAGGGAATTAGATGCCTAAATATTCCTTCAGACTATAGTAATCTCCCACCAAAATTAATTTTAGATCTCTGAATGTTGATATTTATTTATTTGCAACTTTGTATTGCCCAGCAACTTGTCATATGTTTACTTACAAATATAAACCAGCATATTATTTATTTTTAAATGTCAATAGGGACTTGATTCAAAAACAACAAAATTCAAAAGAAATATTCCTTCTTCTTTTGGTTCTGTGTTGGATTAGATACTGATCTACTTTGTTAGGTTTCACCCCACCATCACATTCGTTTACAACAGCAAAAACATTGATAGGGAGTACAACACAGGCAAGATGCAACAGCTCACT
This sequence comes from Pycnonotus jocosus, assembly GCA_013400435.1. NCBI lineage: Eukaryota > Metazoa > Chordata > Aves > Passeriformes > Pycnonotidae > Pycnonotus > Pycnonotus jocosus. The sequence goes on from VWYP01014460.1 coordinate 114,227, forward strand.
GTTGCCAGAAGGATTGTCCTGCAATTTTTAGCCAGGGCCCATGAGAGCACAAGCATCAGACAATAAAAGGACCCTTGGTGATACAGGCACAGGACAATTCTGGATGACCTGGAGCAGTAAACACAAAGTACAATTGATGGTCAGTATGGGAATGCCACCTTGGAAGTGGGACAGAACCAGATGCAGCCATGTCCAACATGTGTGAAACCTCCAATACATGGTGGAACAGAGAAGGCAGGACAGGAAGGTGCCATCACAGCTCTGACAAGCCCAGGGATGATGGAGGAAAAGAAAGAAGGATCATTCCCATTTTGGGTTTCCCCATTGTGGGTGCAAACCCTGATCTGCACCTCTACCCTCCCACAACAATCCTCCTGTCTCATTTTCTAGCACCACGATTTTTTCTGTTGCAGCAAATGAATGTAGAGTGCTTTCTTTCTCTATGCAGCTGGATCAAATGGAATTGTAAAGAAAAACATGTGCCTGTCTTTTCTGTTCCAGCCTTCTCACATAGAAATGTGACTGACACCTCAGCAATGAGCCAGGCTAAACTCAGATACAGCAACTTCCCCAGCCTCCGCTTCCCTCCCTGCCCTCTCCTGTCCTCCCTTCTCCCCAGCACTTTGCTCCCCCAGCCTTTGTCAGCCCTGGCCTTAATTTGTCTCCCTTGGGTGTGGGTTTCAGCCCAACATCTCAGCAAAAGGAGGACCAGCCTAACAAACTGAATTAACCCCTCAAGGGCCAGGTGCATGCCTGCAGCATCACAAGGAAGAGGAATACCTTCCTAAGCAGGGAGGAAGTGACAAAGTGGGGAAGAGCAGGATCACAACTCTCTGTTGCAAACAGCTGTTAGGTCAGGTCAGTCATTTTCAGTCATTCCTCTGTTGCCAGCACTGAATCCTCCTGACAGCTTCCCAGCACTGAACACATCATTCCTTGTCACTTCGTTGCAACAATAAGTATTTAGGGAATTTGATATACAATAAAAAGCCTATTTTTGTAACAGCAAACTTTCAGATATAGAGAAAGGAAGAATATTTTTCACCAAGCTTTTTCACCAATTAGGATTTTAAAAAGTCAATTAGAAAGCTTTGAAAAATTATTTAAGAAATTACACAAAAAGTAAGCGTTAAAGTACTTCAAAGTGGTACTTAAAGGGTTTTTAAAAAAAAAAAAAAACACATATAACTGCTAGAATTGCTCCTATTATACCTCAAAACTACAAGCTATTTCAGCTGTATCTGTAATAAGTGCCACATTGTACCACCCATAATACTCAAAGGAGGTTTTTTAAAGGTTTTTGTAACAACTACCCAATTTACTACTTAAGTTTTGATCTATATGGTCACAAGCCTTGGCCAAGGCAAATCTTGACGTTTATCCCCACCTTCCCCTTGAAGTCAATGGGACTAAATTGCCATTGACTCCTAAGGGAATTCTCTTTACATATATATATATATATATATGCGCACAGGCAATATTGCTACCATTATAAAATACTAGGCAAAGTACACTTGGCCTCATGAAATTGTTATAAATGAATCAGAATCAAAGTTAATATTAAGCAATTTATTTCACAATCCCAAAAACAATTTTAAAGTAGCCACAATAAAGGAAAACAACTTCAATCGAGTTGGGTGGAAGGGGGACAACAGCAAGGGTGCAGTCCCACAGCCTCCACACCACTGCATTTGAGGCTGGGGTTTTTATGGAGATTTTCTGCCCGGAGGCCAAGTCCATTGTGAGTCCATGTCCAAGATAGATATGCATGTACTTTTTCTTTTGCTGATTTGGTTTTGAAGGGATTTCCTGGAAGGATTTGGTTTCTCTGATTGGATTTCTGGAACTGGACATCTGGTGATGATTTCATCAACTTCTCTCTGAGTCCTCCCAGATCGATATCAAGCATTGATCACTCGAGAATTGATGTTCCCATCCCGAATTGAGCTAGGTTCTTTCTGTTGCAAATTCTGACCTTATCTTGAAATTATACTATGGGAAGGGTGATGTTGCAAGTCCTGAGACCAGGGCTTGCCACAAAGCCCTTGGTTGAAGAAAATAAAAATATACTGGATACATTTGATACATGAATTTATACATCATACATTTCACAAAATGCTTCTAAGGCAGATATTAACTAAAACAACAATGTTCAGTTTCTCTAGAGAAACACTCCATTTACTTGAGAACTGTAATTGGGTTTTCTATTCCACAGGTTTCACTCTGAGGTGCTTTTGCAGAACATTAATTTTGATTTTTTTTAGTTGTGTGGGTTTGCTTCAATGTCTGTGAACTGCACTAGACATCTTTTGCTCCTTGTAGAATGATAGTGATAAGCACAACTACTGTTGTAATGCATAAAAATAATTATTTTGTATTATTGCACATGCCAACAGCTACTGCATGTAATGACCTAGTATTTCCCTTTTCATCCACTGATTGCAACAGTAGTCTGAGAAAGACACTCATGAGGTCTTGTACAGATGGATATTACAAAAGGAATAAAAAACTATTTAAAAGAGACATTTCAATTAATCAGATTACATAGAAATATTTCAACAGGTTGTCTCTGTAAAAAGTAGGTCTAGAAATCCAGTTTTAAATGTATGAGTTCTCTAAGGCTACAGATCTATCTGCCTCTGCACACTATCCACTACCATTAAGAAATACCCAATCTGTTACATGAAGGAGAATATATTTTGATGGATGATATCTATTTCAGCTTAATCCAGTTAGTCTTAGTTGTTGATTTAGGTCCTTGTTATGTCTTAAGCATGTGTCTTTTCTGAGGCAGACATGTTAGTGTAGGACCTGGAGACATTATAGTAGAATTGTGCAATTTATAAGGGAAAACTAAAAGTTGTTCTCCTGCCCTGAACAGACGGGCACATGTGAGCTGTTTTCAGGCTGGTATTTGCTAGGATTTTGAAAAACCATTGGGAATAAGATGAGTCATTGCATTGGAATAGTAAATGCATAGCTGAAAACAGCTGTAACCTCAAGGAGCACAGACCTGCCTGAAGTGAGAATGTATGCAAAAAAAGCATGTCTAACAAGAGGTTCTAGCAACATTCCACTACAAAAGGACCAGAGACATCTGGATGACCACCTTGGTTTTAGTTAGCCTTATAAGGAGCAGGGACTGGGCTAGATGATCCCTATGGGTCCATTGCAACTTGAGCTGTTCTATGATTCTGTACATCACAAAGGTTTGATGGAAGAATAAATCAGGGAGTTAATTATTCCTTCTTGGACAAACTGCCACTTTGTCAGCTGGTGCATGGCAATCATGCCAGGACACTTCTTCCCACATGAAACATGAAAGCAGAATTATGCTGAGTCAGCAGATGAGACACTGGAGAAAATATGGAGCCAGACTCAGGTGCTTCTCCAATAGGAAAGGGTTAATCTGCTACTTAGAACCCCTCTGTCAGTCAGGTAGTATGTACCTGGATTTTAATTTTTACAGACTTTGACACAACAACATTGGGGATATAGATGCTCAATATTTAGGCTTATTGCATTCTCATTTGTTTGGAAGAATCTCCTAAAATGAAGGATTCACACATATATAGCTGAGAGACATTTAACTCTGTGTTTTGGAAACCCAAGTAATTGATTTATACTGCAGTACTGTATGGCCATTAGTTTGCAGAATCAAGGAGTCTCACAAATCTCTTATCTTCTGTATTGAGAAATCACCTCAACAGATTGTCCCAGTTGTAACTCCCTATGCCAATTGCAAAACAATTTAAAGGTCTTCTGTGTGCTGGGACACCATAAGTAAATAAGTTTGTTTCTGCTACCACTTGGAAGGGATTTCTTTTTTAAGTCAGCAAAAAAAAGTGACAAAGCTGCTGGCTCTGGGAATAGAATTGCCTTCATGGAACACTGAACATACTGCATGAAGCTGATTAAAACACAAAAATTCAGGGGGAAGGCTGTTTTGTGTCTAAAAGAACATGAAGTTTTGGAAGACCTTATTTGCTTTCCTTTTAATCTTAGCTGGAATGTGTGTGATGGATCAAATTTAGAAAGTCTGATAATAGCTAGATCAATTCCATTTTGTTCTCTGACTGCTAGTTCTATGGGGTATTCACTAGATGTATACATACAACTCATTTTTCTTGAATGTGTATATTCTGAATGAAAGCCTGAAAGCTGCAGCTTTTAAACTTTTGACTGATTGATATGTATATATATTTTATCCACATTGTTGGCAGAAGACAAAATTCTGACAGATTTGTCTGCAACTTGCAAAGAGAATTTTGTCTGCAAAAAGGTCTTCAACATTCATATTTAAAGGTATTTGAAGTTGCTTGCAAATTTAGGGTGCTGGTAGGAGGGCATGTGGGAGGAATGTCGTTCTAGATATGAAAAGCTTAATCGAAGTCTTTGGACTCTTAATGATGCAAGTAAGAAATGTTTAGAAGTTCAGTCTGTTCTTTAGGCTCTCCTTAATGAGCCATTTGGTTAAATGTTTTCCTTTCACTTGAAATAGAAATTCAGAGCTACAAAATGCACCCTATCCCCTGCCTACTCCCTTCCTCTCCCTCTCCAAGAAGTTATTTAGTTTAGTAAATGGATGCTAAACTGAGATATTCAGTAATTTCCATTCTCTTCAGAATAAGAATTCTTCTGTCTGGGCTGAGGTATCATAATCACAGATGCCATAGCACAGATTAGAAATGAAATAAAAATAGCTGGGAGAGCAGAAAACTCTCTTTGTGAATGGGGAAATCACATTCTGCTGCGTACCCCAATGTAACAATTGGTTATACAGGAAGAGTCCCTTAACATATTTTTAAATAAATAGTGGATCCATAATACGTTCGGAAGAGGGAACAATTGTTTTTATCTATTTCAATACAGCACAAACAATTTCACAGACAACCACTGAGACTGTGAACTCTAACAAAATTTCCAGAATATAGCCCTTCAAGTTTCCTCAGCATTGTATTTTAGCAAGAACACTGCTGTGGATAAAGAAGTTGTTTTCTCCTTTTCAAAGAATCAGACAAAGAAAAGCAGAGCTTGGACTATTCCTCACTACCACTTTTTTTTTTTTTTTTTGGAAAAGCCACCACTTGGGTTGGCTGAACCCCTGTGAATATCACAACCAGCCTGGCTGTGGAGCAGCTATCGTAGATAAGGATAAATTGAACTCTTACCCCCCATACAAACCCAAGTTTCTGCTCCCACTGAACTCACCAGGAAGGCAAAACAACACTGAGCACATCTGTTCCTGGGAGGTATTGGGGTCCTGGTTTCTCTGTGAGCAGAATGACAGTAAAAGGCTATAGAAAAAAGCTGCAGACCTGAGGACAAGGAAAGGAGACAATAACAGAGCTTTGGCCAGGGGGTTCTGAGAACTGGAACATGTTTTGCTGGGTCCTCATTTCCAGTGCTCTCAACCCTGCAGGCTCTGCCTGCCATGAGAAGGGAGGATCTTGAGGAATTCAAGGCATCAAGGTGGCCTGTGAATCTTGCCAGATGTTCTGCTGTGTCCTGTCCATCCAAAAGGGAGTTGTGCCAGATGGTGAGTGATGCTTTCACAGCCCTGCTGAATATGTTATGTCTTGTACAGTAAGCCTACAGAGGTTGTTGTGAAAGAATCACTTATGGTGGATGATGTTTTCAAAAGCCCACTGGATTTTGGCTCCTGACATCCTTGTACCTCTGTGGTTTCTGTAACACCACAACAAAACATGACTTTGAGCACATAGTTTTGAGCAGGATTCAATCTACTGTATTGAGCATGGTACAGTGGTCACAGCAGCTTGCAATATAGGCCTAATGTACAACTTATTCAATTCTTTTCATTTTAAAAAACATTATATCTCCAGTGGTCAGAAGACTAACAGGACTCAGCTTCCCTGTTAAGCCCAAAGACTTTCATTCATATAAAATATATTAATGGGTTCAAATGCCCAGTTTCCTCAAAATGAAACAATATATCTATAAAAATCATACTTTTAAGATAAGATTTTGCTCCTTCAAGGGGCAACAAACACCATTTCAAAAATATAATTATTCTGGGAGTTATCCTGACACCATAAATAACTAGACAGGATTTCTTTCTTACTTTGGGGAGAAGCAGCTTAAAAGAGTCAGTAGCTAAGCACTCACAATAATACAGAAGTAATAAATAATCCCTTCTTTTTAGCCACAGTCTGTAACATTTAAAAATCAGCATTTTGCAGTATATTACAAATTATTCCTGTTCCAAGCATGTGTGTGGGAGTAAGGGGAAGTGTTTCATCTGCCACATTTATCTGCTAAGTGCTGACTTTTTAGTATCAACCAATGGAACCACCTCTAGCATGGTCTGAGCTTCAGTCCCCCAAACCTGGAAGTACAGCAAACCATATGTGACTTCTTGAGAAGTGCTGATGTGTTTGCACAAATGTATGTGTGTCTGTGTGACAGAGTAGGTGCAGATGTGTGTGTATATGCATGGGTGTATTTATACATCACTAACTTTTTAAGTCTGTAACTTTGCCTTTCTCCAGATGACAAATCCTAGCCCAATTAAGGCAAAAGAAGTTCTTATTGGTAAAACATATGCATTTATTTCTAAGCTTTCAATGTCAAATTGCTCTGCCTAGGGCATGCAGCATGATGAGTATCCTGGTTATTAAACATTAAAGTGGCTTTTCTGGGACCCTCTAGAATGCCCCCATGTAGGGGTGGCTGTTCTTCAATGCACCATTCTCCACATCTGACAATGTACTATCCCCACCACCACATGGTGTGACCCTTGACAACGCTCCCATGCTCCAAGCTCCTCAGGCCTCTCTATTTAAAATTTTCACAGAATAGGTGTAAGGAGTCAAAGAGCTCAATTAAAGAGCCCAGTTGCCTCAAGCACTGCCAAGGCCACAGAAGGAGCTTGCCATAAGTTACCACAGCAGGAATTGAGGTAAGGAGAGAAGGGAGGAATTTGCAACAGGAGGGCACTGATTCCAGGCCTGGAAGAGGCAAGCTCTGCTTAGCACATCCTTGTTAACACATCCAAACAAAAATTGCCACCATGATTAACTGTGTGAAAGGAAGCAGCTGCTCAAACACATATCACTGATCAAACAAAGACCACCCCAAATAATCTTCAGTCACATCTGTGACTGCCAACAACTCCCAAAGCACCACCAGACTGATTTCTGGGGCCTTCCACCAAAGGGCTGCACATGATCCAGTGTTGCCCCAGACAGTGAAAAACTCACCCTCAGGGCAGGTATCTGGGCATTTCCCCCTGAACCCAGTGAACTTTTTGTTTCATGGGCTTTCCCAACCCCCAAAGGATCAAGACTGTGATCATCACTTTGACAAACAGACACCAAAATTGCAACAATCTGATCTCATTATTGCATCCACCTTGCTTCTCCATTACTTACTCTTATCCTTTCTTTATCTTTCTTCCCTTTCCTTACGTATTTTCTTAAGTGATCTTTATACTTTCATGTTGTTATATTACTAGAGATAATAATAATCAAATTGGTTACATACCTCCTTTCCATTGCAAAAAAATGTTTTAATATAAACCTGATTTTACATATATGCTTATAAACACTGGTCATTCAGTGTCATTTTACTCTAATCCAGCCCAAGAGATCTATTACCAAAAACTTCAGTTATCTTGCCTTCAGAGGCGGGCTGTAATAGGGAAGACATATATTTCCACTACTATTTTTCTTGCCAAAAATACAAGAACATTCTGGGATAGCTTGTCCTAGGAGAAAACTACCTCTCTTTACAGGCAGAGTATGGAGTGGCCAGTGAATACAACCAGATGTCTCAGTTCATCAGCTGGGTGAGAAGAGAGCTCACTTGGTCCAGAAGGTTACATGCAGCTGGGCTACTAGTGACAGACAGATGTCAAAAAGCAATGAAATCTGGAATCAGTGGGGCTGAGGAGAAATGGATGGAGAGAGAAAGAGAAGAAAGCACCTGGTCCCACAGTTAAGGCAACAACAGGCTTTCAACAATAGGAAAAGAAATATTACATTGAGGCAGACTATTGATCTATGCAAATCAGTATTATCTCTCACACTTTCAGAGCTTCCCCCATTGCCCAGTCTCTGCAGTCCAGTCCTCTTCCCAATATGCATAATTACTGGACTAGGGATGTTAGAAAGCAATCACTAATGTTTACTTTTAGTATCTCCTTAAGGACCTGTTGCCCATGAACTTCTCTAATTCTTTTTTTGCAGTAACTTTAGGGATCTGCTGATACTTGTCTACCTCCACAGTCTCCTGCAAACAGCACAATGTCTAGCTGGAAGCCAGATACCAGCTCTGTACACCAGGGATCAATGCTAGCACCAATATTGTTTAATATATTTATTAGTGATCTGGACAGTGCATTCTCAGCAGTTTTGCAGATGATAAAGCTGGGAGGAGTCATCAAGACACCAGGTGGCTGTGCAGCCATTTAGAGGCACCTTGACAGGCAGAAAATGCAAACTTCTGTGCCTGGAGAAAAATGCACCAGTATATGTTGGGGGCCACTCAGCTGGAAAGCATCTTGTCAGAAAAAGACCTGGGGATCCTGGCAACACTAAGCTGAACAGGAGCCAGAACTGTGCCCTTGCAGCAGCAGCTTCCTGGGCTGCACTAAGAATAGCATCACCAGCAGCTTAAAAGTGGTTGTCCTCCCCTGCTCAGCACTGGTGAGATGCACCTGGAGTGTTGTGTCCAGTTTGGGGCACAAGAGGGACATGGACACATTGGATCAAGTGCAGCCAAGGGTCAGGCAGATGGCTGAAACTGGAGCATCTCACACAAGGAGAGACTGATGGCTTATTCAGCGTATTGAAGAGAATGCTTTTGGGGGGATCTTCACCATCTGAATAAATACCTGACAGTGCTAAGCAAAGATGGTGGAGGTAGACTCTTCTCACTGGTTCTCAGTGACAGAGCAAGAGGCAATGGGCACAAACAGAAACTGAAACATTTAGGCATAAGAAAAAAAGGATTTTTGTATGAGGGTGATCAAGCACTGGCATAAGTTGCCCAGAGAATTTGTAGACTGCATGGAGATAATCAACCCATATGGACACAGCCCTGAGCATCTGGCTCTAGCCGGCCCTGCTCTGAGCTGGGACGTTGGGCTGGATAATCTCTAGAGGTTCCTTCCAACCTCAGCAATTTGGTGAAATACTATTCTATGAAGTCTGTAAACCAAGTGTTTGGAGGAGTGCTTTCTTTATTTGTTATTAATCTACAGGTTTTGTTGAGTCTAGCCTAAATATGGTCATGTTAAACTTGGTGAAAAATGGTTCTGTATTCCCTGTATTCATTCCCTTCATGGAAACTCCAAGGTTTTTTTGAGTTTCTCAGCATAAACCATTGTCCCACCATCTTAATTTTGTTTGCCCTTGTCTGTAGTTTCTCTAACTGTACCGTGTTCTTCTTGAGATGCAGAGACTAGAATTGCACACAGCACTGAAGATGGGAGTGCACTAAGGTTTTATTTCATTGCAAAATGCTGATGTCTGTCTTCTTCTTAATACCATTTCTGCTGATGTCCAATACTTTGTTGGCTTTTTTAGCTGCTGCTGCTGCAAATTGAGACAATGATTTCAGAGATCTGTCAATGATGATTCCAAGGTCTCTTTCCTGAACCCTAGCTGCAAAAAGCAGCTGTAATTCTCCATCTGCCCATTCTACTGGGGATACAACAGTAAAGACAGAGAAGACAAGGGATGAATGGAAGGAAAAAGTAGGTCTGGTTGAATCTGTAGCAGTTTTCTTGCACTTCTTGCTTACTAGCACATATCTGTCTGTGCTGGGACCTATGCCTACAGCTGTCAGAGCACACTGATGGATTAACATCCCTGTGAGCAACTCACAATCTGCACCACCATGTCCTAACTCCTCTGCCTTTCTTTGCTTGGAGTTTGCTTGCAGCTGCTCCTGTGAAACAGCACTACCAAGGAAGGGAACCTCATTTCTTTATGTTCTCTCATCTCCATTCACCTAGTGGTAACACAGCCTGCCCCTCTGTTTCATTATTCTTGGAGCTGCAGTTCAACCTCTTATGATAATTATAAAGGCAAATCTTCTCCAAGGCTCACACAAGGAAATTGTATTATTAGCTTTCCATTACTGCCAAGGAAGGTATCTTAATTTAGTAACTGTCTGTTACTGAGACTACTACTTGACAGCAGAGCTGACATAAATATTTATTGAACTTGCAAGGGGAAAACATCTACCAAGTAGGATGGAGTATTCATTCGTGGTGGAAAATTAACAGCTGTTCCACTAATCTGCTTCTCCTATTGACTGCACTACAGGGGATACCTGTTCAGAAATGAGTATGCTAAAATGATTGCCACAAGTGTCATAAGTTGAAATCACAGCTAACAAAAAATAATACTGTTCTCAAAGTCCAGACATGCTTTACAGGGATTCTTGATCTAACTACCTTGAAAATGGCTAAATTACATGGTACAAGCAACTTCAACTTTTGCACTTTATGTAATCGCTGTATTTGCTACTCCAGCTACCCAATCTTATCTAAATTTTAAACTTGTGCTGTCGAAAGGCAAAATAAACTCTAGACAGGCCATCTTTAAAGCAAGAGAAGTGCTGAATGGGCTAGCATCCAAAGAACTAAGATTATAGGAATCTGTACAGCAGGAAAAAATATATGAGTTGGACTTTTTCTGGTGAAAGAAAAGCATCCATTAAATCCTCCACTGTGCTTCAGGGTAATATCAACAACAAGTCCCATCTCCCCTATCCCTGGGCAGTCATTTAATGAAGGAATATTCCAAAAGTGCATCTGCATTAGTTGTTTCAGTCCATACCAGCGTAGTCTTTATAGCAAAACATCTGTATACCTGATTGAAGGGACTAAATCCTTCACTACAGACTGCAATGCCTGTGGCATCTGATTAACTGATACCAGAAGGGTCCCCTCCCTATTAAACTGAATTGTTTTAGCCTAGAGACTATCCCCTGGCGTTCACAGACATTAACCTGCTGGATATCTATTATATCTAACCTGAAAGATCACATACACTAGAGCAATCCACCAAAAGTAAGGATATGCTCAGACAGCCCCTGAGTACTGCTCTAAGGCTAAAACTTTAATCCTCCAAAGCACTGAATAGTTCCTCATACAACTGATATCTTTTTCTGGTGAAATTTAAAAGGTTCTGTTTCTACATGAAGACAGAACCATCATCACCTTAATAAAGCTCTGCCCATGTCACAGACAGTGCCTGAGATGCCTGATCTTGGTGACCTTGATTGAGCAGGAGGGTTAGACAAAAGGTACCCTCCAACCTCAAACATTTTGGGATTCTATGTTATCAGATCCAAAGAAGGATCCTCGAAGTTACTGCCTCTATAAGGTAGATCTCTAAATGGTATTCAGTAGGTTTTGTCTAAGCAGACATAAAGCTGCTGGTGACAATGCTGTGTGTAAAAGAGATCTGCACAGGAAATGCAGAGATGGACATTGGCTCAGTGTCCAGCTGCTTTACCAAGCAGTTATGGGACTTTACCAAGCTTTATGGGACTTCCTCAGAACATGACAGGTTTGATCTTCCTTCAGCTTCCTCCTGTTTAAAGATAGCAGAATCAGTAAGGCAGCAGAAATGTAGTTCCTACCCTTCCCTGCAGCATGGAGCTATGCTGTGGAAAGAAAGACAAGGGTCATTGCATGAAAGAAAGGAAGTGCAGGAAATCACTGACCATCAGTGACTGGACTCCTGGTTTATCAGAAAGAGAATAAGAAAGAGGTATCATGTTTTGATTTCTGTTCTTAGCCTTCCCTGTGCATTGTGCCTAAACAATCATAAGGGGTGGATAAGCAGTCCTGGCACTGGCGCCCAGAAATAAAGGCTTTACCTCAAACACAAAGCTTCTACAGCTGCCAATTTCCCCAACAAAAGCAAGGCATCCTCTTCTCCTTTTTGAAGTGAAGGTTATAAAATAGTTCCAGGCATGAACCTTCATTTAACCCCATACAACTACTCCATACTCATGGGATTAAGTGCCCACGACAATTTCAGGCCTACTCCTGTAGGTGCTCAGTTCCACCCTCTGTTTTATATTGCAGTGCTGGGAATATCACACTTCTCCCCATGCCTTGCAGGCAGCAGAGGTACCTCATTTGCAGCTGCATGTTCCAAAGTGACAGCACCCAACTGAGCATCACAACACAATATCCTGCTGCATATCAACAAGAAAATTGCAAGGTCAAGGTTCTAATCGTCACAATTTTCCAACTGCATCACTATCAGACTTAACTATTCCTTTATTCCTTTCCTTGTAAAAAAATATGATACAAATAAAACAATTAAGGATTACAGTTTGATTATCAAATGCAGAAACTTCAAAACCCTCAGAATATCATTGGGGCATTTCTGCATTCTATAAATTTTTATTGATGTCTGGATTTAAGAATGGTAGCGGGGGACACACCTCCCCCCAGACTACAGCAGCAGTAGTTTCTGTAGCCACATAAACTCAATTTATTTTAAGGTAAAATGTGTAAGATTTACTCTGTAATCCTCAGCCATTATGAAGCACTTAAGGAATTCTCATCCAGTTATCCCTTCTGATCACTGATTTGAATAAACATGCCTAACACTATAATTTTGAAGACATCAATCTTGCCGAGTACTTACCTGACTGCCCTTAGACTATTAATTTTAATGCTTTTTAAAGACTACATAATATTATAGTCAAGTCACAGTTTTCAAAGCCCACAAAGACCTATAATGCTGTCCACATTATCTCTCTGAGCTGGCACTATAATCTCCATGTGAGCTCATTTGTGTACAACTGAGTATAACACTAAAGACTTTTTAAAGTCTCACTATAAAAGGAATCAGTCCCTATTTTATCTGCAAGACTTGTGACTTCTCAATAGAAGTCCTGGTAACAAAGATGGCTCTGGCTGAGATGTAAAAGACAAGCAAGGAGACTGCAGCTGCTCTCTAGTTCCCAGGGTAATTTGGGGGAAATTACAGCCTCCTATGTTCTCTCCATGTAGTATTATACCTGTGTAATGACAGGTCAATACTGAGGTGTTTGCCAAATACAGATCTATTTGTTAAATTATCAAATGTTCTTTGAATAGTGGGAAAAATTCAATACAAAGAAGTAACACCTTTCCAGTGAAACTGGGGAGAATAGAAAGCACTGATGCTTCTACAGCATGACACACCTCTAACCTCAATGAACTGTAGAACACATATATATAAACCTCAGCTATAAAAATAGGCAGCAGTAAAATCCTTATCCTAAATCAAACTCTCTGAGATTGCTGAGTGAAGTATGAGTCTTTCACAGACAAGGATCATGCAGGCTTCTAGGTAAGGCAGGCAAAAGAGAAGTTGATGTAATTAGAAAAAATATATAGGACTTATTTGACTTACATTCATCATTTTCATTTAAAGATGGATTTGATTGCCTCTGAACCCTCAAGAAGCTTAAAATAAGATTAAGCTTTTGCTCACAACCAATTCATAAATGAAATGTTGGCTAAGTTAGGAGGCTGTGTTAAAGGCAAAAGAGAAAAGAAGCTCACACACAGGCTTTGTAAGAGAAAGGTGACAAGAAAAGGTGCCATAATTTTTCCAGTTATTACAGGATGTCATGGTTTATCATGAAAAGATACATCTTGCAAAGTTTGTCTGTACACACATTTTTGTTTCTCCTTTTATTTTAATTCAGATCTACTTGTCTCAGGCCTGATGTAAATAAGAATACAGATTATAAGAAAAATGGCTAAAATGTCCATAATTTGAGAGCACTCTGTATGCTTAATTCTTGCTCCCCAAACTTACTACTTTCTATTGTTAAGGATGGAAGTATTGATTTTACCACCCTCCTGATGTGGAAGGCATTTTCTGTATCTCTGCACATTGCACAACAGACTATTTGACTCAGTGGAACTTTGGCTTTTTCTGCCTCTTTTGCAGCATGCAATCTGAAGTCCAGGTACAGAGATTTGATTTCCTCAAATATGGGATAATTTCAAGAATTTCCTATTCTTAACACAGATGAAATATAATTGCTTCATAAATCCTGCTAATCTAATTTCTACTCAAAGCCAATGGGATTCTCTCCATTGACTCAAATGGGAATTGAGGCAAATCTAGTGAAACTGGTACATCTATTGTCTGGCTCTATTAGGACTAAAATTGCCTTTTAAAATATTGAGGAGCATTTTTGAGACTTTTCTTTCAACTCATCTCACAAATATAAAACTATATTTTCATTAACTTTCCCAAATACATTGAGGACACAGCAGCTTCTGGGTTTGGAAGTCAAGGAGGGTGCAGGGGGATGTGCCATTCCCATCAGCTGCTTTGCCATGAATTCTGGTCACCTAAGTTTTTTAACAGAAATCTTCATAATAAAGCTCATTGAGACTGCTCTGGAGGGGGAAAAAATCTTCATAATCCAAGGTCTGAATTTACATAGATGCATATACAAATCCAGCCTATCATGTACTGCAGCCAGTTGTCTGATGAGAACTGAAATACGGCACATAACCCCCCACCAGGAAGGACCATACAATTTTAACTGATGTAATCATGAAGCATATTTCTATTTCATCAATAGTTCTAAGTGGTTCTGAATAGTTTTCCGACTTATTGTTCAAATATTTTTGTGAACAGAAATCCAAATTTCAGCAACTACTTTATATTCATATTTCCCTTGTTTTGAATGCTGATGTGGAACACAGGATTTGTCCACTGACTGTATAAAAAGGTTAGATATTGTGGGGTGAGTATCTGCTCTCTGAATTGTTCCTCTGTAATTCCTGTAACAAAAATTACTGGTTTACATTTAATTGCATGAGGACATTTTATCATTTTTTTCCTTTACTTGTGCAAAACATAGTTTTGGTTATTTCATTAGCCAAATAAATTTGTGCATAGCTTTTATTTTATCATATAATTTTCTTTAACATTTCCCAACTTTTGTGCCTAAATTACTAAAGTACATCAGAACTTGGTGTCACCAGAACATGGCATGAAATTTGACAACTCTGGCATCCAGTATGTTACACAGTTATTGACCACAAGATTTAGGGCTACCATAGGAAAATGCTTAAAAGCTTAAAGTCCAGTCAAAATAAGCTTTTAAAGTCTATATGATTATACTGTTCATATCTTCACATCAAAATTTTTCTAACAACTTAGGCTGCAACTCAGGCAATGAAATAAGAGTGGAGCTGAAATTGTGCTGTACACACAACTGCCCTACATGGTTACCCTTAGGAAGGGTGTCTGAATTTATACTTTGCATTGGGACCTTCTCTGATTTTGAAAGATTTATTATTTTGTGTGTCAGGTTGTCCTGGGAATATGGCTGCCTAATAATTTTGTGAAGTATCGTGTTTCTATCCTCATTTTGATGCCCAGAAATTACAGTAACAAACTGAAAATGAATGAAACAAATCTACTGGGAAGAAAAAGATGGTGCTTCTGATACCCCAAAGACAACTGAGTTCTATTTTCTTTCAATAATGGCATAGAGAAAGAACTATTTCAAAATATTATTGCCCCTGAGAGATGCATTTTTAACATAAATGTAGAATTATGTTTTCAACAGACTTCAAGTTATGTTAGTTATGAACTCTCTGCTTGAATACCAGCAGTCTTCTAAACTGCAAGTCAGTACACCATCCAAAATTACTTAGTTCAAGTCTGAAAATGTAGCTAGTGGAAGCTGAGGTCTAAAGAAAACTCAAAACTACAGTACTGGACAGCAGCCTGCCTGAGAGCTCTAGGTGACAATAGCTGTTGCCAGTGAGTGCCTGCAGAGGTGGCAGCCAGCAAAGGGAGTGTATTTCCACTCTTGACATCCACAGGACCACAGTCATGTTTTGTAGGAAATACAATTTGGGGAGCCCAGTCACATTCACCCAGTATTTGAGCTTTGTCACAGGGCCAGTCCCAAACTTTAGGACTTCAGGCAGAAAACCCTGGATAACTAGGTTAGGATAAGGTTTCTAAAAATATTTGGTGGAACTTGTCAAAATGCAAGTCTTATTCCAGCATTTTTTAATCATCTAAGGCTTGAGGCAAGAGCAAAAAGAAGGTCTCACTGAATCCACTTTGTATGTGGTAGAAAGAGGTGATGGGATCAGGAAGATCTCATCTGTCACAGTGTTGAAATAAAATAAAACAGAGTTATTCTTACTGAAGACACTGGTGATGTCTAGACAAGAAGGGTGAGGTGTATTCCAAACCCATATTGCTTTCAGGTTATAGGATATGCACTCAGAAATCACCTTCACAGCAATGGGAGTCAACTGATGAAAGCAGACTTTGCTGCACCCTTTTTTCTGGCTTTCATGATTGGCAATCTCATTCTTCAGGCTGCAGAGGAGCAGCTCCAGGTGTGTGTTGGAATGACTGAATGGATAATTTATGAAATAAGTGTTGTCACTAAAATTAATGTGCTCACAAAACAACCAGAGAAAGAGGGTCAGGTTCACACTAAATGAATATAGACACAAACACATGTCCTCTGAAAGCGCTTCCGGCCTTTTTTAGGTAAACAATCTGCAATGCCAGGATCAAGCTTGGAATCAGTTTGACAAGGGCATGATCATATTAGCCATGTGAGCTACCTGTATTTTGCTATGGATTCTTGTAGGACTGTTTCAGAACACCTGAGATGTCTGGACCCTAGAAGGTTTGAGTTTGAATTCTTCAGTGCTGGGAGTCAAATTGCACTAGGATATAAACTTGCCAAGCACATGCCTTGGCATTGCTGCAAGTACAAAGAGTAAAATTCATTTCTGAACCTGCAGGCACTCCAAATATGCAGCTGGCCCAGATGAATTACACTGAAGAGGAAGACCCAAGAAACCCAGCTGTGATTCAGCAGAGAGCACACCACAGATTAACTGCTTCTGAAACCACCAAGGAATGGCCCTCTGTGAGTAATTGTCCTTTGGATTTAAAAACATGGGAAGAGTTGCACAATGATGCATAGGGGAATGAATTTATGAGGCTGTGCAGCATAAATTTATGGTATATGGAAATATTGTCAAAAGGTATAAACACACTCTTTCACTTGCTTACAATTATGGTATACCTATCTCTACTCGCTTCCTCTCCTCAGTGCTCCTATTGTCACCAGTGGGAATGACTGTACCAGGGAATGTGATGTGGGCTAGACACTTCTGTTTCAGTTCTTCATCAAAACCCACACTGATTCAATGTCTGCAGAAGATTAGGTCTTGAACAAACTAAATTCTAGCCTTCACTCTCAGACATTCTTTTAAACCTTAGCAACAGAATCCACTTGCACATTATTTAGAGATCTAAAAGTTATTTCTGTCAGCTTATATTTTTCATCTCTTTTCTCTCTCCCTAGATACAAGTACAGTGAGATATGAAATTTTCATATTCACAAAGGCAAGACAAATTTGTCTAGAATCACTCTATCTTTTCTCAAGGGTAAATGAGATAGACCTAGCTGATGGACCACAGCTAGATTCATTCAGTCTAATTTCAGATATTTAATTGATGTGCCTAGCAGAGGTGCTGGTTGCTCCAAACTCCTACATAGACAGTTGAGAACAGGAACATCTTTGAAGGTGTTTATATTCCAACTTTGATTTCTTACATTTTCCACCAACTTGAGAAACTCAGTGAGATTACTACAGTTCTGGTGGTTGAATCCAGACCACCTAGCAGCAGAGAAATGTGAGACTCTAGGAGACTCTCCTCTTGGTAACCTCTATGGCAGCTCTAAAGGCTATGTCCTTGCACAGGCTGCAGAGGGAGTTCTGCCACAAATCACTGATTCACGGCTGGACACTTGTAACCATGCACTGACATCTAACTGCCGCCATTGTAAGTGTGATTTAGACATTTGTTGCCCAGGTGCTTTGTTAAAGTCATAAAGCTGAAGTCCTTCACTTAAATCCATTTCTGAGTCTGTCGTTTATTCTCCCCCGTGTTTTGATCAATAGCTCAGAGCTCTTCAATGCCATGTCACTGTATATAAGGGTTTGAAATTATATCCACGTTTTGGCTGTCAAAGTGTAAAATACAAACTCATATCCAGGAAACATAATACTTTCCAGGAAATTATTAATATCTCCAGTACATAAACTTCCTGGACATTCCAAGGTGCACAGCAGCTTTTTCTGATTTCCCACTACCCTACACTAAGTAGTGCTAAATGCACTTACTGACATTATCACAAATCCAGGGTGCTGAAAACCTACACGAGTAAACAGTGCTTAAATTTTGAAAACTTGTGGGGTTACAGACTTCCAAGAAGATAGGTTTAGTCATTCTTGCACAAAATGGGTGCAATATGGGTAATAGAAGTAGATTTTCTGCTTCTAGCTGCTCTCTCTGTTTCTACAGGTCTTTAAGCCTGAGATCTTCATGTAATTCATTATCCGTTTGAGTTATGGCTGTTCTTTTCCAAATGATCTTTAATTTGTTGCTTCTTTTTCATGCTTTATTTCAAGATTCTCTAGAAATGCATTGAGTATATGCTTCATCTTCATAAGTTGTAGTTCTCCAAAATATTTTTTGCTTAAATCCAAAAAAGTCATGCCTTTCTGCAAACTTAGAAAATACCTTTGATCCAAGCTCAGCTGTATAGATATCTATGCAAAACACAGGTATGATCTCTCTGTTTTATCATTTGGTGCATGTAAAGGATAAGCAATAGAAATTGGAAAGAGCTGCTTTTCTCCCTCACTCCTTCTCTTTGGCTTCTGATAGTCTAGGACACACCTCCACACTAATTTATTTTAAAGGAACTCTAAGACTGAAGAGACACACACGCTTATTCGATTTTTTTGTGGCACACTTTAGAGACTTACATCTGGCAAAAAGGCTTTATTAAAATTTCCTTTTGAGATTAATGATAAAAAGCTCTAAAGTAAAACAAAAATAATTAGGAACCAATTAAAATTCTTTTGAAATTGTTAATTTTAAAATGTTTTTCTAGAATATGTTGCATATGAAATAATTCTCTGTGTCTGTGTTTCCTCTCTTCCCTCCCATTCAGTAATTTTCCTGCCTATTGCTTAACTAAAACTAGATTTGACAAAGGGGCAAAGGCCTCTGAAGTATTTTCTTTCCAATAGCATCATGAAAGCAGTCTATCAAAAAGAAGCTTGAGGCAAAGCCTGAGGTATGCACTCATATCTTATTGGACACTGGAGAATTGACCCAGAGCCCAGAGCAAGCATCTCTTTTTTAGTGCTCACAAAACTATTTGTTCATCCCTTGTATCCTTGTTTAAATAATTGGTCCATTTTGCTTTGTAAATATCAAGGCTCCATGGAGCTGCTGAGTTAAACCCCCCAGGGTAAGATCCAGGCTCTGGTGAAGTCTATCAGCATTTCACTATTGACTCTCCTGGGGTCAGGGTACGACCAAAGAATTTTCTGTCTAAATGGAAAAGACAGACAAAAACGGTGAGAGGGCAGATCAATATACCAAATAAATTATTCTCTTCAAATTATTCTTGCAGCTTTAATATATATACACAACACCATAGCTATGCCACATCTGAGGAAAGAGAGACTGTGGAATCAATGACATCAGTGTATTAAAACTGCCTCAAATTCAAATTTTGCAAGGAAGTATTTATAAGGATTTTACTTCATCTTCTTTTCACCACATCTTTTCAGAGGCTGTTAAAACAAAACTGGTGATGATGCATTTTCAAAGGGTGCCCTCCTTGTACACTGACACACACAGACCAGCTTACACAGGTGTTCAGCCAAGGTTAGAGCTACCCCATGGACACCATTTCTACCACCCACAAGTCTGGGACCTCAGGTGAGAGGGAACCTCCTTTACCAGCAATGCACACATCAAATTACAGCTGCCAGGAACCTCTGCTGTCTGAGCCCACAGGACAGCAACGTGGCCCTCAGGAGAGGTTACTGCAGCCCTCAATATTCAAAAATTATATTTTCATATTGGCCTGTGGAAATCCTAAAAGTGGCAGCTTCTACTTCTGAAAAAGTCCCGTCCCTCTTACTTACTACCTGTAGCAAACCTGCTGCACTTCATTCAATACATATATTATGAACTCCAGCTGGAATATGAATATTTTACAGAGAAATATTATGCAAGGAGAGTGTGGCATCCAAACCTCCTCAATAAATACTTGCCTCAATTGCCTAGTGCTCCTAGGCAACAATAAGAAAAGTGAGGGAAAGCACAAAGTTTCAGTCTACTTTTTATTGATTTTCGCTTTCTCATTCACTGTGTGTTAAATATCACAACGCAAAATCCATTTTACCAGATGCAAGTGGCAATTACGCTTTAACTTTTCTAGGCTGTAATGGAAAACTGTCTAATTTAACCATTGTCAGATTTTAAAAAAGATTTCTGACTGCAAAACTGACAAAACATAAGTGTTTACTGAGTTTGCCTGAAACAAGCTGCATTAATTTAAGTTTTGATGTTAACTCCTTTTCTTTTCAACATGCACTCCTGTTCCAGCTTGCCCAATTAATTATTGGGATATTCTGTGCACAGAAAAAACAGATCAGCATGTAAAAAAGCTACCTTGCCCCTTTCCAGTCCTACAAAGAAAGTAGCAAAGGGACATAACTGTGAATTTAGTCATAATCCTTGCATTTAAAAGCAAAAAAGCTAATTCAACAGATCTTGATTCTTGTGTCAATGCAAACAGAGCAAATGTTGTTCCCAAAACATCAGGGAAAACATTGGAACAGCTCTTTAAATGGAAAGTGGCTTATTGAATCTTCATTTTCAATGATTGCAGTCTGTGTACTGTGGAATTCTGACAGCATGTACCTGAAAATGTGTATATGAAATATACACATATGATATTTACATTACTATTCAAATTATTCTGTTACTGTAGAAAAGAAAGTTGAGCATTGTCAAATGCTTTTATACAACAGTGAGAAATTAAAAACCTCTGTTTGCCCAGGACATTTGAAGAAGGGAGAAAGTGTTAGGTTTACAGTTGAGCTTAATGATCTTATAGGTCTTTTCCAACCCTAGTGGTTCCATAATTAGGGACATGGTTTAGTGCGGGAATTGGCAGTGTTGAGTTTACAGCTGGATGATGATCTTAAAGGCCTTTTTCAACCTAAATGATTCTATGAATTTATACTAATTACTCTAAGTGATAAACAAAGCTAATGGCCCATGAATATGAACTTTCATGTAACAGAATTTATGATTTCTAAATAGAAGAGGTGAGTCAATGCATGTGGATTTAGTACTGAAAACCCCTGAGCAGCCTGTTCTTACACCCTCAATATTTTTCTACTGCTGCTGTAATTGACAGTATGCCAACAGGTGCTTACAGTGTGCAGGCACATTTATGACTGTAAAATAGGAAATCTTGAAGGAAAAGTGAGATTTATAGACTAGTATAACAAATGAGGCTAGGTGCTCAGTGCATACTATCATATCACTGCTGAAAACACATGCTCAGATCATGGCATAAGACACAGGGTAAAATATACGTGATCTGCTTCTCTACATGCCCAAATTATCACCAAGCTTTGGAACACTGAGTGGGTACACTGGAGACTGAGACAGCAGGAGTAAAGCAGGTCTGAACTGAGGTGCCTTGGCAGGTAGGACTGATCACATGAGCTGCTAGAGATTACTCCTATTCCTGCTTTTGGGTAAGCACATCAATCAGCATTTCCCTGTTTTAGGAGGACAGAAGGGAATCATAATATCTTGGGAAAGGAGGCATAAGACCCATCCTGAAACACATCCAAGTGCCATCCAAGGTGGCCATGGGAAGCTAGAAGGCTGGGCTTCCCTGGCTGCCACCACAGCCAGATGTATAAAAACTCAAAAAATGATGTGGATGTTGCCTCCATACCTCTCAAAATCGGTTACCCATAAGTACTCTTCAAGGGACAGTAAATGAGGAACAGGTGGCAAATGAGATTGAGAAACAAGCACAATAAGCAATACTAGTAACCACAAGTCAGTAGGACTGATATCACATGCTGAAATTAAGTTAGAATATCTTTAAGACCTTTGGTTCTTGTGCTTCTCATTTACTCTTGAAATACATTAAAAGTATTTTGAAGTACAGTAACTAGTCACTGGCAAGTGACACTTGTTCTTCTGTTGTTGCAAGTGGAATCATTAGAATTTCAGTTTTGTGAGAGAAACTAACTTACTTCTCCTGGAGTCCTGTGCTGCTGATAAATGTTTTACTGACAGGTTGTGTTTTCTGCTGTAAGAGAGTCTGACAACATTTGCTGTAGTATGGGAACCCCCTATAGAAAACCTCCATACCAAGAATGTAGAGATAGCTCTACTAAATTTTCCTCCTTGGTTCAGAGATTTATTTAAATTCTGGCAGTTTTTATTAATATCACATCCCATTTATTTTCTTGCATTCCTTCTTAGTTCAGCAAAAATGGATTTAAAATGAGTTCTCTTTTCATTTTACAGCAGCCAGGGATCAGAGCTTGCTTTGAGTTGAAATTGCCTTAAGAGCCCTCCTTCTCTCAATGAGAGTGGTGCTTGTAACTGTTGGTGATACTTCAGGACTTAAAAGGCACAGGACTGTGGCATGACTTAACTGATGAGATAAATTATGCTGATTCAGAGCATTATAAAATATTAATATCCCAGCCAAAGTTCAGCTCACTGACCTCCTCTATACACTGGTGAGCTCACCTGCTGAAAAGCCAAGAGCTCAAAGCTTTGACATTTTCTTTCTTTTGACAAAATAAATAACAATTCTGTGTTCTACAAAAAAAAAAAAAAAAAAAGCAAATGAACACAGGGAGAAAAATCTTGACAGATGCTTCTCACTGACCAATTTCTGAAAGATATTCTAGGTCTCTTCTAACCAACAGCTCATCTCTACTATGAAAAATCCAGGCCTTTTGTCTTTAGTAGGATTTTTCCTCAAGCAAAGAAAACCACTATTGATCCTGCTGAACATGGATTTTTACATGGAGCTGCTTGTGAAAACTTGAAGAAATAGACTCTCATTCCCCCCCTGGAGTCCTGTGCAAGCCCCCCCTGCAAGGGGCTGGATGGCTGCCTGCTTTGTGGCACCTTCAGGACTGGAAACATCTCGGAGCAGAACCTGATCATGGAAACCCTACATTATGCACAGCAGCTTCGGCACTCACCAAATGTTCCAGCAAGCAGCACTCTCTAGGATACCAAAATTGCCCAGGATACTCAATAGTACTTCAAATTCTTTTTAATTTTATATATTGAGCTTTCTGGGCTTAGCAATTTCTACTTCTAGCTTTCTGATTTAAACTCTCCCCTGAACAACAGTCTATGAACTTAGTTTCAAATTCATTTCTGCTGGGAAAGAATGGTTATTTTTGAAGAGTTTGACCTAAGTCATTCTCCATTTCCTGATCATTCTTAGTTATGACTTTCTACCTGTATTAAATAA
This sequence comes from Pycnonotus jocosus, assembly GCA_013400435.1. NCBI lineage: Eukaryota > Metazoa > Chordata > Aves > Passeriformes > Pycnonotidae > Pycnonotus > Pycnonotus jocosus. Next base: position 137,621 of record VWYP01014460.1, read on the forward strand.
AATTTTAATGAACCCCTCTACTTAATTTAACCAAAAGTTTTCTCAGTTCTTCTCCTGATTTCTTTTAATAAGTCATCTATCATATAAAATAGTAGATCACTTCTGGTAATTTTAAAAGACTACAATATATGTGATCTTTATATTAAACTGTTCATTTGGATATCAAGGTCAACATAATTGAGTTTCACTTCAATATCAAGGGTGACATAAGTAATTTTCTTATTGACAATGAGTAAAAAATGTTCATCTATTCTGAGATTCAAACTAAAGAAAGCAGGTATTACTTCAGATGCTGAATTCATCTGAATGTTGATACAATATGGAATAAGGTGAAGTATACTCAGGAATGTAATATTCATAATAATATTTTGATTGTAATATAATGTACAAACTTTGAGGTAGAATTCACATCTTCTTTTTCACAGCATCCACATTTCTGATATGTCAGTCTTAAACAACTATGCCCAAAGGCAAAGAGGAAAAGCAGAAATGAAAGGGTTACTTTCCATAAACTCTTCCCAGAAGGAAGCTGTTTCAACACGAAATGAACTTTGCTGCACAAGAAGCTTTTTTCTTTCCAACCCGGAACCATGTAATAGGTGGATTCTTACCCCTTAAAGCACAAAAAGAGGTCACGAATGTCTGGTGAGTAGAAAGACAGGCAGAAAAGATGTGCCAGCTCCCTCAGCCCTAGTGCATACATCCCATTAGGGTCCGTGAATTTGTGGGTGTCAAATTTGTCTAAATTGTCTCTAATCTGATTCTCCTTAATCAAGGGAAATTCTTCCTTCCTTCAGACATTCTCTCTTGGCTCCAGGCTCTGGGGTTCCTGAGGGCTGGCCTTAGCAATAGAGACTGAAGCAAAGCAGGTGTTCAATAACTCCACCTTCTCTGGACGCTCCACCACCATGGCACGCAATAATGGTCCCACATTTTCCCAAATGCATTTTGCTAATGACGGATTTGAGGAAGTCCTTGGTGTCCTTGACAACCCTTGCCAGATTTAGTTTCAAATAGACCTTAGCCTTCCTCTTTGAATCCTTGCATGCTCTGATAATTCTATATTCTTCCCAAGCCACCTGTCCCTTCTTCCACACTCCGTACGTGCCCTTCTTCTGCCAGAAGCTCTTTGTTCCCCTGTGCAGGTCTCCTACCTCTTTCTTGGCTTTTTACTCATAGGAATGCACCAATCTTGAGCTTGGATGGAAGTGAACCACGGATATTACTCAGCTTTCTTGAGCTCCTCTTGCCTTCAGGTCTCTATCCCATGGTATTCTATCAGGCAAATACATGAAGAGACCAAAGTCTGCCCTCCTGAAGTCCAGCACAGCAAGAATCCATTGTCTTTTCTAGGAAGAAAGTAATATTTTTAATAGGATTCCTTAATGATATTTTTACAGATTGCCATTAAAATTATTTCATGTTCTGTTCATACCATTCTTCCAGTGTTGAATAATTATTTAATTATACATAAGGCATTAGATTGGTAAAAAATCTCCAAAATCAGGTTTTAGTCAAAAGACTATTTAAAGCTATATTTTGATCCATTTGGCTTTTCTTATAGCATAGAACAAAATTGTAAATTTCAAAATTTTTCACAGAGCAGAAATTTCTGGTTTTCAGTATTCCTATGTATAATAGCAAAGTCTTCATCTTTAAACTCCAGAAGCAGACTGTTTTGCTTCAGTTGATCTTTAACAAGTTATTTTCTTTCTGGTCTTCATTCTGCATTACACTGGCCTCAGTGAAATATGCAAAGTGACTATCTTCTGATGAGCCATGATTCTATTTTCAGTGCTGCAGTTATCATTCAAGTCTGTCAAAACCAAATTGCAACACTTTGCAAAACAAGTACAGGAATATAAGCACAGTCCTCAGCTGCATATGTCATGTTGGCACCACTTTCAATCCAGAAGGTATAGACTGGCTGTAAATTTCAAAGTGGTGCAGTATGTCCTGAATCACATTTGCTGCAGTATGCTCTTCACCAAAACCTTTAACATGTAGCTCTGTGCATTTCCTAATGTCTCCTTGGCTGATTTGCAGATTTGACTTGAAACACTGCCTGATGCCCTGGCTGACACACAGTGGAGCTAAATATTGGGTTGACTTGCCTTTGGACATATGAAAAATCTCTCCAAGCATCTTGCTTTGGGTTATGCTTTACTCCCTTGCCAACTTATTCATAAGACTGTGAAATAGCTTTTTACCAAAGACAAACCTGCAAGGAGGAGCAGAGTAATGGAGGTCAGATTCTGGCCAGCATTTGATGAATGCTTCCCTGGTAACTATGATTCCATGGCAAAAATCAATCCAGAAATTTTCTCTGCTGCAGTTTTATTCCTATACTCTGCAGCTGAGAGATTCATTACAGATTGGCTTTTTATAACCAGTCATTTTAGGCAACTTTACTTTCCTTGGAAAATCAAAGGCATACATAACAAAGTTATGTTCAGTTTAGGCATCCTATGACCTTTTGCATTCTTAGAAGTGTGTTTCTAATAACCATAGCAAGTGTGGTTGAAAAGATGAGCTGCTCCATCTGAAACACATTTGCTTTAGTGTCTTCCCTGTGAAGCTCTCTGTTTTCTATGCCTTTTGACACAAGTTCTGGTACTTCTCCCTTAAAATGGTATTCCAGGCTGATAGTACCAGCTGTCCACCTTTCGTCCCCTCTGCTGACTCTGGTGTGACAGATGGTGCAAACAGCCTGGCACATAGCTGTTGGATCAATATAAGGGACAAAATACCTGCCAGATTGCTGATGACTAAGATGTTACATACTCTGGCACCATTGGGCAGCTTAGCAAAAATGGCAGTAGCCTGAAGGGAAAATAACCAAGATTCATTTTATTTTTTTTTTTTTTACTTTTTTTCAGGATAAATGTTATTTTGAATTCTGGGGGGAAGATACTTCTAAAACCTCCTAGAGTTTTCTCCTCACTACCACAGAATCACTGTAAGACTAAGCCTCCAGTCCTTCTGATTTATTATAGCTGCATAACTTATAACCTCTGCCAGCTCCACTTCCAGATCTCAGCAACACTTTCAGACCTTCCAGGAGTTCAATGACTATTTTGTGGAGTAACTGTCTCCTCTTAAATGTGGCCTTGAATACTTTTATTTTTACTCTGAGTACTCAAGCAGAAGTCTTGGTTCCTTTCTCATTCAAGCACTGGAGGATTCCAAAGAGAAAGTGGATTCCTGGAGGATGTTTGCCTTGTTTGGCTCATGTAAGGTTTTGTGGATGTTCAGCAGTGCAGCTGGCAATGCCCAAGTTGGCAGGCATGACCTATTCTGTTCTTGACAGCTCTCCAGCTGCTTGGTCACAGATTTGTATTTGCATCTTCAAAGTTTGCACAATTGGCATAAAGAGATAACAGGAAAAAATCAAGAGTCCAAGTCTGAAGGTTTTGTGTATGACTGAAAAGCGTATGAAAAATAGAAACATGTTTAATGATGCATTTTCAGTTAAAAAGAGCAAAGGAAATGGTGCAGACTTGCTAGAGGTTTAGGAATGGGGGAGGAGAAGGAACAAGAGTCATCAGCAAGTGAAAGCAAACTGTGAAAGTGTACGTGGCACATTCTTATCCAGCCTGTAAAGTTCACCTCTGACACAGTTCAAAGACAGCTGAAAGTGCTTTGGCAACCTATGGCCAGACCTCCAGAAAACCTTCTCAGTATTTCACAAGGCAATTATATATCTTCACTCTCTGGGCAGAAGGAAAAGGATTCCTTTGGAACCCTAAAATGAGCACTTTTTTCACTGATTTTAACAACAGACAAAAATAAGGATCACAGTTAATTACTAGAAGGCTACTTTCCTTGATTCTCCCCATACATCCTCAACGAAGCATTTAGGAATGTCCTAGCTTTTTAAGAAAATCCTGGAGAAGGTCAGAAGCAGTGCTAGTGCTCCCCCCAGTCCCAGGGCTGCATTCACTCCATCCCTTCTGGTGTCTGAGATGGACCTGGGTACCACATCTGACGTTTAGGATCAGCTAATGCTTCAGCTGATATTCTCCCAACCTGTGTCTCCCTACACAGTCAGTAATGACAATAACATGATGTTTAGCCTGAAAGGATACTGCAGGTGTGAGCCTGTCCTTCTCTCTAGGGAGGAAAGCAAGGTCTGGCCAGCACAAGGCATGAATTGCTTGTATCACTCTCAAGAGCTGATTCCATAGCAAACAATGGGAACGCAGCCCCTGGGGTCACACTGCTCACTGCTACAGGGGACCCAAGCCTGGATTTCTGCTGGCCTTGACTGTGGAGGTGAAGCACAGAACTGTGCTGCTGGCTGCAAGGAAGAGCAACCAGGCAGCAGCAAAGGTCGATTTGGGGATTTCAGGGGCCAGAGAGGAAAAAGGAAAAGAAAGGAGATACAGTAATGGAAGGAAGGATGGAAGGAGGGAAGGACGGAAGAACGGAAGGAAGGAAGGAAGGACACAGATAGAACTAAAACCAGCATGAGAAGAAAGCAAGAAGAAAACAGAAGGCAAAGGATATTGGGAAAGAAAAGAGGATAAAATCTGAATAAAAGTAACAAGGGAGATGCAGTAACCACAATGGGGTTTTATAGTGATGGTAGTTACCTGTCCTACTTCCCCTTGAGAATTCCTAAACCAGAAACCCATTAGACTGATCTAGTCACTCTGATTCTGGTCTCTGATCCAAATGAAACCCTATTTATAACTAGTCTGATGTCAATATTTTATTTTCAAACAAAATAACAAAAATATTTCTTTTAACTTTTTTTTCATTTATTACATGAATATGCCAAAAATGTCACAGATAGCTCATCATTTTCAACATCATTCTGTATCACTCAGAAGTAAATTGTGCTAATACTGAAAGTAATATATATAAGGCATAAAGAGGAGATTTGAAAGGAGAAGACTAAGTTTTTGTTGCATTACTCTCAATGTTGTCTTGATTACATTTCCTTTCTGAGTTGTTCCTTAGCTTGAACGAGACAGTCAAAAAATTTATTGTCCCAAATAAAATACTTTTAGTTTCCTGAATCATCATCACACAAGACTGTCAGGATGTTCAATGAGTTCCTTTCTCAAGAAGGTACTGTCTATTGCAGGAGCTCAGCTGCATTACTTCCACCTCATCCACAAAAGTACTCCTGAGCAGCTGCACCTCAGAGGAGTAGCAAAGCGCACCTTCACATTAGCAGGGTTTGCAAGGTTCACACCCTGCTGCATCCCACTCCTTGGGGATGCAATTTGGCCCAAACCTCATGGGTTATGCAGGCTGGGGAGAAGCAGCCACAGTTCTCCAGCTGTCTCACTGCCCGTCATGGAATCAGAGCCCATTCCTTATCATGGAATCACAGAATGGTCTGGTTTGGAAGGGACCTTAGAGTTCATCTCGTTCCAACACTCCTGTCATGGGCAGGGACACCTTTCACTGGACCAGGTTACACAGAGCCCATCCAACCTGGCCTTGAACATTTCCAGGCATGGAGCATCCACAATTTCCCTGGGCAAACTGTTCCTGCACCTCACCACTCTCACAATGAGCCTATCTTGGCACCAGCTGGCACTGGCTCTGTCAGACACAGGGGAAGCTTCTGGCAGCTTCTCACTGTAGGCGTTCCTGTAGCGCCCCACTACCAAAATAATGCCCCAGAAACTCAACACACCATAATCTTTTTACAGGGAGGAAAGAAATTTTGCACACAAAACATTCTTGTACCCAAAATTTTGTCTTGGCTAGGAGAAAAAGATTGTCTTTTCATCTCTTTCAGTATGATTTAAAAGTACTTTTTTCTTTCCTGAAATTATTTTTATGTCAAAATATTGCAGCAGAAAGATCACTTTGTTTCGGGGACTACATGCTGGCTTTTATGATAAAAAAGAAATTTAAAAGCCCACTGAGAGAGGGTATATGCTTCACATTTTACACTTGAGCATTTTCACTTTTACTTCATTGGCTTCAAAAAATGTACACATTATAATACAAAAAAAAAAAATCTACATAAGGTATTAAGAAAAAAAATGGCCTAATCCTGTGTTCCTGGTATTTCATTTTGAAGGAAATTTTGGAGGTGTCTTTTTTCTCTTTACATATTTTAAATTACAAAACTTCCTTGGAAATTTGTTTCCACTTTCTCAAAGCTTTTTCTTTTAAATACATACATTTTAGAAAGTATTGCATCCAGAAGAATGAATGGGTTTTAAAAGTATCTGTTAGTATTTTTCCTGTCATTGTTTATCATTATGTTTATTTTTTTTCTCTTAACTTAATCTTTTAGCTGGGATTTGTGATTTGAAAGAATCTTAGCATTAAGTCAGGATGAAATGGTAAATTGCCTAATCTCAGGTTTACATTGAAAAATTGAAAGTGTTTCAGCCTGAATATTATTTGAAAGAATAACTATATTTGTTTCCTTAAATTCCAATTTTTTAATTTATTGCCATGACTGAAGAGTTGGCTTACCTTTTCTTTTTTTTTTAAGATTTTACATTCACTTCATCAGCAACTAGAATCTATAAACAGACCTGATATAACAATTTTAGAGTTTCAGGAAATCATAATGTTTCAAAAATGTTACATAATGGTCAATCCAAAATGAAATTTAATTTCAATGATATTTCATTTTAATTTAAAAATACTGCAGATGAGAAATGGAATTTCCTCAGATCTGTTGGATGCCTATGCAGAAACAAGGAGAGACAAAAGACTCCTAAAACATGGATTTCTGCTGGAACTGGACTTCCCTGCTGTGGGACAGCCAAACTCTGTCTTCCCTGATGAGACAGCTGGCATGTTGCTCTGTGGCTGTGGATTCCCTGGCCTCAAAAATTACACACCACAGAGGTTTCTGTCCTTGTTTCTAGGGAAATCTTTGAAAACCAAGCCATTTCCAAGGAACACGCTGACTAAAAAGTGTGATATTCCCAGTAAAAACAAAAGCTTTTATATGAAAGACATGCCTGACAGCTTTAACTGTAGGTCTGTCTGTGCTATTTTTGAGGAAAGAGTTTCCTATAGGAATAAGCTAGAAGCTTGAGGGCAGGAAAAGAGGCCACAAGCTCACCCATCCTCTACTTGTTCCCTTGCTGAAAGACCCTGCAAATCACAGATCAGCACCACGGGCAGAGCCTGTTTTTGAACACAAGGACAAAATCAGCTTTTCATGCAGTGCACGTAGGCTTCCACCAGCCCAATTCCAACAGTTCTCAGAACCATCGTTTGTCACATGCAAGGAAAGCATTTGGATACATTTATGGTTTCTTGTGGTCACATGCAAGCTCATGGAGCTTCAAACCAGACATAGATAATGTTGTATAGCAACACCATAGACAAAAATATCCAGCTTTCCAGTGTGGTGTGAAGTAAATAAAAGCTCCC